>OZ012735.1:138128886-138310401 GCA_963859935.3 Lathyrus sativus
CCATGCACAATTACTAGTTTATCATCCACAACAAATTTCATCCTCTGATTTAGGGTAGAAGTTACCGCACCGACTACATGAATCCATGGTCGTCCCAACAGGCAGCTATAAGCTGGATTAATGTCCGTCACTTGAAACGCAATGTCAAACACATGGGGACCTATCATAACTGGTAGCTCTACCTCTCCAACAATAGTTCTCTTTAAACCATTGAAAGCTTTAACAATCAATGATGTTGGCCTCATATCTGCCCATTTGTATGCCAGTTTGGCAAGTGTCCTCTTGGGAAGCACATTCAGAGAGGTCTGGTATCAACCAAGATTCAAGCCAAAGCATCTTCTTGGCACCTAACAGATACGTGCAACACACGATTGTAATTAAATCCTTCTCTAGGCAACTCCTTATTTCTGAAACTTAGAGTGTTGTAAGTAGTGATATTGGCAATCACATAATCAAATTGATCAATCGTTATGTCCTTCGTCACGTGCGTCTGCGCTAACACCTTCTGCAAAGCTTCCATATGGGCCGGAGAATTCATCAGGCGAGACAAAATTGATATCTTGGAAGGAGTTTGGTGAAGCTAATCAATAACTTTATAATCACTTTTTCGAATGATTCTCAGAAATTCAGCATCTTCTTTGCTCGGCGCCACTTCTTTATCTTTAGTAAGCACAAAAGAAGTTGTTTCTTTTTTAGGAATCACAATTATTTTGGGCTGGTAAATTTGACAACTGTGGGTCATCTTGCTAGTTACAATAATATTCGCCACACTTGCCTCATTACCCTTCATTTTTTCATTCTGAATAGCCTTTCTTGATCTTTTATCAATCACAGTCATATCATACTTCCAAGGGACAACATTTGTATTCTCAAAGTGAAACTGACTCGACTTTTGAATTATAATCGGTCTAGGTTGACCAATTTTTGACACAGTAGGCTTAGAGATGTTGAAAATAGGCCTAGCAATATTGAAGACTGAAGTCACTGAACTGGAGTCGGGTACATTGAATACATGGACTTTTTCACTAATTTTTGGTAGGTTGAAGATGGGCTCAACCACATAAACCTCCTCCCTTCTCATTTTACTACACACCTGTAAAATCCATCATCAAACAATCTTTTAACATCTCTCTGAACCACACAACATCCTTTGGGATCAACATCACACTCTTCACAATCAGAATGAATACCTTCAAACAGACAAGCCTCTACTAATTTTTCATGGCAAGACTGCAACAGAGTTCTGATTTTTGACACATTGAGTAGGGGATTATTCCATGCTTAGGTAGGGGATTATTCTTCACATTGGTTGAACATCATTGAAAGATAAGATCTTTTTCTCCATTAATTCCCTGAGAATATATTTTAGAGCAAGACATCCCTCCAGATCGTGTCTGGCGTCACCCTCATGAAATAAACAATGAGCGTTCGGATTATAGTAAGGAGATGAAGCATCTGAGGGTGGTCCCAATGGTTTACTTATTATCAGCCCTTGTTGCACTAAAGATGGGTACAATTCGGTATAAGTCATTGGGATCGGAGGAAAGGGAGGATTTCCCGCTAGTCTTCTGTTCTGAAAGTTTTGTCTGGGAGCTTGAGCTCGAGGTTGTTGGTGTTGTTGGTAAGCCGGAGCATTGGGTGCTTGTTGATAGCCTTTTTGTTGTTGCACTAGTTGATAAATTGGTGTCTGTTGCATTGTCTGATAAGCTGAAACTGGATTCTTGAATGTGGGTGTGATAGCTGCCACATACGATTGTTGGGCATATTGCACAGGGTACATCGGTTGCTGAACATAACCTTGTTGAGGTTGCTGATATTGCTGGTAAGGTTGTTTCCAAGACTAGTTCCTTCTTCCCACCGATACAGCATGTGCCCTCTCCTTCTATTTTCTTGTGAAAACTGCCATTAGACTTCTTGGCATTATTACTGATTGAACTACCAGAGGTATTGGTCATCTTCCCATTCTTCATCCCTAATTCCACCCTCACACCTACAACCACAATGTCAAAAAAATTGGCTGTCACAATAGTGATCATCTTCTCATAAAATTCTGGCCTCACTGTGTCCACAAACCAATCGGTCAATTCTTTCTCGGTTAGAGGAGGCTCCACTTGAGAGGCAGTCTCCCTCCAACATTGTGCATACTCTTTAAAAGACTCAGAAATTTTGTGCGATATGCTTAAAAGTTTCCTTCTATCTGGGGCCAAATCCATGTTGCATTTATAATGCTTCACAAAAGTATCAGCCAAATCCTAAAAACTCTGGATGCGGGGGCTGATCTAGGCTTAGATACCACTTTGCAGATGCCCCTTTCAAACTATCATGGAAATAATAGATCATCAACTTATCGTCTTCCACATGAGCGGCCATCCTCCTATAATATATAGTCAAATGCGTTTTTGGGCAAGTTGCACCTAAGTACTGCTCAAAGTTGGGAGTTTTAAGTTTTGAAGGGATTACCAACCCGGACACTAGGCACATATCCCTGGTGTCAGTACCAAAGATGTCGTTTCCTTCCATTGCTCTGACTTTCCTTCCAATAGTGTCTACACTTCCCTTCAGCCTTTCATGACGTCCACCCCCCTTCTTCAGACATATCAGGGATCTCATACACTTGCTGTTGGTTATGAAAAATAGGACGTACTTGAGCTTGTACAAAAGCCGGAGTGTAAGTCGGTATAGCTTGAGGGATTTCTGACCCCAAAGGAACTGCTTGTTGAGTAGTCGGCACTGTGAAAGGTGGAAGCATAAAACCCTGAGGTAATCCATAAGGTGACACATTTGCAGTAGTGACTATTGTTGGCATCGACTCCATGGTTACATTGGTGATTTCAGAAACTACAATAGTTTGAGTGTCCATCTTTATGTTTGATAACCTGCAGAACCTCCATGATCTGCCTCACACTTTCGAGAAAGTCTTCAAGTTCATTATAGACTTTGTCCAGTTCCATGTTCTGTCCAGCCATTCTTTGACGAGCTCAGGCTCGGGTGTTGTACTGGTGTTAAGAATTCAGTGTGAACAGTTGGAGATGAGAAAACAAGATGAGCTACAGGACAGAAAATGCATATGCAATGCTTATGAATGCAAATGAAAATGCAAAACCAAACATTCAAGGAACCCAAAGAACATGTTTACAAACATTATAACAATGGAGAATAAACATAAAACAGAACCATACTTCCATAAATTAAAGAATGAGATTTTTACAAAACATTCATCACACATTCAAAAGCCAAAGTACAAGTCAATACAAATCAAACAAAAAATTACAGAAACTAAAGGCCTAATCCTTCTGACGAGAGGATCCTTCATCTCCTTGCAAATTCTTTCCTTCATTCTAACAGAACAGCTTCTAAAGTTCTTCATTCTCTTAAACGACCATGAAGTATTTGTCCCTCCATAAATTCTTCTCCTTTTCAGCTTCAGCCAAGGCAACCTTCAATTCCTTCATGAAGATAGAATCCTTTTTGGTGGCCACAACGATTGGCTCGAAGCGAGTGTAGAACATCTTCAAAGCTATCTTCTTAGCCCATAACAAGTAAGATTCTAAGACAGAGTAGTTAGGTGACCAGTACATCTTCATACATATTCTTCCATTGTTATACTTAGGAATTCCTACAGTTATTTGAGTATTTTTACCATTTTAATGTGTTTTCATATTTAAGTTTATTTTTACCTTTATTTTATTTTCGCATCTTATTTTCAGTTTTAGCGGTTATTTGATATCTGTCCACTGTTTGAATCATAACTAGAGCTGCAAGAATCGGATTTGCACGTTGTAATAGGCGTTGAAAAGCTAAGATAGAGAGCTATAATTTTTATGTATGAGGAATAACATGATTGAGAGTGTATCAGGTCTAAATAATTCGTTGAAGTCAGGATCTGAAATCTGTCATATGAAATATTTAGTTTTGGGCCGGGTTTTTTATGTTTTTCGACCCGGTTGGGTTAAAACCAGAAGTGTTGATGCTTTCTTATACCTAGCATCCGTACTAATGTCACTAAACCTTCTTTTTACAAATTTCATTGTGTTTTGTACGATTTTCATGGAAAACTAATTCCCAAGGCAAATCCTGCTGCTTACGGGTTCCATCACTTAGAGGTTTTTATAACACCAATTTAATTTGATTTCTGTTCAATTCTTTTCTATGAAATTATTTACTTAATTTGATTTCAATAGTTTGCTTAATTCGATTGTTTTCATAGGACAGAATTGATTAAATTTGATTGTATGCATGTTCCTAAATTTAATTGCGTGTTATCGTTTGCTTAATTCATTAAATCATCATATTCTTAATTGTTTGCTTAATTCGGTAACAAGAACATGACTCGTATGATTTTGATAAGCGCTTTCCTGATTAATATCATAATCGAATAGGATTGAAGCCGCTTAAGGATTGTTGTTATAATAGCCGATGATAAGTCGAAATTCAAATCAGTAGGATTAGCCGTTTTAGCGTAATTAATAATCACTTATTTTAATCACTTTTTCTCTTGTTTTATAAATCAAAGCTTAAAACTCCCCAATAAACTTTTTCTTTAGTTGGTTGAAATAATACAAGAATCCTTGTGAGAACGATACTCGAGTTGTCATTACCGTTACTATTGTTTTCAAAAATACTCATTTTTCATCTGTGCGCAACAGCGGATCAAATTGGCGCCATTGCCGGGGATTCTTGTTAATTTTATCCAATTTTAGAATTTTTATTTTAGAGTTTTGTCAGACTTTTTTGTTTTTATGTTTTTTGTTTTTGTGTGTTAATTTTTAGGGTTGCAAAATAGGGGTAAGCGTTTCAGCCTATTAGGTAAGTTGGAAGCTACTATTTGATTTGATCCGAATTTTTTCCAGAAAATCCGAAAAAAAATCGACGAACAATACTCCTTTAGAATTGTATTCTAAATGAGTTTGACCATGAAAATCGCAAATTCCTTAGTTTTCTATTTTATTTTATTTATTTCTATTTTCATATTTTCAAAAAAATCCAAAATTTTTTGTAAAGATTTATTTTGATTTTATTTGATTATTAGTAATATTTTAATAATTTTCATATTTTATTTTATTTGCTTTTCTATTTTTCCATTCTTTTTCTAAATAGAGACATTGTTGGTATTTTCCTAATTGTTGCCGCATTGTTGAATTAGTTCTTTGTTTTCTTTTTCTTTGTTGATTTTCCTATTAAATTTAATATGGCTAACCAAAGAACCCTCAGAGAACTTGTTGCTCTTGATGTGAATTATAATTATTTATGTATTAAATATCATGTTGCTACTGTACCTTTTGAATTGAAACCTGGTTTAATACGCTTGTTGCCAAGGTTTAATGGTCTTGCAGGTGAGGACCCGTATAGGCATCTGAAAGAATTCTAGGTTGTGTGCTCTACAATTTTGAGACCTGAAGGAATCACATAAGATCACATCAAACTGAGAGCCTTCCCACTTTCACTACAGGGAGCTGCCAAAGATTGGTTTTACTATCTTGAGCCTAATTTTGTCACAACCTGGAACGATTTGAAGAAAGTCTTCCTACAGAGATACTTTCCTGCCTCAAGAGTTGTCTCAATCAGAAAAGATATATGTGGTATTAGACAGATTGACATGGAATCATTGTCCAAATACTGGGAGAGATTCAAACAATTAGTGTCCAGATGTCCGCAACACTAGATTATCAAACAGTTACTTATCCAGTATTTCTATGAGGGATTGCTACCAATGGATAGAAACATTTTAGATGTTGCTAGTGGTGGAGCACTTGTTGATCAGACCCCGGCTTCTGCCAAAGCCTTGATTGAGAATATGTCACTCAACTCCCAACAATTTACAACTAGAAACAATTATGTCCAAACAAAAGGTGTGAATGAGATTCAGGTTTCTTCTTACAACAAAGTTCTAGAAACTAAACTTGGCGAGCTTACTTATTTAGAGAAACAACAATTAATGTTAACATTACCACCACCACATAATCCTTCACAAGTAACCACCTCTGCACCTTCTGGACCTTCACTAGAGGAGCTTGTCAAGCAAATGGCTATAAATGATCTCCAATTTCAGCAACGAACAAATTCTAGTATTCAAACCTTACAGACACAAATTGGACAGCTTGCCACTTCAATGAATTCCATACAACAAGCTCAAGGATCAAACCAACTACCTACCCAAATAGTAGTAAATCCTAATGTACTTAACCCTAATGTGAGTGCAATGTCCTTAAGATCCAAAAAAGTTGCAGAACCAGCCCTAGAAAAAATAAAGAAGTTGTTGAGGTCACACCTGAACCTGAACCTCCATTGTTGTTGAGCCTGAAAAAGAGTACATACCACTGATTCCTTTTCACATAGAGTACTGAAAAGTAAAAAGATTGATGAGGAAGAAGAGCATTTTGTTTTTCATATTAAATTGATTTCTGAGTTAGTTGATGATACTTGTACTGATTTGTTTGCAACTGATTTTCCATCATTGTCTTATTTTGATGAAGGTTACTCATATGATGACTGTATTGAAACTAACATTTGTTCTGAGATTGAGGTTGCCTTGCAGGTTAACATTTTTCCTACAGATGGAGTTGTTGAAGTTGTTCATACAGCTGAAGCTCTCAAAAGATCTCAGCTGCCCCTACGAAACACTCTACTGAACAACCACCTTCTGAACCACTTCCTGAGGATTTATATTATTCATCAAAGCTTCAATTTGAGCAGGAAGAAAAGTTATTGCAGGAACATAAGAAGAGAATTGGATGGACTTTGGTTGACACTCGTGAGTTTAGCCTATCCATGAGTATGTGTAGTGTCTCAATTGCAGATGGAAGAAAAGCAGTGAGGCAGCCCCTTAATCCTTTGATTCTTGATGTTGTGGAAAAGGAGACCAGTTTCACGTGCCCATTCAACACTTTTACTTATCAAAGATTCTTCTTTGATCCTGGAATAAAATTCGAAGGCACTAATAAATATTTCAAGGTCAATGGATGCTACCCAAAGTTACTTTATGACATCCCCACTTTGGAAGAGGAGCCTGTAGAAGACCTCTCTTTGAGAAAGGCTACTTATGTGATCACCTATCCACCTTGACTCCTAGGGTGTGTTCTTTCCTTTTTCTCACTCTTATTTAATAGTTATGTCCTTTCATTGAGGACAATGCATGTTTTAAGTGTGGGGGAGGGGATCATTCTTTGTTTTGTTTTCTTTCTGTTTTCTTTGTTTTGTTTTGTTTTCTTTAAGTGAAAAAAATTATAAAAAAAAAGACTTAGAAACACAATGCATCTTTTGAAATTTTTAGACTATAGATTAATTTGAGGTAAGATTGTGGAGACTTAGGAAAAATTCATAAGATCGGTACCGTTTTAACACCTTAAGTCTCCTTAATATGGAAATCGATTTAAATACTTGTTATGACATAGTCTTGAGTTCTCATCCTTTAATAGCTCGTAAGTAGTTTATCTAGCAGTCAACACCATCTAGAAATGACACACTAAGTAATTAAGCTGATGTAAATAAGTGAATGATCCCGTGCTCCATAAGAAGTCTAAATAGGAAACTTCCTTTTAAGTTAGGTGACCCTCACCCAGCCACTTAGGCTAACAGTTGTGAAACCTTCAAAAAAAGAAAAAGAAAAAAGTGGTTAATTTTGAATTATTAAAAATATATAGATCATAGTCACTAACAAGCTTATTTACCATGTGTGTAAATAGATAAAGGGTTTAATATGATTGTATTAGAATGAAAGAGAGTAAAAAGGAGGATGAGCAAGTTGGACTTAAGCATAATAACATGATTTGGATTGGTTTGTATAGGAGGGAGCTTTATGACCGTACAATTGCGGATTTGTGTTCATACGATATCCTTAGTGTGCAAAATTAGTACCTATCGATGCAATCTTGACCGAAGAAGAGTTCACAGTCTAGAATGAGTATCTAAATGCTTTGGTTTTTCATGAGTCTTGATAATATTTTTCTCGGAGTGCAAAAGTTTAAGTGTGGGGGAATTTGACCAGTACACATTCATACATATTCTTCCATTGTTATACTTAGGAATTTCTAAAATTTATTTGAGTATTTTTTACTATTTTAATGTGTTTTCATATTTAAGTTTGTTTTTACCTTTATATTATTTTCGCAGTTTATTTTCAGTTTTAGCGGTTATTTGATATCTATCCACTGTTTGAATCATAACTAGAGCTGCAAGAATCATATTTGCGCGTTCTAATAGGTGTTGGAAAGTTAAGACAGAGAGCTACAACTTTTATGTTTAAAGAATATGATGATTTAGAGTGTAGAAGGTCTAAATAATTCGTTGAATTCAGGATCCGAAATCTGTCGTTTGAAATATTTAGTTTTAGGCCGGGTTTTTTATGTTTTTCGACCCAGTTGGGTTAAAACCAGAAGTGTTGATGCTTTCTTATACCTAGTAGCCGTACTACTGTCACTAAACCTTCTTTTTACGAATTTCATTGTGGTTTGTACGATTTTCATGGAAAACTAATTTCCAAGGCAAATCCTGCTGCTTACGGGTTCTATCACTTTGAGGTTATTATAACACCAATTTAATTTGATTTTTGTTCAATTCTTTTCTATGAAATGATTTGCTTAATTTGATTTCAATAGTTTGCTTAATTCGATTGTTTTCATAGGATAGAATTGATTAAATTCGATTGAATGCATGTTCCTAAATTTAATTGCGTGTTATCGTTTGCTTAATTTGTTAACTCATCATATTCTTAACCGTTTGCTTTATTCGGTAACAGGAACATAATTCGTATGATTTTGATAAGCACTTGTCTGATTAATATCATAATCGAATAGGATTGAAGCCGCTTAGGGATTGGTGTTATAATAGCCGATGATAAGTCGGAATTCAAATTAGTAGGATTAGCCGTTTTAGCTTAATTAATAATCACTTATTTTAATCACTTATTTTAGCTTAATTTATAAATCAAAACTTAAAACCCCCTATAAACCTTTTCTTTAGTTGGTTAAAATAATACAAGAATCCTTGTGAGAACGATACTCGAGTTGTCGTTACCATTACTATTATTTTAAAAATACTCGTTTTAGATCTTTGCGTGATTGCGGATCAAATTGGCGTCGTTGTCGGGGATTCTTGTTAATTTTAGCCAATTTTAGAGTTTTAATTTTAGAGTTTTGTTAGAGTTTTTTGTTGTTTTGTTTTTTGTTTTTTGTTTTTGTTTTTGTGTGTTAATTTTCAGGGTTGCAGAATAGGGGTAAGCGTTTCAGCCTATTAGGTAAGTTGGAAGCTACTGTTTTGATTTGATCCAAATTTTTTTTCCAGAAAATCCTAAAAAAATCGACGAACAATACTCCTTTAGAATTGTATTCTAAATGATTTTGACCATGAAAATCGCAAATTCCTTATTTTTCTATTTTATTTAATTTCTATTTTCATATTTTCAAAAAAATCCAAAATTTTTTATAAAGGTTTATTCTGACTTTATTTGATTTTTAGTAATATTTTGATAATTTTTATATTTTATTTTATTTGCTTTTCTATTTTTCCATTCCTTTTCTAAATAGGGACATTGTTGGTATTTTCCTAATTGTTACTGCATTGTTGAATTAGTTCTTTGTTTTCTTTTTCTTTGTTGATTTTCCTATTAAATTTAATATGGCTAACCAAAGAACTCTTAGAGAACTTGTTGCTCCTGATGTGAATTATAATGATTTATGTATTAAATATCATGTTGTTACTGTATCTTTTGAATTGAAACCTGGTTTAATACGCTTGTTGCCAAGGTTTAATGGTCTTGCAGGTGAGGACCCGTATAGGCATCTGAAAGAATTCCAGGTTGTGTGCTCTACAACTTTGAGACCTGAAGGAATCACAGAAGATCACATTAAACTGAGAGCCTTCCCGCTTTCAGTACAGGGAGCTGCCAAAGATTGGTTTTACTATCTTAAGTCTAATTTTGTCACAACCTGGAACGATTTGAAGAAAGTCTTCCTACAGAGATACTTTCCTGCCTCAAGAGCTGCCTCAATCAGAAAAGATATATGTGGTATTAGACAGATTGACATGGAATCATTGTCTGAATACTTTTCATATTTTGGACTCTTGAATGTGTACCTTGGAGTTACTCTCTTTCCAGAGTCTATTTTATAATGTCTGCAAAACAAATTTAAGTTCCTTGAATGGTTAGCAAAACATGAATGCAATGCGATTGCAATTGGTTTTAAGGAACTCAAGAGATAAATTGCAAAGAGAAATCCTTTTTGAAAGAAACTTAAATTGATTAATAATGGGAAATATTACAATTTTGAAGTACCAAAACAAGAACTCAAAATACAAAAGATGACAAACAGGCCCAAAGGGTCTCAAAAGATCCTATCTAAAAAATCATATCCCATGCATCCTCTTCTGCCTCTTCAACTCGATATTCTCCAACACAAGCTTGTCGATGATCCCTTTCCAAGCACTAGATGTAGGAGGAATGTATGAATACTCGTGAGTACTGGGAATCGGTTGCACGCTAGAGAAAAATAAATTCTCTTGCGCTACATTCCTCTCTATAACATGCCTCTCGATCAACTCGATCAAATCATATTTCTCCTTTAACTGCTCCTTCATCTCCATTTTATCAGCATAAAAAGCATGGTACTTTCCTTCCCTATGTGTCTCGTTCTAGCTTCATCCTTGCCAACGCTTCTTGATATTCCTCCATACGCTCAATAAGAATGGTTAATGACGATGCAATAACAAGTTGTGAAGGCTTCTCAAGGAGATATGGCATCTTTAGGTCACGAGCTCGAGATCGAACCCACTGAATGAAAGGCTCAAAAGCTACACAATCCCTCTTCCCCAAATCATTCCTAATCCTTTTATGAATTGTCCCCAAGCATGTAAAACTTTATCCTTAGTCTCTGCACTAGCCTCCACATTAAGATAAAATAATCTAGACAAAAGGATATTGCTAGACTTTTCCTTCTAGGGAACCAAAATTGATTCCTTGCCAGAATAGGATTGTAGTTAATTCCTCCTCGGATACCAAGAAGAAGCACGTTTGGAAATGAACCACAACTGTCAATGATAACTCCTTTGTCGTAGGCTGGATCATACCAATGCACATCAGTGTGAGTAAGAGACATGAGTCTTTGAGACCATCGAAGCATGTTTAGATTTTCCTTGAAGTGCTCATTCCCAGGCAAGTGTGAAATAAACCACTTGTAAAGTAAAGGAGCGCAACACAGAATGGCCTCACGCCTTTTAAGGGTCGCATGAATAGAATGATAGGTATCACCAAGCAATGTAGGTACAGGTTTTCCACTTAGAAAGATCCTAATGGCGTTGACATCCACAAACTCTTCAACATTAGAGAAAAAAACCAACCCATAGATAAGTAGTGCGAGAATGGCTTCGAAGGCATCCAAACTATTCATCTTAGCTAAGAAGAAAGCTTTCTCTATCAAGAACTTAGAGGATAAACCATTGATTCCTCCCTTGGTAGTAAGATTAGCTTTAACTTCAAACATTTCTAAGTGGATGGCATCTGCAATGCCCTTAGGTGATGGAATCTTGTCTAAACCACTGAAAGGCTCCTTATCCAATATTGGTAGACCAACCCAATACGAATACTCCTCCAAAGTTGGGACTAGATGATAGTCGGGAAAGGTAAAGCAACGATTGAGAGGGTCATAAAATTGCACAAGAGTATCAAAAACTCCATCTTCCATCTTGTTCTTGACAATACTCAACAGTCTTCCATGGTATTTTTTGAAATCATCAGGAGATGACACCAATGTTCCTAACTTTCTCAACTCCACCAAATCAAGTTTCTTGAAATTGAACTTCTTTGTGTTTCTCTTCCCAAAATCCATGATACCTATGATTTTTGCAAAGGAAAGACAGTTGAGTTCCTTGAAACCAACTGATGATTATGAATGCAAGGATGGAATGCAATGTACAAGCATACATATACACAGATTCACACATATACAGATATGTACAGGCAAACAAACAAAGGCCTAGGTGTGAAGATCACGAGCATGGAGCCATGGTCTAACCCACCCAAAAGGTATTTACTATGGGCATGTTCATGCACATCAAGTTCTAACAAGTTTCTAGAGTCATCGATAAATCTTTCAGATATTATCAGCTTACTTGACTACTCGTGCGGGCTAATAATATTCTCTAAATAAACTCATCTGAGTGTAGTATCGCATGACAACCATCACAAGTCTACACCTGGAAAATCACTGCACTACGTCCTAAAAAGGCATAGAAGGGTGAAGGGTAACTAAAGGTCCTCAGCTTCATGGACTCCCAGGTCGGAAAAAGTAATACCAATACGACTGCTCGTCTTAGACATCAGTAATCTCAAAAGGGCCTCCACTGAGTGTGGTTATCATATGCTATACATGTTAGGACTACTCCCAACAACTAACTATTGATTATACCATAATCCTATCATAGGTGTACTCTCAAGTCCAGGTTAGGACTTATCTCACCACTCAAAGTAACTAACCTGCATACAGAAGAACCTAAGCACAACATATACATATACAGATATCCACAAATATATAGACATACAAGCAAGAAAACATATAACAAACACACATACAAACAAGGTGGGATTAACCCTCTTAGGGGAACTCCTCCTTAGTGAAGTCGTTATTTCTGTTTTGATGAGAATTGGATATAAAGCTATTAATTAACTTAAATCACAAATCTTTAAATTCACCATCGAACTTTGATTTATCCAAAGGAAAGGATAAAGATAGAAGAAAAACCCTAAGTGCGCTATGTAATAAACAAGCTAGAGATCTAAGGTTCAGGGGTTGGTTATACCTAGAGAAAGTGTTAGAATCTTAAGTATCTGTAGTACTCTACAGAAACCTCTTGCTAGTATTTGTGTTATGCTAAAGTTTGCTTGATAAGAGAAAAGTGTTGAGGAAAAGACCTATGGTGTATACAAAGTATCCCTGTCAAGACATCGCATCTCGTGCCTACGTATCCTAAAAAGGATTGAATCAAAGCAACCGTAGTTCACCTAACTATGGTTAAGGAACTCTTGATAACAATTAAGGTTCTAAAGGGCAGTAAGTATTCATAACCATGATACTTACATAGAGTTAACCAACTCTCTATGCCTAAGTTGAAGGTTCTAACTAGGGTTGACTTTAACTAAAGTCAAAGGGGAAAATGATTACTAATAACCATGATATTCACATAGAGTTTACAAACTCTACACATAATTCTAAGTTGCAAGACCAAATGATTCTAACCAAACCAAAAGAATGGAAATACTCTTAACAATGGTACTAAACAGAGCTAACAAACTCTAGACCTAAAACTAGGTTAAGAAGAGGAGATAATGACTCTAACAATGTCATGAGGTAAATGAAAATACAACACTACAATTCTAAAATATGACTTACCAGTCAACAAGGGAACTTTCCTTTGGAATATGGGACAAACAAACTTGTAACAACAAGTGTTAGAAAGATAAGCTTTAGGATGGAGCTGATAAAAATCAAAGTATTAAAGCCAAAAGATCAAAATGAGATAACAATCCAATAAAGGCAGTAGCTACATCATGTTATGTTCAACATGCAACAATGATCAAGAACAATGTCAAACACACACCAAAACAAACAAGCATGCTTGCTACAAACTTAATCAAACAAGAGAAGTGCAAAGAATGATTCAATCATGGGAGTTACAACTCAAGAACCTCATGGGCAGTAGCATACATATCTCATAAAGCTCATACTCAACATCAAAATGCCAATAAAAACACAAACAAGAACCACATCTAGGCATAAACAAAGTCATATGCAAGAAACAAACCAAAACATCATGAAATGACTTAACCAAACCAAGACATGTGTAGGTAATCAAATGGGCAAGCAAGACCACTTTGGAATCAAGAATTCAGAAGCTAAACATATTTTTCAAACCACACATAAACACATATTCATCAAGGCAAATATCCAAAGAGTCAAGCCTAAAAACTAGGTCAAGATAAACACCAAGACATACTCCAAATGAAGTGTAAATTGATGCACCAACCAAAAATAGAAAAATGGTCAAATAAAACCCAACTTAAATTCTTAAGTCATCTTCAAACATTCAAGGATACATATGCAAGAGTTCAATACAAGGTTGGTACAAAAATCCCCTCAAAAGCCACCAACAAACTCATAAGTGTCAAAAGAATCGAGTTCCTTAAAACCACACTAAAATTTAATCAAACAACAACATTTGGGGTAATTGAAAATACTCAAACATCACTTATTTATACTTCAAAGATTGACAAAAAAATCAGAATAAAAAAACATGTGAAAGGCAACCAAATGGAAAAACTTAACCTAGGGGTATTTTGGTAATCACATAAAACCAAATGAATTAATTAAAATAGAGAAATAAATAATAAAAATAAATAAAAAATATCAAAAATAAGTTAAAACATCAAAATGTCTAAAAATAATTTTATAAGTTTTTTTGATAAATGGGAGATTAAAAATAAAATGAGAAAGTTAAAAAAAAAACAAATAAAGAAAATCAAATACAAAGGAAAGCAAGGGGGTGAGAAAGTAAAATGAAATGAACTAGAATGTGTTATGTGCGCTGGTGGGCTCAGATCCTGGGGGTCTGGATATCAAAATGCTAAAGCCCAGTCCATTTAAAACAAAACAAAAATCATAAAAGAAAAACAAGCATGTGTGGCATCTCATTAATTGTCGTGGTTTCCACTCAATCCACGCAACATGACAAACAAGCATGGTCAAATATTTCAATGCAACAACTCATCTAACACACTCAGACACCGAAGCTAGGGTTCCGGTCGTCTTCTTCAGCATGACCTTGCCGGAGCTAAATAAAAACTCATCAAAACTAAAAAAAGATGGCATCTTCCCACACAAAAAATCATGTTAAACTCATTTCTAGCATTATTTTTCAAGTTTGAAACCTCTAAATCTTTTAAAACTAAGCACAAAAATCGTACATCATAAACTGAACTTGCATAAACGAACACAAGAGCAACCCAGTAAGCTTCTACACTACCTCAAGGTTTAAAAAATGCAAATAATAAACACATTGAACATGGAACATGTAAGAAAAAGAAAAGGATGAGTTACCCTACAAGTGAAGCTCTGAAGCTTCTATTCTGGTCTCAAGCTTCAAGCGAAACTGTCTCCTTGGCTTCTTTAAGCTCTAGGGATGATGATGATGGCAAGGTAATGAAGGAAATAAACTTGTAGAATCATATTCGAAGAAAAATAATATTTCAAAGTGAGTGATAGTTTTATGATTTTTGGCTGCTGAAAATGTGAATGCCCTCTCTAGGGTTTGCTTTTTGGTTTATATATGATGGTTTTGAGAGGTAATAATCTAGTTACTGTGGTTAAAAATCAAGGTTAAAGTTTTTTGGTGAAATATTTGAAAATGGATGGTGTGAAGGATGGTACGAGCATGGCATGGTTTCATTCTTGTTTTTGTTGTTATTTTGTGAGTGCAAAAAGATCAGAATAAGGGAGTGGAGCAACAATCTTGGTGTGCATGCTTTGTGCTTTTCTTCTTTTGCCAAAAATTCCAAATATAGTGCATGAGAGTACATATATGTGTTTGTTCATTTGCGGTAATTTTTTGGTAAGGAAAATGAAGTGGTATAGGTGTGAAAATAATGAGGCAAGGTTGTTGCATGATCATCTAAAAAGAATGCTAAGAAATCAAGACATGATGCATAACTCCTCATGTTCATATAACCTTATTGACATGATCATAACTTGATGGAGAATGACTCAAATTGTGAGGTTTTGGGCTCAACTGAAAGCTTGCATGACAAGGAATAAATTCCATGTTAATGGAAAATTAAAATGAGGTCTAAAATCAAGTGGAAATTCACCTTGAAGTTGATTCAACAATCTGTCCAACAACTTGGAAATATTTCTAAGTCATGAAGCATTTCCAACAACTTGGTGACACCATCTTTGTAAGACTATAACTTGAGGTTACTTGATCCAGTCAAAGAGTTCTTGTAATGGATTAAAATATTGAAAAGAGCTCTACAACTTTCATGTTAGAATAAAATTGAGATGAGGCCTTGATCATAAAGAAAAATCCCTTGGAAAACTGGTCCATGATGCTACCAAAATCTTGTCAAACTTGACATAATGGAAACTCTATCTTGGTGACTTCATAACTTGAGTTCTATACACCCAATGGAAGCATTTTAGTAATCAAAAGAAAGCTACGAGAATGCTCTACAACTTTTATGTTGAAAGAATGTTGCATTGGAGCCTAGAACTATAAGAAAGATGGCTTTGAAAATGACTTCAACAAGATGAATTCTAGGACTTAGAAACAATTCTAAATGTAGAAAACCAAATCATGATTTTTACCAACTTTGACTCTTCATAACTCCAAATCCATACATCTTTTGAACTTGATTTCTTCTTAAAACTTGTAGTTTGGGATGCCCTCTTTACCAAGATCATTGGTTTGCTATAATTGCCTCATGGATGAGTGAGATATGGCTCTTGCAAGATCACTATAATTTCCCTAGTTTAAATGTACTTGCACCATAAAGTCCTCAGACTTGTCTGTCTGACTATATGAATAATTAATGGGAAACAAACTCGCCCTTGTTAGCTGATTGATCTATGAAGGAGATGCCCCATATTAAA
Organism: Lathyrus sativus; assembly: GCA_963859935.3. Lineage (NCBI taxonomy): Eukaryota > Viridiplantae > Streptophyta > Magnoliopsida > Fabales > Fabaceae > Lathyrus > Lathyrus sativus. The sequence continues at coordinate 138,145,518 of OZ012735.1, forward strand.
TGCATTTGAGAGATTAATCTAATCTTGACTTGATTGCTCATGATTAATTGACCTTCGAGTGGTTTATCAATTCTCAATCTGATTGCCCCAGCTTCTCTGGATCTTGGAGTGGTTTACCTCTAAAGGAGTTGGGAAACGACTTGCTATCAGACCTCAAGACGGTGTGCCCCAATATTCTGAACTTTGAAAAACTCTGCCCCTAATTCTTCGACTCCTGGGGATAGTTAATTAACAAATCCTCCAAATTGGTTGCCCCATGCTGAACTTCCTTACCAAGTCAAATTACTTAGCTGGCTGCATTTGTTGAGATTCCTTTGACATTAGGTCATCTTGCAAACAATATTGTTCATTAAAAACAAGCAATTTCAATGCAACATTCATGCAAGCTTTTGAAATCAAAATTTATTGATAAAACAACACAATGGAGTGATTCAAAGATCAAAAACAAAGTGGATCTGGTCATTTACAGAATGATAGGTGAAGTGATCAACAAAAATAAAAGATTATTAGAAGTCGGGTTATCCAACCTTACTATAGTATACTTTCAAAACAACCTTACATCAATTAGGTCTTTTAAAGGTTGTAATGTGGCTTGGTTCACAACTCATGAAACAAAGGATAAAGGCTCAAAATTTATTTGTTCCCACCCAATCTTCGTGATGAACTTCAATCCTATGTTTAGTTAACTCAAACTATTCATTCAGGTTCCTATAGGCTAGGAATTGAATTGATGATAGTTTGTGATGGTTTAGAAACCTAGGGCAGTCACTACTCCCTTACAACATTTGGTTGTTTTCTACTATTTAGGCCTTTTTAGAGTTAAAGCTTTAAGGAATTCCTCTTTTTATTATTCCTAATTTTTTCCTGAACTGTTTCTTTTGGATTTTTACAATCAGCGGGATGCCCCATTTTTTCCTAAGTCTCCTTTATAGGTTTTGACTTAGCAGGAATTTCTTTTTTATTTTCCCTTTTTAAGAAGGAAGGTGACTACCTGGTTCATGGTTACGGTGAAACATCATTGGCATTTAGACTTGGAAAGTATCTTCGACACTTTTTTGTTGTATGCGAAGGAAAGCCTATAAGCATAACCTTTATATGAAAGGTATCTCGTATGCACATATCGCCAAGTTAGCTGAGAACTACCCACCCCAGGTTTGAGATTACAGGTTTTTTGTAACGAAAGAAACCTCCTACTTCTTGGCTCGAAGGGGTTAACGAGGGATGAAATTCCTTATTTCTCTACTGTTTGGGGATTGAAACAATGCCTTAAATCATCGACAAAGTTTAATTGAAAGCATACCAAGAGCAGTTATGGATATAATATTTTCGTCATCCTCCATAATCTTTGCTTAAACAACAGTTTGATAAAGATAAGTGGATGGAAAAAAAGGTAAATATTTTTGCTTTTTATGACAATAAAAGAAAATAAGTGGATGCGAATGAATTGATTCAAAGGATGCATAAACATTTCATTAATCTTGCCAATTTAATAAACAACAAAGCTTACAAGCATACACGAAATCAAAACACAAGGAAAATACTGCAATAATCAAAATACTGGCAACTTTGAAGAAATGACTTCGACAGACTTCAGTTTCCAGGCCCGAGTAAGGGATCACCTCCATCATTGATTACTTGTTCCTTGTGGTATAAAACCTTGAGAGGCCTCATAGGTCCTTTTTCTTTAGACTCAGGATTCGAGATATTGGCATTTGGCTTACCTTCTTAAGGTTTCAGCAGCTCCAACAAGCTTTGCAACTTTAACTCAAAACCTTTGCACTCTTCGACCAGATGCCCCATTGTTCCAGTATGGTACTTGCGTTCAACTTATGGGTGGTCTTTTACGAGGATAAGATCCTTGTCATAGATCAACTCATGCACAATAGATTCTAATGCCAGGCAAGTATCCAGGTCGTGCCCTTCAGCCCCTTTGTGAAACTCATAAGTTAAATTAGCATTGTTCCATGGTCCTAACACAGGGTTGAGAGATCGCAGAGTCACCGACGATTTTTGAATCAACAACGAAAAGTTTATTCAGCGGAACAGGAATTGGCTTATAGCAGGCTTTGTTCCTTTTGACAGGATTCTTTTTATTCATGTTCTGCCCTTGAGAACCTCGAAGTAAAACAACCAATGAATGCAGAGAGGCTCTTTTGGTAACCACCTGATAAGGATGACATTTTGGTGCAGGCCCAAAATCTGGTTGGCACAAAGTTTCCTCACGTGCTTGCCTTTGATGTGGAAGAAACACAGGAGGTGATGAAGGATTATTGACTTGACTGGCTTGAGTTGTGAATAAGATCATCTCGGAGTCAAGCAATTTTTGAACCTTGCTCCTGAGCACATTACATTTTCAGTTGAATGCCCTTTTGCCCCAGCATGGTAGCCACACCGGGCATTGGCGTCAAAGCCTGGTGGATATGGAGAGATCACTATATCTATATCCTTCGACACTATCAATCCATCTTTTATCAAATCGGGAAAAATCTGACTTTAAAACATTGGCAGTGGAGTGAAATGCCCTCTGGCTTCCTCGGCCTTTGTCGAGCATGCTGACACGGTTGACGGTGGTCTGACAGTTGATACTGAGGAAGTCCTTGAGTTAGAAGAACCACAGGAGATGACGAAGTGACAACTTCTCTGGATGCAATAGGGTAAGAATGCTCCTCCTTTTTCATCAAATTTTGCAAAGTCTCTAAGACCCAGTTCATCTGACTCTTGAGGATCTCGATATCCTCCTTCAAGGCTTCCTGACCTTTTAAAAGCTCGTTCATCATCACCATTTGTCTAGAACGCATACTAGGTATCCTTTTAGAGATAAGAGGGGGAAGATGAGACTCAAGGCTGAGAAATGCAAATGTAACAACATGCTCATGCAATGCAAATGCAAACCAAATGGTTTCAAAGAACTCAAAAGAAAAGTTGCAAACATTTTTGGAAAAACTTCAATTCATTAATAATAAGAAAACTTAAAACTTCGAAGTACAAATCAAAAAGCCCAGAATACAAGAGGAAAAGTCTAGGCCTAAAAGGGCCCCAAGAATCCCATCTAAGAAGGTCCTACTCCATGCATCCTCTTCTGCCTCTTCAATCAGTGTTTTCCAAAATCAGCTTGTCGACGATCCCTTTCTAAGCACTTGATATCGAAGGAATGCCAGAATACTCGCGAGTATTAGGAACTGGCTACACGCTAGAGAAAAATAAATTCTCTTGCGCCCCATGCCTCTCTACAACACGCCTCTCGAGCAACTCGATCAAGTCATCTTTCTCCTTTAACTGCTTCTTCATCTCCATTTGTTCAACATAGATGGCATGATACTTTCCTTACCATGTGTCTCGTTCAAGCTTTATCCTTGCTAACACTTCTTGGTATTCTTCCATACACTCAATAGGAATAGTAGAACATGATGCAACAGTAGGCTGTGACAGTTTCTCAAGGAGGTATGCCATCTTTAAGTCACGAGCTTGAGATCAAACCCACTAAATGAAAGGCTCAAAAGCCACACAATTCCTCTTTCCTAATTCATTCTTAGTCCTCTTATGAATTGTCCCCCAAGCATGTAAAGCTCTACCCTTTGTTTCTGCACTAGCCTCCTCATTAAGATAAAAGAAACCAGACAATAGGATGTTGTTAGGCTTTTCCTTGGGAACCCAAACTGATGCCTAGCAAGAATAGGGTTATAATTAATTCCCCCACGGGTACCAAGAAGAGGTACGTTATGAAAAGAACCACAACTACGAATAATGATTCCTTTTTCTTAGGCTGGGTCATACCAATGCACATTGGTGTGAGTAAGAGACATGATTATTTGAGACCATCGAAGCTTGTTTGGATTTCCTTGAAGAGCTCAGTTCGAGGGAAGTGTGAAATAAACCACTTTTAAAGTAGAGGAGCATAACACAGAATGGTCCCACACCCCTTAAGGGTCCTATGATGAATGGAGTGATAGGTATCACCAAGTAGTGTAGGCACAAGGTTCCCACTTAGAAAGATCCGAATGGCATTGACATTTATAAACTCTTCAACATTAAAAAAACAGAACCAACTCATAGATAAGTAGTGCGGGGATAGCTTCAAAGGCTTCCAAACTATTCATCTTGGCTAAGAAGAAAGATTTCTCTATTAAGAACTTTGAGGGTAAACCCTTGATTCTTCCCTTGGTTGTAAGGTTAGATTTGACTTTGGACATCTCCAAGTGAATGACAACAACAATGTCCTTTGGTGATGGAATCTTCCCTGAACCACTGAAAGGCTCCTTATCCAATACTGACAAAACAACCCAATACGAATACTCCTCCAAAGTTGGGACCAGCTGATAGTTGGGAAAGGTAAAGCAATGATAGAGGGGATCATAAAATTGCACAAGAGTGTCGAGAACTCCCTATTCCATCTTGGTTTTGACAATACTTAATAGTCTTCCATGGCGCTTTCTGAAATCATCAGGAGATGACACCAAGGCTTCTAAGTTTCTCAACTCTGTCAGATCAAGTTTCTTGAAATTGAACTTCTTAGTATTTTATTTTCCAAAATCCATGATTCTTATTATTTTTGCAAAAGAAAGACAACTGAGTTCCTTGAAACCAACTGATGATCATGAATGCAAGGATGAATGCAACGCACAAACACACGTATACACAGATTCACACATATACATATATGTACAAGTAAACAAACAAAAGCCTAGGTTTGAAGATCAAGAGTGTGGAACCATGGTCTAACAAGTTCCCGGAGTCATCGATAAATCTTTCGGATATTATCAGCTTACACGACTACTCATGCGGGCCAATAATATTCTCAAGATAAACTCGTCTGAGTGTAGTATCACATGACAACCATCACAGGTCTACACTTGAATAATCACTGCACTACGTCCTAACAAGGCATTGAGGGGCGAAAGGTAACTAAAGGTCCTCAGCTTCACGGACTCCCAACTCGTAAAAAGTGATGCCAATACGACTACTCGCATCAGACATCAGTAATCCCAAAGGGGCCTCCACTGAGCGTGGTTATCATATGCTAGACATGTTAGGACTAATCCCAACATCTAATTATTGATTATCATATTCCTATCATAGGTATACGCTCAAGTCCGGGTTAGGACTTATCTGACCACTCAAGGTAACAACCCTGCACACAGAAAAACCGAAGCACAACAGGCATATATATAAATATTCAAGTATACAAGTAGGGAAACATATAAACTAACACAAATACAAACAAAGCGGGCTTAACCCTCTTAGGGAAGTTAATATCCCTAGTGAAGTCACCGTTTTAGTTACGGTGAGAATCGGATATCAAGCTATTAATTAAATTGAATCACAAATCATGAATTCACCACCGAGATTTGATTTATCTAAAGGAAATGGTAAAGATCGAAGAAAATCCTAAGTGCGCTATGTAACAACACAGCTAAGAGATCTAAGGTTCGGGGGTTGGTTATACCTAGGGAAGGTGTTAGCATCCTAAGTATCTGTAGTACTCTACATGAACCTCTTGTTAATATTTGTGTTATGCTAAAGTTTGCTTGCAAAGGAAAAGTGCTAAGGTAAAAACCTAGGGTATATACACTAAGTATGCTCGCCAAGACATCACATCTCGTGCATATGTATCCTGACTAGGATGGAATCAGAGCATTCATAGTTCACCTAACTAGGATTGAGGAATTCTTGATAACGATCAAGGTTCCAAGGGGAGTAAGTGTTCATAACCATGACACTTACACAGAGTTAACCAACTCTCTAAGTCTATGTTGAAAACTAACTAGGGTTGACTTTAACTAAAGTCAAAGAGGAAAGTGAGTACTCATAAACATGATACCCACATAGAGTTTACCAACTCTATCTTAAATTTAAGTTATAAAACCAATTGGTTCTAACTAGACCAAAAGGATGAAGCTAAGTGTTAGTTGTTAGTGGTTAGAGGGCTATGTTATCCTAAAAGAGAAATGACATTGAAGTCAACAGAAGTTCCTTTCCTTTGGTGTCAAGCAAAAGAGATCATCGAACAAAGTGGACATCAAGATCATGACACTTACAAGAAAGACGTTCGTAAGATTTCATCAAGTAAAATTTACAAGTATCAACAAGGAGAGAGGTCACAAGTTAATATCCAAGGAAATTTGTAGAAATTAAAAAATTGAAAAGATCAATAATAAATTCTATATATTCACATCCTGACCATGATTTAAAAATTCAAAGATTAATCCAAAAATAAAATATTTTTTATTTTTGATATTTATTCATTTTTTTGGTTATTTTTAAATTAATTAATTGAAAAACAAAATTATCTAATCCTACAATTAAAATTAATCTTAACATTAAAAATAATAATTAATAAAACAAAATTTTTTTTTAGATTTTAGTTTTAGAATAATAATTGATTAACTAAATCTAAAAACAATATAAATTAAATTGAATGTAAAGAAGAGGAAACAAAAATGTTTATATGATTCCACTCTTCAACATGGGTCAGCCAAGAGAGAAAAGGAACATACCCAACAAGAAAAACCAGTAGGCCTGATCTGAGTAGGGCCAAAGAAGATGGGCCGATCCAAGATTTGTAGCACATCCAGAAAAACAAACTCTAAGAGTAAACGGAAGAAACACGACTGGACAAACACAGGCAGAAATACGATCCAAACTTAACCTCCACTCGCTCATATCTCAAGATTTCCCTTTCTCAAATCCTTTCCCTCGATCTGTTTCAAAACACTTTGTCTCTCTTAGTCACGAAATCCATCTCCATAATCTCTCAGTCTACAAAATCCCTCCATCGAAATCAGAAGAATGCCTCTCATACAGTAAAGACTAACCTAATCTAATTTCTAACAAACAAATTCTATAACCTATCTTGGATTCGTCTAAAAAACGAATCGGAAAAAAACTCAACCTTGACCTATGCCGAGGAATGAGACACGCGCAAGGAGTAAAATTGGTGGTTTGAAGAAGCTTACATCGAATTCGAGCTTGTTCAGGTGTGGACTTACATCTTTTTTCTTCACCTTTATCCTTTTATTACGACATCTACTGTTGTAGTACAAAATAGTTTGGTGGCCAAGTTGAACTCTATCTGTTGTGCTGCAGTTGTTGATGAAGAGTTGGTTTAGTTCTCTTGTTACAGGTTGTGAAAAATAGGAAATGGAAACAGACGCAGGGTTGAGGTATTTTGAGAAAGTTTTTTCTTCTCTTCTTTTGAATTGGTTTTTCTCTGGTTTGAGGTGGTTATTCTCTGATTTAAGGTGGTTTTATGAAGAAGGTTGGATTAATGGAGTTATGAGGTTGAGCTATTGCGAATCAATTATAGGGTTGTTGAGGTTTAATGGTGTGAAAGACCGGCTATGGAAGGGTATTTTGTGCTTCATCCCTCCATTTGCTGTTGTTGCTCCCCTATTTAAAATAACTCAGAAATTATTATTATTCATATTTTCCAATTCTCAATTGTTGTCTTGTTCTTTTCGGGGCAGGATTTTTCATTGGTTTATATGCTGTAGGAAAATCGCAGGACACACAGGAAGCAGGGGTTGGCTTGGAGTGGCATTATGCAATATGATGCAGAACTCGGTTATTATGTTGTAGTGGAGGTACAGGTTTTTGAGCAAGGGTTTTTTATCAGTTTTATTTTGGCTAGTGTTGTAACGGGTCATTGTTTTGGGATCAGTAGTTTGGAGTGTAGCAAGCATGTCGTACGGGTGATGGCAGTAGGCTATAAATCTTGCAAGGCGTTGTACAATTTGCAGCTGAGTATTTGGCTTGAAGTGGACATTACACAATTATTAAACTGACTCCTAGTGAAACCAATGTGTGCCATGAACTTGTCAAATCTCCTTTTCTGCATACCCTTCAGGTTGCCGTATCAGGATCATTTCATCTAGATCACCATACAAGAAGGTTGTCTTCACATTCATTTGTTCAAGTTCCAGGTCAAACTTCGCCACCATGGCTAACAATATTCTAATTGATCTATGATTTACAATAGGTGAGAACATATCATTAAAGTCGACACCTTCTTTCTGACTGAACCCTCTAGCAACTAACCTTTCCTTAAAGCACTTCGATATCACTCCTTTGATTCCTTCCTTGACCTTAGAAATTCACTTACAACTGACTAACCTTGCTCATATAGGTTTCTTAATTAGCTCTCAAGTGTTATTATCATGAAGAGATTTCATCTCGTCATCCATGGCTTTTTACCATTCAGTCTTGTTTCAAATCATCATTGCTTCTTTGTAGGCTCTAGGTGCTTCCTCAAGTGCCTCACTTGTAGATATTAAGGCAAAAGCTATAAGATCTGCATAGCCAAGTCTTTGAGGTATCTTGATAACTCTTCTCGACCTATCTCTTGCCAATAGGTAGTCATCAACAGTTTCCTCAGTCTCTTCAGCATCTTGCTCTTCTTCTTTGACTTTATATGGGTTATGCACTTCAACATCACTATGCTCCACCTCAACATGAATCTCTACCTATTCCAGCTCCTCTTTATAGATTTATGCACTTTGACTAACATAACTAATCTTCTTGAATGCCATCTCGACTTCATTGAAAACTACATCACGACTTGTGATACATCTTCTGTGACCTGGTTCTAGGCACCAAAGCCTATAACCTTTGACTCCCTTAAGATATCCAAGGAACATGCATCTCAGAGCTCTAGGTTCGACCTTGTCTTGCTTAATGTGAGCATAGGCTAAACAGCCAAATACTCTCAGTTTGTCGATATCTGGTGGTTGACCCGACCAAACTTCTTTAGGTGTCTTCATTCCCAAGGAAGTCGGGGGACATCTATTTATCATATCAGCTGCTGTCGAAATAGCCTCTGCCCAAAACACCTTCAATCTAACACTAACCAACATGCATATAATTCTTTCAAGGATTGTTCGATTAAATCTCTCAGCCAGTCCATTTTGTTAAGGAGTATCTGCTACAGTCTTATGCCTTGCAATCACAGACTCGACACAGTAATTGTCAAAAGCTTCATTGCAGAAATTAAGGCCATTGTCGATTCTCAATCTCTTAACTTTTCTGCAAGTTTGAGTTTCGACCAGAACCTTCCAACTTTTGAAATTTTCAAAAGTTTCATCCTTAGTCTTCTAAATGAATACCCATAATTTTTTGGAATAATCATAAATTATGGATAAAAAATACCTTGCACCTGAATGGGAAGGATTCCTTGTAGGACCCCAAAGATCCGCATGAATGTAATCAAGGGATCCATGTGTTTTTTGTTTACCTTTATTAAACTTCACCCTACAGGATTTTCCAAATACACAAGGTTCACAAAGCTCCAACTTCTCGACTTTGTCACCACCTAGCAGGTTCTGTTTCTCCAATTCGACCAGGCCTCTTTCGGTGACATGACCCATTCTCATGTGCCATAATTCTATCTTCGACACCGGTTTCGTGGAGGCAAAATCTGCTGAACCACTTACAACCTCGACCTCAAGGCTATACAAGCCTTATTTCTTCACGCCTCTCAAGACTTTCTTCGACCCCTTCATGAATTTCAAGATACCTTGCACTCCTTTGAAGATATATCCTTTCTTGTCAAATTCACCAAGAGAAATCAAATTCCTCTTAAGATCAAGTACATACCTAACACGAGTCAATAACCTTATTGACTCATAATGGAGCTTGAATCTCACAGGTCGAATAACTGCAATCTTGTAAGCTTTATTATTTCCCAACATCATTAATACACCATCTTGTTCACATAATTATTAAAACAAATTCTTATTTGGAGTCATATACCAAGTACATCCTAAATCTATAATCCACTCTTTGCAAGATATGTTGCTCGATACCACAAGGACATCAGATGATTCATAATCATCCTGCACAATAGCTGCATTGCCATTATCCTTACCTCCATGACTATTCAGGCGTTTAGGACACACATTTCTTGTTTGACCCTCCTTTTTACAATGATAACACTTAATACTATAAATATCACCACCATAAGACTTTTGTTGAGTTTTACCTTTCTTCTTCTTAAACCTACCATCTTTCTTCGAGGATTTCCCCTTCACGGACAACCCTTCGCCAACTGATGGTGATGGTTTTTGCTCATTTCTTTTATTCAACTCCTTCAAATACAAGGATTCTTGAAGTTATTCAAAGGTTAGGGACTCTCTTCTATACAAGAGGGTTTCTTTGAAGTGAGCATGCGACTTAGGTAAAGAACACAACAATAACAACGTTTGATCTTCATCACTGATGGTGACATCAATATTTTCAAGATCAAGAATCAGCTTTTTGAATGTATTCAGCTGCTCTGTCAATGCTTTATCTTTATTCATCTTGATTGAATATAAAGCTTGCTTCAAGTACAAACAATTCACCAAGGACTTTGTCATATACAATCCTTTGAGTTTCAGCCAAACACCAATTGTCATCATCTCCTTCAAAACCTTCCTGAGTACCTTACCACCAAGACTCAGAACAATTGCACTGTGGGCTTTCTCAATCATATATGTCTTATCCTTCTCCATCAATGTAGAATCCATGACATCTTCTCCCTTTAACGCTTCTAGCAAATCCTATTGAATAAGAAGGGCTCACATCTTCAAACGCCATAAACCAAAATCATTAACTTCGATGAACTTCTCAATTTTAAACTTTGTTGATTGCATATTCTTCATGCTCACTGCACCAGTTTGTTGTGACAAACAATACCAATTAAAAAATTCTTGATTGAGAAACGGGGTTTCTTGGATGAACAATGAAATTTCTCATTTAGGATTTACAAAAGATTACAAATGAATAACACAATTGGCCTCTCTCTACAACCCTAGAGATCTAGCCTACTTATATACTAACTAGCTAACTTATACTAAAAGTTAACTAAATAATTGGATCCTTAATCACAAGACCCAATTCAATAATATATATTAGAACTGACTTCGACTATAATATGTAACACATAAACATCAACATGTGAATCATTTTTGACTTCATGTTTATCTCCTGTTGAAACCTGGAAGCTATCCCTATCGACAACATCCTAGTCGACAGAACTAGAGTTCGATCCAAATATCTCACAATTATTATGAGATAAAATGAATGAAGGAAAAAATGTATGCGTTTTATTTTGTTTGATAATTTTTTTGTCAATATTAGAGTGAAATGTGAATATTTTTATATATTTTAAAAGCGGATAAAATAATTCAAAGTAATTACATTTTTAAAAATAATGTATTTATAGTTATTTCTACTTTATACTCATACGGGCATCTTCAATCGGTTAATCAATAGATTTTGAGATTTTTAAAAATATTCATAAAAACAATATTTTATATACAAATGTATTTTTTTTTTAAAATTGTAATTTAAAATTATTTAATCCTCTTTTAAAAATTGTTCTATTAAGGAATTAGAGTTGATCGGAGACTAGAGGTTACAAGGTGCAACGATGGATTTGAGCTTCTAATGTGGTGAGGAAGAGAAGTTGACATCTAAGCTTAACATTCCAACGCCAAAGAAAGTATCTAAGTAAGATGAGTGAGTTAAATTTGAATTTGAATTGTGTACTTGAAGAATGACACGTTTTCCCTTTATACAGTGGGGCGGTTAAAACAACCTGTTATTCTTCAGGCGAAGAATTCGGGAGTCGTTGGATGTATCTCGGACCTAGATCTCATACACTTTTCCCCATGATAACACATCTACGAAATGAGAGAACCAAACAACTATTTCCCTCTCTGGGTTGTAGTTGTTTAACCTTCTATTTGGCACATAACAAATTCCCCATAAACTCTTGTATTGGCTTGGTAGTAAGATGGCTTTTGTCATATTTTCCCTTTCGTGTCAGCCACATTGCGACTTGAATGGAAATCTAAGAGGTGACGTTGATGTCCTTGAGAAATCGTACCTTAAATACGCCTCATGCTACAAATGTATTTTTATGGGTTATATGATAATGATCTTTGAAAATTGAAATACTCTAGTGTCTTCTTGAGGCGATCTGGAGCGTTAATAATGCTTATTACTTTTTGGTAAGTCATTAGGCTATCTCTGAAGAGTTAGTTCTTCAGTTTCTTGAGACATTACCTTTTCTTATTTATCATCTATATTTCTACAACATACTATTTTTCTGTAACTGAAGGAAGTGGGACCTATCATGAGTCAAAATTCAAAAGAAGATATTTTTGCTTCTTTGATTGATCTTGTCAAATCAATAATTTCCTTTACCTTTTCTTGAGAAGGTAGTGTTGCTAAGGCCTTACTGGATGTAGGTCCTTCTTCAGATTGCAGTGTACTAACCCTTGAGGAAGACAAAAAGTAATTGCAGTGAGTATGGCGGATGCACCATTCGTTTCTATGAGTGCTTATTTTTTATCTTGATTCTTCGTTTTCCCTTCAACAACTTTGAGATAGAGATTTTAAACAACTTGATGATCACTCCTTCTCAGCTGAACCCCGTGAGTTAGGCATATATTAAAGTTTTATAATACTTTAAGTACTTAAATTATGGTATGAAAATTCTGTATGATTTGAAAGTCATCCACAAAGTTTCAATACTTTTATATAAATAAAAGTACACACACACACACACCCACACACACACACACACACACACACACACACACACACACACACACACACACACACACACACACACACATATATACTTCATAAAATTTGTTTGAATTGATTAAAAATAATTCAAAGAAAGAAGTACTTTGTATTTTTTTTACATATATTCCTTTATATACCTCTTTATGAAAATATATAAGTTTAAAATTAATTTATGAAGCCTTGCATCATTTTACATCAATTTTGTTTTGAAAAGGTGCAACTTTTAAACTCAGTAATCGATTACGACTTGTAACGTTACAGAAAAATTGAATTTTGAACACTCGTAATTGACTACTGCTTTGTTGTAATCGATTACGACCAATCGAAAATTGAAAATGCACTTTTTTGTGCCCAGACTTCATGTGTTTTCATGCATAAAGATACAAGAAGGCTTAAGATGAGGTATTCATGAATTGTTGAACATTTAAAGTATTATATAATGAATTATAATTAACTTTAATCATAATCAATCACCTTGATTCTTTAATTTGAATATTAATTCTTAACCTTTTACTTTTGATTCATTATTGATCAAAACATTTATCAATCTATTAGACTTTTTCTTCTTTGATAAATATTCACTACAACAAGTAATGCTTTTATGACGAAACTAACATCTCGAACAATAGAAAAATAAGAAAATAGGTATTATGAGCGACAATATTCATTTTTTTTAAATTAACAACCCTTTACCTTGATTTTTCAAAAAAGCAAGGGAATAGATCTATAAGGGAGTTCGCTTCGACACCAATTGTTTGCATTTTGTGTTTTTTTTCCAATTTTTTTAGTTAGTATATCTCACTTGGCGCCTTTCCAAGTTCCATTTTTATCATTTTTATTTATTTTATTAGTATACCTCGACTACTTGGTCCAACTGAGAGGTAATATATTTTACATTAATCAATTTCAAAATACTATTTTAAAAATCTTATTTTAGTTTTTTATTTAATATGCACAAACCCCTTGGTTATACTACAAAACCAATGTTGTATATATTTTAATTAAATTTCCAGAGTATGGCGCTATTCTGTTTTTTATATTTGATATTTTTTTATTAATGCTGTCATGTTGGATTTTATATAAAACTGACTTGAAACATTTATTACATGAGATACTTTAGACTAAAATCTAGCTAGTTTCTAACTTTTCACTTACCTATCAACGCTCAAACGTCACTTCGTCACTTTCATTTTGCAAAAACCCTAGGTGGTTTTCAAGCTGATATTCATCAAAACTCTTCCAACAGATATTCATCAAATGTCATTTTTTGCAACAGGTTTGTTCTTTACTGAAATGAGTTATATATCACTTTGTTTCCACTGATCATTTTGTGTAGGGTTTTATGTTATTTTGTCTTTTGATCGTTTTATTTCTACGATTTTCCATTTGTTTTTATTGAAACCTTAGTTAGTATAATTTCTCTTGATCATTTTGAAGTTTATTTATATAGTCATTTCGTTAACAGATGTTATTTTTCAACAGGTTTGTTCTTCATTGAAACAAAGGGAGGAGGAGCTAGGAGGTTCTATGAGTCTTGATCGCACTCCATCTCCACCATCACGCCACAAGAAATGGAATAATACAGTCAAAGAAAAGACGACAAGTTCACATTAGATGCTACGCGCGAAGTGGCTCAAAGGATTATAAGTAGATACTTTTTTTTAACAATATTTATTTTAGTTAAATCAATTTATTAAAGATGAAATTTCATATGCGTTGTAGGATGATCTGGTTGAATAAACCAATGTCAGCTTCTTCACTACACAAGATCGTCATGACATATTGGTAGAAGCGATTGGAACCGAGGAGCATCTTGGGCATGCCTGTAGTGTTGGAATAGGCATTGGCTTCGGGTTATTTTTTGGACCATATAAAACATCTAGTGGAAAAAATCGTAAGAGAGATATTAAAGAGATTGTTGTTGTTGAGTTGAAGAAGGAAATGGAGAAGCATGATAGGATGTTGGAAGAGGATAAGAAGAAGTTTGAGGAGGAGAAGAAGAGGTGGGGGGAAGAGCAGGATAGGAAGTTGGAGGAGGAGAATAAGAGGTTGTTACAGGCAGTGCGGGAGTGTCCAGAAGTAGCAGGACGAGCGAGAGAGGATGACTGAGGTGAAAGTGTCCAAGAAATGTGCCTGCGATGTGCTTGAGATAAAAGTTTTATGTTGTTATTATTATTGTTTGCGTATTTTAATTTTGGATTGTATTTATGTTGTTTTTATGATAGAAATTGAATTTGTTGGGTCTATTAAGCTACACAAATTCAAATCAGTTGGAAACTTGAGAGAATGAAGTTCAAAAAGTCATGGGTGGTACAAGGGTGAAAGAAAGTTTTTCTAGCAACCAGGGCAGTATTGAACCCACACCGTCAAAAGTAGATAACATTGAGAGACTAAGAATGATCATTGACAATATTCCAGAAACGTGCTTGGGTATTAAGTTAAGTCATGATCGAGAAAAATCATTCGTACTTTCTAGGATTTATGTCCATAAGTTTTTGTCGGGAAATGTGTACCTAGACAACTCTGTATTACAAATTTGATCCTCGTAAGTATAGTTTTTATGTTGATCTCTATTTATATTCATATTTCTTCTACTTTAACATAAAGATTTGCTCTTGCAGGTACTTCCATGACTTATGTGTTGAAAGGAAACTTCAAAACAAGTATTGTATTTTAGATCCGTCACACATCGGTCTTACTCGCGGTTCGACAAAACACAATATCTATAATTACTTAAAAGATAAATTGAAAGGGAACATCAAAGATTGTTATTTGACCCTGTTTTAACGCAAGTAAGTATATATTAAGTTGTTTTTACATTTATAAATCAATTTTATACATATTAATTATTCTAAATGTTTATGCAGTGAAGATGTGCAACTAATTGTTATATGTCCCAAGAAAAATACTATAGTTGTATTTTGCTCATTGCACTCTAAACTGCTCGAAGAAGTGGTTAACACTTTGAATAGGCAAGTGGTATTATTTTTAACTTTAGATTTGAATAGTTTTTGTTTATGTTTAATTTTAACCGACATGTGTAGAGTGATGGAGAAGTATAATGCATTCAAATATAATGTACTTGGTAAAAGACCTATCTATGTTTTCCCAAAAGTAATTATGTTACTTGTGCATTTATTGACATTATATTATTTGTGTGTATGAGTGTGATATAAATATATGAAAATTATTTGTAGTGACGAAAACAACCTGACAGTCATTCATGTGTATACTATGTTATGAGATATATGCTCTATATTGTCTCCACATGCATTAAAGAGGGATGGATGAAGCATAAGATATTAACTTAATCCATATCTTCTTAAGTTCATGTTATTATTAGCTTATCATAATTTAATTTTTGTTCTAATTATAAGAGTTTAACAATATAACACCATACTCAAAAGAAGATATGGATGACATCCAATCAAGTTGGGCTAGAGTCTTTTTATCTTATTATGATTCTCTAAGACATTAGTTTTTTCTTTGTAGCAAATGTGTAAATTTCATTAATTTATTTGGTGTAAATATGAAAATGTGTGTATTATGTCTTAATGATAAAAAAAATGTAAGTGATATGATATATTTGATAATGTGGAAACGTATCATGATTATGGACTCGTAACACATGTTATTTGATGTTATTTTATTATGTTTTGTCGTTTTTATATCGTATTTTGTTTGCATTTCAAGTCTTAATAAGTTATGGAGCGACTACACAAAGAAACCAGAAAAGAGCAGAAGAGTTGAAGAAAGTGCAAAAAAATCACACTTATGGTGCATGGCGTTCGCCATTACCCTAATGGCGTCCACCATGTACCCAGTCCACGTCATTTAATGACTGGCTCAATGGCGTTCGCCATTGGCCTAATGGCGGTCACCATTATCATGCAGTAGCAGAAAAACGTGGATTCTGCTTGGACTCTATCCCTCCACTATCCTACATTTTCTCAACCTCCCATACACTATGGAGAAATTATTTTCTGGCTCAAGACCTCTATATAAGTCAGACTCTTCACATTTTTGAGCATCCAAGGTCGTGCAGAAGCTCTGCTAATTTTATTTTCTAGTCTTAGGCATAAATTACATTTAAAAGTGACAATCACTCACATTGAGAGATTGTCACAATTCTATTTTTTTTCCGTTTTATTCTTGTACTCTTGAATCAACAAGCCTGCCGGCATTCATCATGCATTTTCATTATCACTTCAAGTTCCGCGTTTATTTTGACCTTACAGGTTTTTATTTGCATTGTTTTAATTCTTGTTTTATTGCATTCCTTTACTTTATGATATGTTGTTCTTACATTTAAATACCATGTTTAAGTTGTTTTTGTTCGAAATAATGTCTGGCTAAACGTGTCTGAGACCGATGTATAAGGATCGTCATTGCCAACGAGACTTAGTAGAGAAAATAGGTGCGAAACGATAGTAAAATTCTGTTTTGGTTTTAGTCTCCAAGTGTAAGTCTTAATGTTTTCTCACGAGAGTGAAAATAAAATTAAGGTTCGAGCCGATAGCGTGAGAGTGTAACGATTGAACATGATACTGGAAACTAGGCATCGATCCTAAATACAGCAAGAGCGCTTTAGGTATTGATTAGGATCTAATTAATTTTCAAAATACTCTTCTTAATTAAAATGGGCGAGCGAGAGCAAAATCTCATGGTTAGGGAGTGTGGCTTTAGTCAATAGCGCGAGAGTGTGAGGCCGAGGCTTTAAACTGATATTTTCTACGAAACATAGTTTAACTTTAATTTAACTCCTATATCTTACAGAGTCCCCGAGGAACACGAAATCCATTTTCTAGCCTCTCTTTATTAGTATCTTTCCAAATCTTTAGCAATGTACGTTTTATTTCCATCCAAACCTTTTAATTACTAGCCTTAGATTTACATGGCATCAATCGATAACAGTAGATTGATTATTAGTTCTTGTGGGTTCGATATCTTTTAAAACTACACAATAGACTATATACTTACAGTTAGATCATCTGATAGATTCGTAAGGTCGCGGTCAATATTCTAATTATGTTGCATATTTTGTAGTTTCTATGTAAAAAATGATACATGAAGGTTAATAGAATTATAATGATATGATAGAGGCCAATGAAAATGATACATACAAAATTATCCAGGCCAGTGAAAATGATACAGGCAAAAAAGAGATTTTATCCCTCGATTTTTACTTAAAATCGAGGCCAATAAATGCCTTATTACCTCGGTATTTAAATACATCTGAGAGGTAAATGGCGTTTGCAACAAAATTTAGAAAATAAAAACTATACAGTTAGTGTGGATCAAACTCATGACCTCGGGTGTGTAGCTGAGGTTAAATGCATTTTGCGGACAACGTTTAGATGTGTTATTTGTAGTAGTGCTTATCTTCATCAAAAGTAAATTTGATAAAGGAAGGATATCTTCTTCATAAACCTGGATGACATGGCTCTAGAGGAAGAGGTGTCGAGTCTGGAGTATTATACATGGCATACTTTTTCCATTCTACCCATTGGTGGGTCCCATATTTGGTATGCTTTCTTGTTGGTCAGCATCGCAAGAATAAGCGACTGCTAAAGGAGAGTATCTGTAACCTGGCGCGTCAGCGAGCTAGATACCAGCAAGAAGTACAAAAGGCTTATGTTTTCCTTACTTGATGGTGTGATTTTATTGCCATTAATCTCCCTAGCTCGTTATTTGGTCAGGTAAAGCTCTTGGCGTGGGAAATTACAAGGAAGGATAAAGTTATTGCCTTAGATAGTTTCACTTTATCTACTAGAAAGGCATCTCATTATATCGTTCTGGAGGTTCTTAAGAACTTCCATCTCGAGAATGCCTCTATGGCCCAAAAAGGAAATGAATCGCCCACTTCCGATCTTGCAGTCATTTTGAGTCCTTTGAGAATGTTTTGCTGCAACTGCAAGATTTTCACGCTCCTCTGCATATTTTGAGGGAGGAAGTAGGGTCAGATCATATGCATAAAGATGAAACTTTTGTTTCACTTAGAGATGAGTTGTTTCCTTTTCAACCTTTTTTTAATGTAATACCTTGCACAGGGAAGTGTGGGTAAAAGAACTTCACATTGTGATATTGTTTTTACCTATTTAAGGTGCATGCGTTTGATCTCAAGTCAATTGCTTTAGACTTTATGTCAACTGAAGTGTTTTTCACTTGAAGTTTATTGGATGTCTCTAGGGTCGTTCCCGCCCAAAGGTTAGTACCCCTTCCCCCAGGAAAGACCTAGTCTGAGGTCAACGTGTAGAAGATCCATTGAGGCCTTTGGAGTGGATTACTACCAAGAGGGAGTGTGCCGGTTATAGCCATTTTAGTGGGTTTTCTACTTTCCTTGTGTGTGAGAGTTTTGCTTTGTGGGGTTTTGATTGCTTTATTCATAAGCTTATGGTGTTTATGATAACAACTCTGGATCTTTATGTTGGTGCTTCAATCCTTTCGGTCGTACCCCTGACTCTTTTTTACCTTACATGATCACAAAGAAAAGAGATATCTTAGAACTTGTTGTTTGTTCATTAATAATGGAGAGATCACAAAACACTTTGTGAGGTAATTAGTTATAAAATAAATAACATCAAAGATAAAAATTTAAACATAACCAGGTGGGCCTGGCATCATTTATTCTCTCTGGTTTGTGGCTCACTAGGTCAGCCACTCTTATCTATAGAGCTGACATGACTTGTTCTTTTTGCAAGAGGCTGAGTGTTCATACTTCTTAGTTTATTGGTGAGGAAATCCATATTGATATCCTTGGCCTCATATTCTGCTTAGTTCTTCTGTAGTTCCTGGTGGATCTTTTTGGCTCCCTCGAGGTTAGCATTGATCAATATTAGCTCACAATGAAGATTGTGCAATTTGAGTTTCAGATGGACTAGAGGAGCCATGGTATCTAGGGCCATGGGAAATTTCTTCTAATCATTCAGTTGCATATGCTCTTTCAAGGGACTCTAAGGAAATGTAAGTCCGTGGTCCTCAGATCTATTTCTTCTCCCATTGATATCATTAATTTATTGTATCCCCACAGGCAGATGGTCATTCCATATGGATGGCCATCAATTCTGCAATATTCCTCTTGATTGTCCCCTTTAATGGGATGTTCGCCCTAAGCATTCCATCACTAATGGCTGCAATATGTTGATTCTTCCCCCTTACTTGCTCCTTTATCTCCATTGTTGGTCCCTTCACTATTAGCCACAACATTCATAGTCTTGGAAGGAGACCTGTTCTTCAACGATTATTCCCTTTCTCTCTTGCTGCCTTTGGTATACTCGGACAAGTGGACCCTATTTATCAAACATTCAAAGGTTTCCTTCACTTATATACAGTCATTAGAGGTGTGACCATGGCTCTTGTGAAATCAACAATATTTCATCTTGTCAATTCTAAATGATTCTCTGACAATGGGGGGTTTGATCTAGTGTTCCAGAATTTCATGTTGGCATACTCTTGTTATATCTTCTATCGGAAAATGTTCAGAGGGGTGTACTTGCCATAACAACCATGGGTCCCATGGTCTGATTCCTCCATTTTCCTGTTGGAATCTTTTTAGGATGACTGAACATAACCTGCATTTGCTGCTACCTAGTTGTCAACTCGGGCGATAAGTTTCTTCTCAAGGTTAATAAAGGTTACACTTTATTGAGCATCTCTTTTAAATTATGGATCTCCCTGCGCCCTAATTTCTTCTTGAAGGTTTTATCCTTCCTTAGACCATCCTTAAAGATCTAACACTTGAGGCCATATTCAGATTCTCCTATTACCATAACTACTAATGTGAAACGGTCAATGTACGACTGTAATCTCTCTTTCTTCCCCTGTGTTATCCCGCATGGAGAAACTATTGTCACTAGTTGCCTTTTCTGAGTTGTGAAATGAGCAGTGAATCTCTCGCATATATTAATCCATGAATCAATGCTCCTATCCAGGAGAGTTTTAAACCAGAGTCTAGTAGATCCTATTAGTGTTGGTGCAACTAGTTTACACTTTGATGCCTCGTCAGCGTGGAATTAGTTTAAATGGTTATCAATGTGTTATATATGCTTTTCAGGATTGTAGAATTATCTTCTTAGATGTTTAATCAAGAAGTGATCAAACCTAAGAAAGTCATTCCTATCATGTTTTTATTTATGAAAACTAACCCTTTATTGCAACTTGTGAATATGCAACTTGACTAACTCAAAAACAAGCAAGTATTTCAAGTGGTCAAAGATGCATAAGATAGTTTGTTCAAGATCTTCCTATGAATAAATCCTAAGATTAAGTGTTTAATTATTACTATTGATATCTTCTTACGATGGCGTCCATCTTCAAGATATCTCAATCCTTATCTCCAAGAAGACTCAAATAAGTGCATATATGATTGGTGTGTTTGGAAAATTCTTAAAGCATTAGAGTGTAAGAGCACAAGGGAATTTTCGTTAAAGTATTATGACCAAATCACACATTCACTAGAAAACATTTTAAAGTCTCTATTTCTCAAGGAAAATGACCTAAAAATGTTTTAGAGCCTAGCCAGATGAATTGAAAACTGTCAAAATGATTAAGACATGAATTTTGAACTGTCCAATTGATTGAATCATATTCTCAATCGATTGGATAAGGGAAAATTAAGTCCATAATCAATTGTGACAGTTTCTTAATGAAAGGTAACAACTCTCTATCAAATATTTTTATAATGGGAAAAAATGATCGAATATTTAGGTCATCCAATCGTTTGGAATAATGGCCCAATTGATAGGAATATAGACCCGATCGATTGGACAATTAATTTTGCCCATGGATTGTTTTCTTTTTTACTCCAACCTCTAGCCTATAAATAGAAGCTTATCCCTTCACTTTTTCAAAACCTGAAACATGAGCTATCTCACTTCACCCTACTTTCTCTCACATTAATACAGCCGTAGCACTTTGAGAAAGTCCTTGTGTCAAGTGAGGGAACTTGTTCTACAAAGGGTAAATTTGTAAATCCACTAGGAGATATTTTTTTTGAGTGAATATCTATTTTTATGAAATGTCTGTTGGGTTCGAGGCTAGACCCATTAAAAGCTTTATTTGGGGTATTTAGTATTAAATTGTCGTTTGGTTCGTGAGCTAGCTACATAAGGAAAAACTCCCTTTCTGGATTCTTCAAGATAAATAGTGAAAAATATTCATATTGGTTATTAAGCCCAGCCTGGTGTAAAAGCTCAAATAGGTTTATGGTCAGCCCGTGTAAAACCTCGATTCGGTTCAGAGGATAGCTTGTTCAAGACTCTGCATTGGTTCGAGATGATTCCGTACAAAATCTCAGTTTAGCTTGCGAACTAACTCCTTAAAGATTTGTTCGTGATTGAAAGGAAGACTAGCCGCTTTAGTCCACTATTTACTGTGTGGTTGGAAGTAAACCTGAAACTTCATTTTTCCTTTATAAGAGGGTTGGTGAGCTTAAACTACTAAAAGCTCAAAAGAATTATTGGATACTCTCAAGATCAAGTTTTAAGGAGATGATTGTGTCACTTCATTTAGATTAAACCTATATAAATTGTGGTTTTATCTCTTATCCTTATCTCTTTATTTTCCGCATATTTAGGTTACCTTTTTTCCAATATGATATTCGAATGTTCTTAAAATTATTTTTTACTTTGACTTAGAAAACAACTTTCTTTCAACCTGTCATTTTCAAGCTCCCACAATTCATCCTCTCTTGTGTGTGGAGTCATATGATCAACAAGGATCTCCCTTCCCGTTGTACTATTTAAGTTTTAGAGATATTTTTAGCGACTTTGGTATTTAGTTGTCCAGGATACGACTGCAAAGAGGATGCTTATGCGGATTCTTCACTGGTGGTTTCTCTAATTGTTCCTCGGGAGGAACATGAATACCTCGCCCCCTCTGGTTTCTTTCTTTTTGGTGATTTTAAGATTTCTAAGTTGTATCTCTTCGTGATACAGCCAACTCGGGGACGATATTTTGGATTCTCCTTGAAGTGGCTTCCTACATTGTGTTCTCCTTTGGATTCGCGTTGGGCAAGCTTTCTTCTATATGAAGTAATCTTTATTCTACCGCTTGCGATTTTTTCTGTCGAACTGTGTTATACATTCTTTTTAAAAACTCATTTGCGCGTTGTATTAAGAGGCTAGCTTAGAACAACTAGAAACCAGGAAGTGCCTCCGATCTTAAGGTTGATGGTGGTGTTAAAGGTCTAAGCAAAGGCTTATCTTTTTGGAACTGTGGAATAAATCTTACAATCTGAGGAGGTTGGAGAAAATTTGGATGTAATGGAGTATTCACAACGACCTGGTCTGCACTTCCTTGAGAAGGAGACAATGGATATCTTGCGTCTTGAGCAGGCAAAGCAACAACAGTGGAGCGATCGACTTTAGATCTTGCCATTGTTAGAAGATCGGAATATTAGAGATTTGGAAGTTCAAAAAATCAAAGTTAATATGCTATTAGAGTATATCAAAAGCATTAGATTTATGGTTCGATCTTAGGAACTTCAGTCTGCTAGGCTGAGAAAGCTTCAAATTAGTGAATCAAAATAGGAGTATTCAATTGTGGAAAACACGAGAATCAAAATTTCAATCTCATAGACGAGGTTATTATTTTGTTAAGGAGTCAGAGTTTATTATAGACTGGAGGTTGTGAGGTGCGACATTGTACTTGAGCTTCTGATGTTGTGAGAAAGAGGAGCTGACTTACAAAATTAACACTACAACGCTCAGGCCAATATCTAAGTATGATGAGTGAGTGAAGTTTCAATTTAAATTGTGTACTTGGAGAATGACACACTTTCCCTTTATATAGTGGGGAGGTTGTAACTTGTAACAATCCGTTATTCTTCAAACGTAAAATGCAAGGTGTCGATGGATGTATTTTAAACCTAAATCTCCTATGCTCATCTCCAAAATAACATTTCTACGTCACGAACGAATTGACAAATTATTATTTTCTCTACATCGGGACCGTTGGCCTTCTAACCGGCACAGAACAAAAATATATAAAAATATTCATATACTTTACTTTAAAATTTCATAAATATCCAACGAAACAAATACCATAATATTAATACAGGATTGCTATGTTGACACCCATTTCTACACCCTACATCTCAATTACTGTTCACAAATACTTGAACAAATTCCCCAGAACATGGTTAATAGTGTGTATTTTATTGGTTAATGAAGTAGTGAAAGTGGTTAATAAATTATAAGTAAAATAATTGGCTAATAATGTAGATTTTTGTGGTTAATGCAACTGTGAAGTTGGTTAATGCGCAATCTTATATTTGTGTTATAAAATAAATTTTAAAAATAAATATTTTTTTTTAAAAAAATAATATTTTAAAAATATATATTATTTTAATTAAAAAAAACACTGTTCACCGTATAAATACGGTGAATAGTGCATACGGTGTAAGTATTGGGTGTAAAAAAGGGTGTAGGAATAGCATTTTTCATATTAATATCTCTACCCAAAAATATTCATATACTTTAAAATTTCATATATACAAAGGCCGTCCCATCCAATAATGCACTATAAAATAAACAATCATCTTTGCCACTTTTTAGGTAAAGTACCATATATGCATAGTGTATAAATAATGGTGCACTCTTGCTTATTTCAATCAAGAAACAGATTAATTGTATCGTTTCTAATAGATACTTTTATCACAAATTTTCTTCTATGGCACCTCAACAGGATCTTGCTAAGATAGGGTTAGAAGGGTTTGCTCTAATTGATGCGTTTTATGGTCCACCAACAAAAGTGTCCTCTAATGGGGGAAGGAAGAGACAGGTTCATAACAAAGATCAGTACAAGAAGGAAGAGATCGATAGCATAGATGCAGCTTATAACTATGGTGGAATTATGGTTGTCAATTATCCCAAGACTAAACCAAAGAACCGTTGGGGTAATATCTTTAAGGCCTTCAAATTTTGAAGATATTTATGCTTCTCTTTAACTATATATTGTAGAAATAAACAAGACCCCTTACCATATTATATAAGTCTGCTCCATCTATATTGTGCTTTTCATTTTAGGTAAATTGTCTTTTGTTATATAACTTGTACTTTTATTGAGGAAGTGATATTAAACTTCTGTATATTTTTCTTAGCAATAACTGTGAATGGTAAAAACAGCAAACAGCAAGCACAACTATATAATCTATATATTAAATCAAGTTTCAACTGAATCAAGATCATTAAAATAATCTTCAACGGCACACGAAATTTCATCTTACTTCAATCACACTAGTATACTCTTCCAAATCTTTTTAGCAAAGCGGCATTGGAAGAACAGATGTTTACATGTTTAGGGAGTAGAGCAAGATGCACAACTATAATCTGAATTATTCAACCTAACACCTCTATTTACTAGAGCTGCACGGGTTGTTAAGTGCTCTAAGACAATTTTGTATCGCAATACCTATACTTTAGACGAAGCACAAGTTTTCCATAATTATTTCAAAACTTTATTTGATTCTTCGGACTAAGTTCAAAATTCATATTATTTATTAATATCCATTAGTAATGAATAATATGATATGATCAAAAAAACATTGATAATATCTTAAATTATAAAGTTTAGAAGAGAGAAAAAGATTAGAATTTCAATAATATAAATCGCATAACTTGTGTAAGTAATGGTTATAAAGAAAATATATAATAAGATATAAATAAAATAAACTATCCATAACTCAATTATAAGTAAATGATTCATTATATTTTATCTAACACCTCCCGTCAAGTTTACAATTCAATAACATGAAGCATGGAGAGTTTAACAAACAAAAAATAAAAAAATCATACTAAAAATAAACAATATAAAAATAAAACTCGACCACTCCCTTTCAAATTAAAATTTATTTAACTTTAAGCTTGTTACAAATTAAACCTAAAATAAGTGATAAAACCAAGTTAATTAATATCATAACCACATGAAACAACATCCTATAAGAAGAATCATCATAGAGAATAGCAACAACTAAAGAGAGAAGAAATAGTTGAATAAGTCAAAGAAAAAAACCAATTGAGAGAGGAGGAGCATCCAAAGAGAGGGAACAAATCAAACATAACTAACAAATTAAATTTAACCAAATCAATTTGAATCAAACCAAACCGAATCAAATCATATCAAATTAAACCAATCAAATCTAATCCAATCTAGATCAAACTTAACATAGTGTCGCAACTGGGAAAAACAACCTGCGGAAAACAGAAGAGTCGTCACCTTTCGTTATTTATCCCAAAGAGAGGGAAAGGAAACGATCGGAAAAACCTAACGAAAAAGGGAAAGACAAGGTCATCGCAACCAAGTCTGGATTCTGGAGTCCGTTACGCAAGGGGAAGGTATTAGCACCCCTTACGTCCGTCGTACTCGACGGGATCCACGCATTGTTGTCTATCTAAAAGGATGATCAATCTATCTACGCTAAAGGTCGAGGGATAAAAGAAAAAGAAAAGGAGACTCGGCAGAGCGTTGCTGCTCCGTGCCTACGTATTCCCTCATGCAATGGGAAAGTCAGAATCAACATAGTTCGGCTAACTACGGGCGAAAGGGGGGAAGGTTACTCGCCAAGACATCGCGTCTTGTGCCTATGTACTTTCATCTGGTATGAAAGATCAGAGCAAACGTAGTTCAGGCTAAAAAAAGACCACGGATTGGTTCAAAAGTTTTTAGGCCCGAGTAGGGTTAACAAGTAGTTCTAGCAGTTGGTGTATGCAGCTCGACCATTGGAGACTTAGGCGTTACCGTTTGCGGTAGAACTAAAAGTTAACAACACTCTTTTATCTGAAAAGATTTTCCTAATTAGAATCACGAAGGGTGAAAAAGGTTTGAAGTGTTTTTGTATTTTTTAGAGAAGAAGTGTTTTGAATTTGAGTGTTTATAATGTATGTTGTACTAAAGTCTAAAACCTAGGACCGAATGTGTCGCATATCGTCCTAAGGACGTATACTAAACACTCTAGGCAATTGAGAGGTAGCCCCTCAATCCCCATTTCCCAAATATAAGACTCATGGCACAACATCCATTACCTTTATTAAGTGTGTTAAGGTTGTATGAAGATGAGAAGAGAAGAAAGCACCACTAATGGGAGACTAATCAATCCTAAAAGTTATCATGCAAATTGGACTTAAAGTTGGGATACACAAGGGAACTACCTAATGTTATCATGCATGGTTAAGCACCTAATGTCTATCATAACCTCAAGAGGTTAGAGAACTTATGGGGAGCATGGAAAAGAAAAGCAAAAGAAGAAGAAGAAGAAAGAACATAAAAATGCAAGAATGCAAACATAGAATGCACAAGTAAGAATGAAAGTGGGAGGAAAATAGTGTGGAGAAGTAGCCTCCACAAGCTCATCTCAACCAAGCATGTATACGAGAATGAAAGAAAGGAAAAGAAAAATAAAAGCACAAGATGATATCAAACAACAAAGAAAAGCCACGCAAAAATGCACCAAAAGTGGGATGAAATGACCTAAGTCAAACAACATCAACCACAAGTGTCAAAAACCAAACCAAATGAAATGAAAAGAAGCTCAAAACAAAAGTGAGGATGGGAGGCTATATGAGGACAGCAAGGAACTCATAATATACACTGAACCATAAGCATCACAAGCAAAGTGCAAAAGAAGCACAAAAGAGTCCTCAAGGATTCATCATTTTAGGTATGCTTCAAGTACCTCATAAGGAGGGACAAAGATACCTTAAATGAGACTCCGAAGTCATGGGACAGAATGGGAGATGAGAGAAGAAAGATCAAAAGCAAAAGCAAACCAATCAAAGGAAAATGCAAGCAAAAATACAAGGGAGAGCAAGCATGTATCACTTAGAAACCCTAATTAAAAGCTCAAAAGAAAACAAACAAATGAATAAGAAAGAAGCAATGTCATGACCTAAAAATGAGCAAGCATCATCCTTAACATGTTAACAACATGAATCAAAAGGCATTGGAGGCTCAAATGATCCAAAAATGTCATCTCCAAGACAAACTAGGTCAATGTGTATGTATGAACCTCCCTTGGAGGTAACTTAACTTGCAAGTTACCTCAAAATTAGGAAAATGGTTCAAAAATGATCAAATAAAATGCACAAAGCACCTAAACATGTTGGCAAACAGAGGCTAATAAAACACAATAAAAATCAATTCACAACACCACCAAAGAAATTGATTCACAAGGGTGTTCCATTGTGAATGAGGATTGTCGAGGGTCAAATTAAATGCAACAAAAGTCAACCCAAAAGTCAACCAAACAGGGGCAAAATGGTCCTCAAAAATTCATCAACCCATCATGGACATGAGAATGAATTTTCAGTCATTGGATCAAAAGGAAATGGAAGAAACAAATCAAGAATCAAAACAAGTCAAGAATTAGGTGAAACAAAACATCTCCAATTAATAATTCCTTTTTTAAATGAAAAATAATCCAAAAAATAAAAATAAAAATTCTAAAAATAAAAGGATCTTTCAAATTATCCAGAAAATATTTTTGGGGAATTTTACTAATTGGAGAACTATTTTAATTTGAATTAATTCTAAACAGTCACCAAAATAAAATGAAAAGAAAAAAAACCATGGTGTGAATAGCAAGCAAATAACGTGTAAAACATTGGGCCTGCAGTGTGTGGGGGTGTGGCTAGAAATTGAAGGGCCCAGTCTACAAGGCGCGTTGAGTTCAAGTGGATTAAGTGTGGTTGGGTCAAAGCATGCGTATCGTAGGCCATAATCTGGGTTGTTGGATCAACAAGTAAGCAAATCAGATGGACCAAAGCAAAACATGTGGCCAGGCTAAGCGTTTTAAGTGAAACGCAACGCTTTGGCATGATTCTGTGGGTGTGGTCAAAGAGGGCACATGGTAGGTCTTAATCACATCCATCAAAAGCTTAAGTCAACAGATCCAAGGGGAAGAGGCAAGCCACATGTTCAGGTGAGGTTTAAAACAAGTAAACGGAGGGAAGAAAACCAGACGGCCGGAACCACTGTTCCGGTCGCCTTCTCCGACAAGAGCTCCGGCAAGGCAATAATGAAACTCAACCAAATCAAACAAATAAATAGCCATAAATCATCTACATTTTCCCTAGATCACCAATCCAAGATTCAATTTCGTTTTCAGTCCATAAACAAACCAAAACGCAAGCAACAAGTTGGAAGCTCAAATCATGAAAGTTCACAAACAACAATCAATTGTATCTAGAAATGATCTACACATCTCATAGATCACAAACATACAGAAATGGTAGGCTAATTCATCGTGAACAGATAGAAAAGTTGAAAAGTGATTTACCTAGTGGAGTGCTTCCACTGAGCCTTCAATTCTTGATGAAGCTTAAAGGAAAATGCTCAGAAACAATCCTTAACCTTCAATGAAGCTGTTTGAGTGCTTAATTTGGCTTGAATCTGGTTGAATCTTGAAATTTGAATTTCACTTTTTCCTCATCTTTCTTAACTGTGTTCTCTCTCAAATCTCCTCCAAATTCGCCTCTAATGCATTGCTCATGATCCTGAGATTATATATGTTGGATTGGTGAAGGTTTGGAGCCCAATTACAGCCCCTAAAAGCCCAATCAAATTTCAATTTTCCTTGAGTTGGTGAACTTGCAAAACCGTGTATACGGAGTTGTACATGCCTCAAACTTGATTCCAATAACTTGCACATGGGGTGAATTGATCACATGGCCAAGAAATGCCCCTTGTTTTGATCTTATGGTTGAATTTGCATTTGTTACTTCATGGTGAAAGAAGCTTGGAAATGGCATACCAAAGCTCATCAAATTCAAATTCTAAAATTTCCATTGTGTTTAGGATGTGATTTGCACTCAAAATATGCACAAACTTGCACAAAATTGATCCAATATGATTTAATTTGATTTTAGTGCTTTTAATGACTTTTCATGAAATTTCCTTCGTCCAATCTTCCATCTAAGCCAAATCAATGATTCCTTGATGTTTGGTTGAACAAATGACCCCATTTGGAGCAAGTTTCATGTTGGAAAAAGTTGCATTTGAAGTGTGGAAGATAGTGAAATGGACCTATAATGAAAATGACCTATAATCTTACTTTCCCAAAATACCCCTGCCTTGCAAGCCTCATAACTTAATCAGATGAAAGACTTCTAGTACTCTTTGGAAAGCTAAGATTATGCGGAATAACTTTCATGTTTGGGTCAAAGTGAGGAGAAACATCCTTCTAGGTCAAAAGTGTCTTGGAAGTTGGTTGACTTTTGTTGACCAAAATCACATTCCTCTGAGGACCTGTAACTTGGCAGCATCATAACTTGAGTTCTAGAAATCATATGAATGACTTCTAGTACTCGAATGAAACCTAGAAACATGCTCTACAAGTTTCATGTTAGGGTCAAGATGAGATGAGACTTGTATCTTGAGATAGGTGGTCTTGAAGTTGGGCACTAAACAGGGGATTTTACACTGAGAACTCTAATTTAGTAACTTCTCACACTCTTGATTCTTCTTAATTTGATCTTGAAATGATATATTAGGCATCTCAACACAACATTCCATAATCACAAAGACTTGGAATTGAGTCTTAATCTCCTTTAATTTCACAATTGACTGAGGGTTGACCAGATGAAAATCCTAGATGCAACACTTTTGACTGTGGCTCCTTCCACATGACACAACAACTTGAACAAGCTCCAACATGGCTCTCAAAGCCTTCAATGAGCTTTCTCAACATCCCATATCCATAATCATGAATTCACAATCCTCTGATGATCTTCAACTGGCCTCCAAGTTAGGAGCTGATCCACATACATCCATCAACTCTTTCACAAAACTTTGACCACTTCTTGATGACTTGATGACCGTTCATGCTTGAGTAAAACCCCTTGCTTAGGCTTAACAATCTTGGTGACCTTCTCTTGTTAGCCACACCTCCTGATCCCCTGTTCAACGAGCAATGCTATGTAATGCAAATGCTAGAACAATGCAAAGAAACAAAAGCCAGCTAAAGAAAAAGGATGGGCAAATTTTGGGGTGCAACACATAGTAGATCCAAATCAACCCATATCAATTTGAACCAAATTGAAGCTTAACACACTAGTAGAAAAAATACTTTATAGTAGAGGTTGTTAAGTCAGTTCACCTGCCACCTAACTTAAGAAGTGATGTGGTGGCAATTTCGTAAATATTTGTAACATTGTTAGGTCAATTACATTTAGAACTGACTTAAAAAAAATTAAAGAAAAAAATATAATTCGTATTAAATTTCTTAAGTCACCTGAGTTCACTAACTGACTTAAAAACATATTTATTAAGTCAGGTATTGCCCACCTAACCTAAGACATTTTATTCAAACCCTTCTCTCACTACAAACCCTTCTTCTTCTTCACAACAAACCTTTCATTCCACAAATGAACTCCTTTGTTAAACTCTTCTCACGAACCCAGAAACCCCTTCATCAATCTCGAATCCTTCACATAAAATCCAGAAATCATACACTTCACTGCCGAGAAAATCTCCTTGGACCTAGAACAACCTTCATCCCCACTATTTCTCTCCTTCTTCTCCAAAACCTTCCCCGCTGTCACCATCTTCGAATAACCCTTTCCAACACATCGTTTCCATCTTCGTTCTCTCCACCTCCAACTCTCCACCTCATCACCCAAATCTTCCCTTCATCAATCCCTTAACTATCACCTGCGACACCCTTTCCTTTTCTCTATTTCCTCTCATCTCCTCTACCCTAAAAGCTCCACCTTCCCTCCACCGTGACAACAACCCACGCCTCTCTTCACTTCTCTGTCGAAAATCAACTACCATAAGATTTTCTCCACCAAAACCAAAATCAGAGTAGCCATGTTGCTTCGTCGTTTACCGTGGATGGCGGTTTCCGCTGCTGCACCAATTCCACTGCATTCTTCCATTAAAGTTTTCACTTCCATTCCAAAGCAACTCGCCTTCTCCCCTTTATCCTTCTGCTCCACCTCCGATCTCCATCTCACTCACCATCCAGACAAACATGTAATTTCATTTTCACGCTATTTCTAGGGTTAACTCATTCAATTGTTTTCTTGTTCGTATCATTCACTGAGTTTGAATCTTCATTTGCAGGAACATGAACCGGATAATCGTCGCCCGCGGCATCTGTCATTCTTTGGCATAATTGCAATTTACATTTTCTAATACTCGTTTTTAGATCTTCAGATGAGTTTTCACAAATTCAATGAATCACAAAGGGAACAACTTGTGCTCAGGAGGTTGAAACAAGGTGAGATTGTGGCACTTATAAGTGATGCTGGAACGTCGGGTATAAGTGATCCTGCTATGGAGTTGGTAAGTGTGCTGCTATTACTGTGCTTGTTTATTCTTATCATCACTTCTATTTTATTTTGTTTCATAACTTTATTCATGGTGATAACAATGCAGGCCAAATTATGTATTAGTGAAAATGTTCCGGTTGTTCTAATCCCAGGTCCTTGTGCTTTGGTATCTGCTCTTTCTGCCTCGGGTTTATCCACAGATGAATTTACATTTGGTAATTAACTGATTGAACTGTATGGTTTGGGTAGATAATGACTATAAACCAAGAACTAAAACATATAAGCACTTATCTTTGTAGGTGTGTCTTGGAAGTGTTGGGGCTGTAGACAATGAAGGCAAGTCACTATTATCCTTCCTCTCTGTGTTTAAGAAGAATTTTGGAACATGTGTGTTGAACATTAGAAAACTAGCATCTTCTAGGACATGTCTATCTTTCCTTTCTACCACCCCATTTTGTCGTGGGGTGAGAACACAAGAGCTTCGATGGATGATCACATGGCTGTCCAAAGACTCTTCAAGAGATGTTTCAAAATATTCTCTTGCATTATCAGTTTTTAGAACTTTGACATTCTATTGTGAAGGGGAAAATGTTAGTGTGTAAAAAACTCTTGTTAGGTGAAACTCCTGTTTGAATGGTGGATGTTTAAGATCTTTGTTGAAATTTTTGGTTGATGATGGCCTGCTCGAAACCTGTGAGTTCAGTGGGAGATAATATGTCAGTGGTTGTTGCACCCACGAAGCCTATGATTTTACTTGCTACTAGTGGGAGTGTTACTGCTGTTAAATTGGCAAATCTTTGTCAATGTTTCTGTGAATGGGCTGAAGTAAGAGCAGTTGTCACAAATCCATTATGTGAATGGGTTGAATGTGTCAATGTTTTGTTTATTCACTTGTTCAAACCAACTAAAACCTTTTCTACCCAAAAAAAACTGATTCGTTACTTTTATAGGATTTTGAAGCTGCTATTGGTGCTGGTGCAAAAGAGGTAGTTGTTTTTGCAGTAGCTTCTGAATCATTATCAAAATCAAACATTAACTATAGTGTTAAAGAGAGTCTTGCTTGTTATCGAGATGTTACTCGTGCTGCTAAAGAACTCTCAGTTCTTGTGCGAGGGTACAACTTTTACCTTTTCAAAATACTCTCAACATTCCAATTAGTTTATCTATTTTCAAATGTGATAAGTATATATCAGGTGTCGTTGGATGCCCGGTGGATGGACCAACGCCTCCCTCGAAAGTCGCATATGTTTCTAAAGAATTATATGACATGGGTTGCTTTGAAATTTCTCTTGGTGACACAACTGGAGTTGGCACACCAGGTAAGTGATCAGATGGATTTTTCTTAGAATTCGTTGGAGTTTTCACCATTGATCATGATTTGTGCATTTAAGTTTTTTTTTAAAAATGGGAAGTCTTCATTGTCATTTTCTGTTCATGTTCTCCATGTATAGCGGCGTAGCCGGAAACTACATTGTTCATTTGTGTTTGTAAGATAAATTATGCGTTCTTGAGTTGCAGCTGTATT
The DNA here is from genome assembly GCA_963859935.3 of Lathyrus sativus. Classification (NCBI taxonomy): domain Eukaryota; kingdom Viridiplantae; phylum Streptophyta; class Magnoliopsida; order Fabales; family Fabaceae; genus Lathyrus; species Lathyrus sativus. The sequence continues at coordinate 138,178,881 of OZ012735.1, forward strand.
TTGCTTTTGGCAGACAAAATATGGAAAATAAGGTGGTGGAGACTGATCCTCCAAACAGTAGCTTAGCAGCTGATGATATGTCTGCCATGAAATATGTAAGTCCCTTTTTCTTTTTCTTTTGTTTTTTTTATTAACAACTCAGCTGCATTCTTTAGCAAATTGAGCACTTCGTACCACTTGCAGCCTGAAGATTCGGATTGGGATGAATTTGGTAATGATTTGTATTCAATACCCGATCAACATCCAGTTCAATCGGTCAACTTGATTCCAGAGGCTCCTCCAACAAGCAAAGTTGATGAAGAAAGTAAGCTTAAGGCGTTGATTGATACTCCAGCGTTGGATTGGCAACAGTGAGTAAATTATTCTCCTTTCCTTGGTTTGTTATTCCATGCATGGAATCAACATAAAATGGAATTATAAGTATAATCAATAGATATACAGAACCAAATAAATACTAACTGATTCCTTCCTACAAAAATGAGTATCCTCTCTTAATCTCTTTAAGAGGAAATAAAGATTACTCATTTCTGTAAGACCTGTATTGGGATAGTTGTTCAATGTTTCTCCTATAAACCTTATGCTCTGTTAGAATATCTAGTGATGGGTGAAATAAAAGGAGTCAAGGAAACAGACCAGACAACATTTTACCATCTTATGTTCGGGTATTTTATAGTATGGAGGAAAACTTTAATTTTCTTAGCTCGTCAATTAAGTTCCATTCAATTCCTACTTATCTAAAACATTATAGTCAATGGCACACTAATTTGGTTCCAGTCTGATTCATTCCATTTGGTATAATCCCAAGGAGTCTTTATCCTTTAGAAGATTTCATTCCACGTGCCTAAATTGTCTTTCTTTTGGTGAAAGCACTCACATTCTTGGATTTCTGATGTTTTATGTTGATTGTATCTTTTTTTTCATGCAGTCAAAGTTCAGACTTTGGTCCTGGTAGAGGTTTTGGAAGGGGCATGAGTGGAAGAATGGGCGGTGGGCGCGGTTTTGGTGAGTCTCTTTCATTTATCATTCTATACATTTTTGTAGTGATTTGCTTCTGTGAGTAAATATATTAATATGTTGATGAACTATTGGCTAATGGTTATTTACTTGTCGGGGTTTGCAAGGGTTAGAGTGGAAAACACCTCCACAAGGCTATGTATGTCACAGATGCAAGATTCCTGGTATGTCATAATTTTTAAAATTTTATAACTCTCCACTTGCTTACAAAATGCCTGATACCAATGTCAGTTCGGCTTGCTTACTTTTTCTTCTCAATTTTATGTAGGACATTTCATTCAACACTGCCCAACAAATGGTGATCCAAATTATGACATAAAGAGAGTCAAGCAACCTACTGGTATTCCTAGATCTATGCTGATGGTAAATCCACAAGGTTCCTATGCTTTACCAAATGGTTCAGTAGCTGCTTTGAGGCCAAATGAGTAAGTTTAATTTAATTCTTCTCGTCCGTTTTGTTATATGTTGACATGAATTTGTGTTTGATGTTCTTCTTTCAAACAGGGCTGCTTTCGAGAAAGAAATAGAAGGGATGTCATCTACACGTTCTGTTGGGGATCTACCACCTAAGCTCCACTGTCCCTTGTGCAACAATGTTATGAAAGATGCTGTGTTGACAAGCAAGTGTTGTTTTAAAAGTTTCTGTGACAAATGTATGTGTTTATGCTTCTGTGGTATTTGTGGTTTTCAGAATTAGAATCTCATACTAAATATTGTTTAGATTCTGCTATGCTCTTTCTGGCCCCGAACTATTCTACAAATTGGAATCTTACGCTGAAGTTATGTGACATCATTCTGAAAATTCTTTTCAGGTATTAGAGACTACATTATCTCGAAATCCATCTGCGTATGTGGTGCAACAAATATTCTTGCAGATGATCTTTGACCAAATAAGACAATAATGGATACCATCAATCGCATACTGGAGTCAGACAATAGCAGTACTGAAAATGCTGGGAGTACTTTTCAAGTTCAAGGTTATTAAGACTAAAATGATTTTCTCTTACTTGGACCATCACCGGCCATCAATTATCGTATATGCATTTTTTTAATTAGAGTTTGATTTTTCAGATATGGAATCTGCTCGCTGTCCACAGCCAAAGAATCCCTTTCCAACGTCATCTGCTGCCTCCAAGGGAGAACTGAAGATTTCACTTGTTAATGATGGAACAACAAATATACAGGACACAACTGGTGAAATAAAAGCCATTTCTGCTCCACAGCAGACATCGGAGCATGTAAAGATCCCTAGAGCCAATGATGTATCTGAAGCTACTCATGAATCAATGAGTGTGAAGGAACCAGTGTCACAAGGGAGTGCCCAGGTGGTCGAGGAAGAAGTGCAGCAAAAGTTGGTTTCTTCTGAGGCAGGTAATGTAGATTGCTGCTTATGTCATCGTATTTTTGTGTGGTGGTGATGGTTATATATGCACACGTGCTTCTTGGTTATGATTTGGTGGAAAATGGATGACAACGAAGTGCTTTTTCTTGAATAGCTTTAGTTTATTTTGTTTGTTGATTTTCTGTTAGGGTATTCTCATTTGATTTTTTGACTTTGCAGCAAAGAAAAAGAAAAAGAAGAAAGTTCGGATGCCCGCAAATGATAAATCTACTGTCATGTCTGTGACATTTATCTCAGTACCTGTAAAAAAATTATGAATTTGGATTTGTTTAATGTTGCATTTAGTGGACCAGGGAAATGCTAATATTTTTATCCGGGCAGTAATTGCAAATTATTTTGCTTATCATGTAGATTTTCAGTGGAAACGCCCACATGATCTTGGGGCTGAGAACTATATGATGCCAATGGGCCCACCTCCTGGTTATAACCCTTACTAGAATGGTATCCAGCCTGGTATGGATGGATTTATGGCACCATATGCTGTTGCTGGATGGATTTATGGCACCATATGCCAATGGGCTGAGTCATTTTTTGCTTTTGTAACGGAGTTACTTTGCTTTTCTTAGCCGCGAGTACGAAATCCCAATAATAACTCAAACCAATTTCTCTATTGCGTAATGTATCTGATGTTTTGCTGCAAAATCTGTTGGATTGTTTTAATTTTCATTGTTTCAATTGTTGTTGTTGTTTGTTAATTTCTTGGCATGGCATAAAGTCGTATCTGATCTGTGGTGTCGACATTATTCTTTTGATGTATTAAAGGGATACTATTGTTGCTGCTGTGATTTTAAAATTCTGATGAACCATGTGTGAGGGCAAGCAGTCACACAACATATATTCTCAAGTTTCGATGATAACAAAGTTCAACCTCGGATCAATAAGGAGTTGTCAATTTCACCCAAAAGACAATTGCAATAATTAACATTTCATATCCTTCCTATATTTCTTTAATTCATCATATTATCATTGGCAAAACACGTGATAAATATTCAGTCGTGACAAAATGCACGAAACAACAAATGATGATTTTTTTGCAGGTTTTAAAGCTCTGAGTCAACCATACCAGTCAGCGCACACCCAATCAATTTTTCCACTGGTCAGCGCATGGACACCATGAGTCGACCATCAGTCGGCGCATGAAGTCTTCATAATTCCCACGGGTCAGCGTGCGCCGACCTATGGTCGACGCATACTGTTGAGTTTTTAATATTGCTGAAATCTGCAGGTCATGCGTCGACGCATGGACCTGTTATGGTCGACCGTTCGTGCGTTGTTAAGTAATTTTTCACTGTTTGAAATCCTGTTGTGTTAGTTATTTATCTTACTACTATAAATAGAAGATTGTTTATTTTTATTAACTAACAATTACATTTTGAGTATATTGTGAAAATAAGAAAAGTGAAATAGGTGTTACATTTCTCTTCATCTTCATCCTCAAACAACACACAACACTGCAACTACACACAACCATTTTTGGAGTGCTTTGTGTCTTGTTCCAGGTGATAAGGTTCAAATCCGTTGAGGAAAAGTCCGGTTCGGGTGGAGATTTGTGGCAGGTTTTTCTTGAATAAAACCTTGAAGGTTTTGCCCTCCAAGATTCTACAAATTTTGGGGGTTTTTGGTACGGATATTCGCCATCAACATTCAGCGGTGCGAAGGTGATTGAGAAACATTTTTCATCAATCTAGTAGTTGGGGCTGTGAAGTGTTGAAGGGAGTTCCGGGTATGTGTGGCCCTATGTCATTAGATCAGATCTGTTATTTAAGAATTCTAGTAACAGAGTTACTTTTGCTGAGGCTATTTTTTTTTGAAATGTAACAGTTCTGACAATACTTTTTGTCTTCAATATAAGTTTTTCTTTTGGTTGTATGAATCTATCTTTAACAAATAATGCTCTTTTGTACCACCTGCAACAGGTTGAAGTTGTTTCAGATGAAAAACTATTGGAACTTTTGGTTATATATATATATATATATATATATATATATATATATATATATATATATATATATATATATATATATATATATATATATATATATATATATATATATATATATATATATATATATATATATATATATATATATATATATATATATATATATATATATATATATATATATATATATATATATATATATATATATATATATATATATGCGCTATCCCAAAAAAATTGATATTAGGTCGGTTAAATATATCTGATTTAGGAAAAAAGTTCTTAAGTCGGGTACAAATTGGATAAGGGTTTTCTAAAAATCTAGACTTATTAAGTCGGACGTAGTTAAACCGACCTAATAAAATTTTCTTAAGTCAGGTCCAAATCTGACTTAAAAAGTCAAAACTTCTCATGTCGGCAATTCTTAGGTCAGTTTTGGACCCGACTTAAAAAGTCATTTTCAACCGACTTAACAAGTCTTTTTTCCACTAGTGACAAATCAAATCGAACCAAATCAATTTGAACCAATCATACTAAAACGAACTAAATCAAATTAGATAAAATTAAATCAATTCAGTTCAATACAATCCAAACCAAATCAAATAGAATAACCAATAGGGAGGTGAGTAACCAAATGGGTGAATCAATCAAAGAGAGAAAGAGAAACAACCAAATAAAAGAACCAATAAAATGGAGAAGAATCAAGAGAGAGTGAAACATCTAATAGGGAGAGAGTCAACTGAAATTATATATAATTCAATTATGATGTTCATGCACACAAAAGTGAGAGACAACTCGAAAATAATTTAGCAGTTCAACATAAAAAAAATTTCTTTAATAAATTTATCATTATGAAATCAAAACAAATATATTTTAAACATTTTTGGAGAACTCAAAAGGAATTGGTTTAAAGAGGATAAAACCAAATTCTAAATATGATGTTAACAATAAAGTTTGCAAAATAGGAAAGGGAGGAAGAGAGTAGAGTTTCAATAATATAAACCACATAAGTTATATAAATAAAAGTTACAAAGAAAATATATAATAAGACATAAATACACTAAACTAACCCTAGCCTAATTATAAATAATATCCATTTCAGGCTATCTAACAACATGCATTTGAATTATTGTCTAAAAAAATTTCCATTGCAAATCTCATTTCCAAATTGAGTTTTCAAATTTTCCTCAGAGTGGCTATCAATGCTTCCTTATTGGTAGGAGCTTCATATAGGGTTACAGGGTTAGTGAGAAATATGTTATTCAAAAATATTTTAAATATATATTTGGATTAAATATGTCAAAGGTCCTCATAAATATGCTAACATTCAATTTTAATTTTTTTAAAAATTTTCTTCAAACAATAGTCTATACAAACTTTTTCGTCTCTAAAATTGATCCCTCCCGTTAATTTCTACTAATGGAGGTTTACGTGACATGTCATGTGAACATTTTTTATGACGACGTGGCATACACGTGACAATGTCAACGTGACAAAAAATACTTACATGGATGACACGCGTGTAAATAATTTTTATTTTAAATTTTTTATATTAATATCATACCTACACCTAAAAACGATAGTTAATCTGTAGCTAATTCTTAACTAATTTATAAAATAAAGATATTGAAAAATCTTGGCAGCCTCCATCAAGTTATGGATTGTCATAGAAACCAAATAAGCATTGACATTGCCGACAAGTGGTTCTGTTTTTACTTAAAAAAGAAACGTTGGAGTCAACAATCTGAAAGTAGTTGAAATGTGAAATTAATTAACATATAATTCAAAATTTTGATCCCTTATGCACTATAGTCACTTTTTTTGTCAGGAAAATCCTCAATCACTTGTGGACACAACTTATTTACAAAAACACTATAAGTTATATGAAATTAGCTCAAACATAAGCACTTATATTTGGTTGCCTATTTTATATTGGTCTATTCTTTTTGTCCTTGTTTAGGGGATAGGTTCAGTGTGATCAGTGAAAATAACAAGATAATCTTAAGAAATTTTATGGCCATCTGCAGTGAAGACTTTAAATTCATATATGTTGATAGCACTTGATATAACAAGGTCACCTTCTGTGAAATACTCACTGATTATTAGGGAACTAGAAAACATTATTGTAGGAACACACTAGTTTAGCACAGATCTTTCATGTGGGCGGAATAAATCAAGCTGATTAGGATTGAAAATCCATAACTACCAAATTTGCAGTGCTGTTGCAGAGCTAGTTTTCCGTTTGCGAATCGGTTAGTTTTCTAATTAGCTATTGATGATTAATGTTAGTAACTTGTATTTAAAAATCTATGCCTTCATTCTTTTCTTTAAATAGCCCTAAAAGGAAGTTATAATAAACAGAACATTATATGTTAAGAAACAATGGTTACCTTTATTGCTACATCAACTGCAGTTTTCAGCTGAAGAATTTGACTTGAATTCACCAACATGCACAGAGAATAACATTTCATAGGAAAAGAATGTTCCGTTCGATGTTGTTGATTCATTAAACAATGTTTAGTTCGATAAGCCATGGTGTTGTTTGTAGTGTCATTATTAAATTTGGTTGCAGTGAAATTTTCTGGTTTTTGAATTTACTACAAATTAGTTAGGATTTTAGCTATCAATTGTTAGAAATTTGGTATGATAATCCTGGATATCTTCGAGGAATCATGTTCGTACACTTTCCGAACAAAGTATTTCGACCCTATTATTTGTCTGGGTTCACGAAATTTTTGTGGGGATAATTCTTGAAGAACAATCTGCTTCTGGCAATAGAGAACAGATCAGGAATGTAGAGAGAAAGTATGGTTTTCGTTATTCTGTGTGTTGAAACTGAGGCCAAATGACTCCTTATATAAGAGATTAATAACAGAAATTGAAAAGACACAACGATTCGAAAATTTCGAACGGGTTCAAACGTTCAGAAAGATTTCGAACAGCCCGCACCCCGCCCGCTGACCTGGCAGCGGGACCCCAGCCAGGGGCTCTGCCCCTTGGAACCCCACGGGACGCTGCCCCGCACCCTGCCAGGGGCTTCGCCCCTTGGAACCCCAGCGGGGCGCTGCCCCGCACCCCGTCAGAGGCTTTGCCCCTTGGAACCCCTTTTCAATTATTCGCATTCAATTGCACGTTAGCTCGACGAGCGTGCACTCCGCACTACCCTAACTCGTTTCTAAACTTAACGCATAATTGCATCGGCCTACAATAAATCACATTACTACTAAAATACATTGATGATACTAAAATCACCAACATCAATTAGCTACAATTTTCATGGATTCAAGTATAGTGTTGACCATAGTCATGTGGCATGTCAGGTCAGCATCTTTGTCATGTTGGCACTACCATATATGCGTCGTCAGTCACAAAAAAACTTCTATGTGGCGTGCCAGGTCAGCTTTTGTTAACGTACGTTGACAGAAGGAACCAAAAGTGTGGACGGAAAATATTAGGAGAACCATTGTTTAAAGGAAATTTTTTTAGGAACTAAAAGTGAAAAGCACAATATTTATAAGGACCAAAAACATATTTAACCCTATATATTTTGACTAAGTAACTAAAGAGGAACAAACTGACATAGTGATAGAAACACAACACTTGATGGAAATGCCGGTGGCTTGGGTTTATGTCTTGGTGTTGTCATTTTTATGTATTTATTTGTTTATTATATTTATTTGTTTTATTTTGAACAATAAAATACTGAAAAAATACGCACCGACTGGGATTCAAAAAGCGGTCACCACGGATGGTGGGCAGGCACTCCAACCATTGAACCAATGCATCTTTTCGTGTAATGTGTGTTTGTTAATAATATGTAACTGTTCGTCAATGGTCTTTTTGAATCAAATGAAACATTGTTTCTCAACACCAATCGGTACATGTTTTCTTATAAATAGAGATACTTGTCAGCCATAAAAGATATACGAAAATAAATATTTTCAAAGCAAAAAAAAATTATATCCAAGTCATTTCTTTATTTTCTAGTGCACGAGAATAAATGAGAAAACTTTATCAGTAAAATATCATTAATCGATATGCTTAGTGTGAATGTGCGATTCATGTTAAGGTTTTCAAAGCATCCTAAAGGGGATTCGCCGGTTAACCCTTTTGCATCCAATTTGCATAAATTGGTGGAGGTGAATCGAATCTAAAATATAGTGTAAACACACGCTTTGAAATTATTTTGTGCAACTTTCATCGTACCGTCTTCGTCATCTTCTTCGGGTTCATATTTTGCAGCAAACCCCAACACAAGTTATATATATATATATATATATATATATATATATATATATATATATATATATATATATATATATATATATATATATATATATATATATATATATATATATATATATATATATATATATATATATATATATATATATATATATATATATATATATATATATATATATATATATATATATATATATATATATATATATATATATATATATATATATATATATATATATATATATATATGGAAATCAACTTACTCCAATAATAAGTTTTTTTAACTTACTTGAAATCATAGTCTTTGAATTGAATCTAGTCTAATGGTTAATTAAGTAAAAGGCTACTCTAACCATTACATTAGATTCAATTAAAAGGCTATGATTTGAAGTAAGTCAAAAAAACATACTCTTGAAATAAGTCGATCCCAAAGTGTCATGACACCAAATCCTATCCGTTTATTATTATTAATTTAAAGGTTAAGATATATTTACTTAAAATGAACAAATGAGTATTTTAAGGGAATTTATCTTAACCATTGAATTGATAATAATAAAGGGTTAGAATTTGATATCAAAATTAATATTTAATGATCCCCTCCATGTGTGTGTGTGTGTGCGTGCGTGCGTGTGTGTGTGTGTGTGTGTGTGCCTGCGTGCGTGTGTGTGTGTGTGTGAGATTGTCATTTTTATGTGAGAAAATGAGAATAAATCTAAACCATAATCTTCACCATTTATTTTAAAATTTAATGATTCAGAATCATTATCATGTTCTCACATAAAAATGACATTCTTATAGGTTATATATATATATATATATATATATATATATATATATATATATATATATATATATATATATATATATATATATATATATATATATATATATATATATATATATATATATATATATATATATATATATATATATATATATATATATATATATATATATATATATATATATATATATATATATATATATATATATATATATATATAAACAAACCTAAATTTAATACTTCCACGTATTTTATTCGTAATCCACCTTCTTCCTCCCTCCTACAAATTTTGTCCCAACTCACTATATTTTCTTTTCTTTGGATGTTAATTAAAGAGTGAAATACCTTCTTATAGACCTTGAAAAAAGATTTTAAATAAAAAATGGGCCTCTACAAAGGATTGAGTAATTACATGTGATTTTACTCTCAATTGATAGTTGCTTTATGTCTCCAAGAAGAAAGCACTTGAACCATGTGGGTTGGTATGAAAATTGATGAGAAATTAAGATATAGTAATAAACTAATATGCAGTAGGTATAAAACTCCTCCAAAATTTGTAGGAATCTTGAGGATGAACAACAAATATAAGACAGAAAATCGAACAAATAAAGGCACAAAAGAACATCGATATTTTTAACGTGGAAAACCCCTCAATATGAGAGAAAAAAATTACGAGTTGTCCAGATCAAAGAAATAACTCTACTATAATCAATTAAGGGCACAAGAGAGTCTTAAAGTTATTCACAAACTAGTGTTAACAACCGCAAATCACAAAGCAAATTAGTTTACAAATAAGAATCAAAAGCTAAAACATTTTCCCAAATCTACAGCTTCAGTGCGAAGCTAATAACTTTCACCTCAGATGTTTTTTTTTTTGAAATTCTGAATGGTCAAATGTTAGATATATGTGTTACGAACCTGCCCACCAAATTTAAGCTCGATTCAACGGTTAACGAATCTAGGATCGTCGATTTAGTGAGACTAGTTGTAGAAAAACGGAAATGAGTTTCTCTCATCTTTTCTCTCTTTTGAATCTTTATGTTTTCTCTCTCTCTCTCTCTCTCTCTCTCTCTCTCTCTCTCTCTCTCTCTCTCTCTCTCTCTCTCTCTCAACCCTAAATTGATCTTCTCCACTAAAACAAGTAAAAGGGCTAATCATATTTGGGTTTTTCTCCATATAGGAAGGGAGCCTAAACCCAACAAATCTCCCCCTCAAAATTATGTGGAGGAAATCGCTAAACCGACGATATCATAACAAGCTTCAAATTTCCCTCTTGGTAATGCTTTAGTCATCATATCAGAACCATTATCATCTGTACGAACTTTAGCTAACTCCAACACCTTAGCATCCAAAACATCACGTATCCAATGATATCTCAAATCAATGTGTTTGGTCCTATTATGAAAATTCAGATTCTTACCAAGATATAGCGCTTTGACTTTCAATAAATAACACATATTTTTCTTGAACAAAACCAAACTCCTACAAAAATTTCTTCAACCATAGTAACTCTTTGCATGCTTTGGTAATTTCAATGAACTCAGCCTCAGGAGTAGATAGCGCTACACACTTTTATAATCTGAACTACCAAGCAACAGCTCTCCCTGCAAATTTAATCATGTAGCTCGATGTGGACTTTCTAGAATCAATGTCTCCAGCCATATCAGAGTCAGAGTACCCCACTAGAGTAGGCTTATCTCATCCAAAACAAAGCCTCATAGAAGTAGTACCGCGAAGACACCTTAAAATCCATTTTACAGTATTCCAATGCTCTTTACTTGAATTTGACAAAAATCTACTGACTGTACCAACAACATGTGCTATATCTGATCTTGTACACACCCTTGCATACGTCAAACTACCCATAGTAGACACATAAGGAACACATTTCATATCAAACTTTTCATCTTCACTTGAAGGACTTTGATTAGAACTAAACTTGAAATGAATAGCGAGAGGAGTGCTTAGCGCCTTTCATATCGCAAACTTTACCCCTTAGATGTCATCAACATTTGCATGAGCATCATAGGTCAATCATCCTTGCATCACTAACCAAATCATCAAGCTTTATGGTTTTGTTTATTTTGTGAAATTAGGGTTTATGGAGAAAAGGAGAAAGTCCTAATTACTCAAGATTTTAGTGAGAAATCAACCAAGGAGGTCCTCATCCATTTCAAGGGTCCCTAAGAGGTCATTAGGATCAAAGAAATTTGGGTCAAGAGTTTCCTAAGTGGATGGGAGAAGTTTTGATTTCATGTGATTTAAAAGTTAACGGTAGCTTCATAAAAGTCAACCATTGGGTTTTATGGTCAACCATAAGCTTCACAAGTCTTATTCCATGGTCTCATATGGATGGATCAAGAAAAATCAAGCTGGAATCATAAAATCAGGAAATTTTGTGAAATTAGGATTTTTGATGAAAAATTCTAAGTGTGGAAATCAAGAATTCTAGTAATCTTGCAAGAGCCATATCTCACTCATTCATGAGCCAATTGGAGCAAACCAATCTTTGTAAAGAGGGAATCTTAAACTAAAAGTTTGTAGAAGAAATCATGTCCAAAAGATGAATGAATTTGCAGTTATATTGATTCAAAGCTGGAAAAAGCTTGACTTGGGAATTCCATAATTAGAAATTTTTCTAAGTCATAAAATTTAGCTTATTGGAGGGATTTTCAAGGCCAAATTCAAGAGGATTTCAAGTCTAATTTTACTTCCCAATCAACATTAAAGTTGTATACAGTCTTCTCATCTTTCTTTTGATACCAAGAACTTCTCAAAAGCATGTCTAGAACTCAAGTTATGGTGCCTTGAAGTTAGGGTTACAAAAATGGAAAAGTTGACAATTTGGTTTTCAGCATTTTTAAGACAACTTCATGTGGATTTTTCTCGATGATCTAAGCCTTAATTCAAAATTCCTCAAGCATAAGAGTTGCTCTTGTTCTCCAAGCTTTCCAAGTATACCAAGAACTCCTCATTTGGATCATCCAATCTCAAGTTACGAAGCTCTAAAGTGAAGAGGTTTTAAGGTCAAATTTTGGTAACTTAGAAAAAATTTGCTAAGTCCTTTGAGTAACTAATTTTTATCAAACTTCCATGCGATATTTCATGTACTTCCAAGACTTATTTCAATTTTCTTCAAACATGAAAGTTGTAGATGGTTATCTCAGCTTTCCAAGCATTTTTCGCACTTTCCCTCAACTGGAAAGTTGTTCCTTTCCATATTTACTACCCAAGAATGCCATTTTGGTGAAAAACAACCATCAACCCCATCCCCAAAAACCTACCCATAGTCAGCTGGTCAGATTAATTTCTTAGCATTATGTGAGGAATCTTTTTTTATTCAAACTTGTTTAACAAGTGTGTTTGGTTCAAGAAAGCTGCCAAAAACTTCAGAAAGCTTGTCATCAAGCATTGAAAAAGAATGCTTAAATAGGTGCCTTTTGATATTACACAAGAAAAAAACTCTTAATACCTTTTCCATTTTTGTGTTAAGTTTGCTTCACACTTACACCACAAAGTGGTCTGCATAATACTAAAAAGAGGGGGTGATCTCTAGGGACCTAAAGGGACATTTTGGCTTAATAAAAAAAACTACTTTTGGCATTGAAAAAAAGGAAGTAACAGCCCCATAAGAGAATAAAAAGGGGAGGGCATACTGAGAGAGAGAGAGAGAGATCACCATGAATCTCACGTTTTTTTCTTCTTTCATTGACTAACATAACCACAACCTTCACTTTCCCTCATCCATCGCTCAACGCCTTTGGGAACCTTGTAACATCATTACGTAGCTTACGTAAATCTCCGGCAACAATCTCTCACATTTCACTTGCGCCATAATGTAACACAGGTAATATGTGAACTCTTGACTAGTTGTATGATTTTGTTTTGGGATTGATAACAATGTTTTAACATTTGAGTTTTAATTTGGCTTGTGTGATTTCAATGAAATAGATGTGTATGTTTGTATAATAACAGTGTCATTTTCATATGTGTGTGTTTATGTTGACAATGCGTGTATTGTTTGAGTTAGGAATGTAAAAAGAGGTTGTATTGTGCTTACTATAACTGAGAGGTGCAAAGTGGGTGGGTGAGTTTGTTTAGTTACTTCATTTGTATACATGTATTGATGTAATTTCCCTATACTTCTCCTATGAAGACGACTTACTATCATCCTCGCTCATTCACAACACATGATCCCTACATTTTCTTCCACCCCATTGTTCACACTTAATACTCACCACTATACATCAACGTAAACGTCTGCATATTTCTCTTCTTCATGTTAATCATAACACACCATATATGTAACCCACCCCATCACCAAACTTCATATACACATGATCTTCATATTACCAAAAAAACATTAACCACCATCATATAGCCTCCTTCAAACACTACTACTGCCCTCCATCCACATGAACCCTAACTTGCAACAATACCAATCAACTTGCCATTTCCTCAAACTCATGGCAGACAATATTTCGTGCGCCTTTTGTTGTTGTGTACACAACAACCATACCACTCATGCGATATATCACTGATCTATTGTCTACCATTAATTTGTTTTCATTCATTCGATGCCATTCGTTCTTACCACAGTTTTGCAAGTACTTTCTTTTATGTGATAAACTCTCATGTTACTGCAGATTATGGCGATTTTCTTTGTTGTTATGATTTCCTTGATATCGTTAAAATTCGGTTCTGTTATTCTGTTACGTTTCGTTTTTTTCATTTACCGGGTGTGCATGACAATAATGGTGTGTGACTGGTTGTTGTATTTGTGCTCGTTGGTTATTCATGATTGCATGTCACTTATTGAGCCCAGTTGTTTTATCCAAATCCAACGAAGTTTGTGTTGTCGTTATGCCTCTTGCGCATGCATGCTTTTGTATGTAAATATGAGGTTACGACATGCTCCAGCTTGCTTTTGTCTACTCATCATTTTGTTTCCTAGCTTATTTTCTTATTATTATAATTGGTTAATTTAAGTTGTTGGGCTTACTGTCCCTAGGCCCATCACTTTTTTAGAAAATAAATCTTTGTTTTTTAATATCTTTTCATAATAAGTAACTCCTTTAGTTTTTCTTTTTTTCTTTTTCTTTCTTTATGATCATTGTTTGTTTTACCATGTTTAACTTTTTATTTATAGCTTGACTAAGCCCTTACGTGAGTCTTCTTGTCTTAATTGCGTGATATACATGATTAGTTTTTTTATAAACCACTTGAGACACTTTGAGTTGTGGGTTTGTGTTGGTCATAAGATTTGGTGCTTATTTTATATGGATGTTATTACTTGTTTTTGAGTTACTTTTGGTATTTGAGGTTTGGCTTTGATCTGTCTTGATATTATTGTGATGATGCCCCTTTTTTTTATACCTACTTGTGGCGTTTGTTTCTTTTTGATTGCTTGTCCCTCAGTCCAAAAGGAAAGGAGTCATTTGTTGACTTCTATGTCATCTCTTCTTTAGGATAACTTAGTCTACCTCCTACTCACCTTATGGACTTGTCAGAGCCTTCCCCTTTGGCCTTTTAGGGCCACTGTCTTCTTAACCTAGTTTTAGGTTTAGGGTTTGTTAACCTTGTTTAAGTATCATTGTTATAAGTACTTATCTCACTCCTTTTGGTCTTGTTAGAACTAATTGGTCTTGAAAATTATATTTAAGTGTAGAATTTGTTAACTCTGTGTGTGTACCATTGTCATGTGTACTCATTTTCGTCTCTGACTTTTGTTAAAGTCAGTCCCCAGTTAGGTTTTTCAACATAGACCTAGAGAGTTGTTAACTTCATGTAAGTATCATGGTTATGAATACTTACTCCTCTTTGGAACCTTGACCATAGTCAAGAGTTCCTCACCCTTGTTTGATGAACAACCACTACGCCAGAAATCACTTTTAGCAGCGCATAGAAAGATAGCGCTTTTTACAAAAGCGCTGCTAAAGGGCCATAAAAAAAAAAGAAAATAAGCGCCTACCAAAGACAGCGCTTTTAAAAAAGCGCTACTAAATGGTGGGTGTAAGAAAGCGCTTTTAAAAAGCGCTGCTAAAGGGGGGCCCTAAGAAAGCGCTTTTTAAAAGCCTGCTAAAGTGGGACCCTTAGAAAGCGCTTTTTATATAAAGCGCTGCTATATGGAATTGATAAGGCACCCTATGAAAGCGCTTTTAAAAGCGCTGCTAAAGTCCTTTAAAAGCGCTGCTAAAGGTATTCATATTATAATTTTAAAATACCCTCCAGAATTTTAATAGAATCAGAACAGTCACGCTAGCTATTTCTTCTTTCTCTGGCGAACGAAAACACGAACCAACCACCCACTATTCATCGTCCGACCATCGCCTTCTTCCGTCCGATCATCCTTCCGACCATCACCGACCGTTCACCGTCCGTTTTTGAGTTCATCCATCCGTCTGCATTGCCGGTCCACCATTGTTACGGTACGTGAAGCTTGCTCTGCTTTTTTTTTTTTTTTTTATCTTTTCACCATTGTTGTTCTGATGATATAGATGGTTTTATATAGATGGTATTTGAACATAATAGATGGTTTTATATTGTTGCTGTTGTTGTTTTTATTGAAGGTTTTGTGTTATTTGAGTTATTGAAGGTTTAGTGTAAAATATGATATTGAAGGTTTTGTGTTATTTGTTGTTGCTGTTGTTGTTCTGATGGTTTTTGTTGTTGGTTTATGTAAAATATGATATTGAAGGTTTATGTAAAATATGATATTGAAGGTTTAATATGATATATGAGATATATATGATATTGTTGTTGTTGTTGATGTAAAATATGAGATATTTGAGTTTTTTTTTGTTGTTGTTGTTGTGTTATTTGTTGTTGTTGTTGTTGTTCTGATTGTTTTTGTTGTTGTTGTTGATATATATATATAGTTTAATATATGATATTTGATATATGATATTTGATGTTTTTAGTGTTATTGAGATATATTTGATATTTGATATTTGATATAGTTTAATATTTGATATATGATATTTGTTGTTTGTTGTTGTTGTAAAATATGATATTTGTTGTTTGTTGTTGTTGTAAAATATGAGATATAGTTTATATTTGATATAGATTGTGGTTGTTGTTGTTTAATATGATATTTGTTGTTGTTGTTGATGTAAAATATGAGATATATATATTTGATATATATTGTTGTTGTTGTTTAATATGATATTTGTTGTTGTTGTTGATGTAAAATATGAGATATATATATTTGATATATATTATTGTTGTTGTTGTTTAATATGATATTTGTTGTTGTTGTTGTTGATGTAAAATATGAGATATATATATTTGATATATATTATTGTTGTTGTTGTTTAATATGATATTTGTTGTTGTTGTTGTTGATGTAAAATATGAGATATATATATTTGATATATATTGTTGTTGTTGTTGTTGTTTAATATGATATTTGTTGTTGTTGTTGATATGAAATATGATATATAGTGTATATTTGATATAGATTGTTGTTGTTGTTTAATATGATATTTGTTGTTGTTGTTGATTATAAATATGAGATATAGTTTATATTTGATATAGATGGTTTGTTGTTGTTGTTGTTTAATATGACATTTGTTGTTATTGTTGTTGATATTTGTTGTTGTTGTTGTTATTCTGAATTACAGGTATATTATGGCCAGCAACGAGGAAACATCACATGATGGAAAAGAAAGACCCAAAGACGTTGAAGGCGAAATTAAAAGAGGCATAACGATAATGAAAAGAATCATCCGTGCGAGAGATAGAGGTGTAAAGTACGATGTCCATTGGAATGAAAGAGATCAGTTGGTTGAGCCTAATGGTGCGCTGCTGACAAGTTATATTGGAGCACTTGTACGTTCACAAGTTCCAATTACTTGCGATAACTGGAGAATTCCTGCATTACTTGCGATACTAACATGTTATATGTATGTGTATTTGTTTGCAAAGATCTTTTAATATTGAGGATTCTAGGAGAAAATATTGTATTCAGTTGGCCGGAAAACGCTTGAGGGGATTTAGAGCGTTTTTAACCAACAAATTTCTTAAAGATTCTGATGGCAACTTTGTAGACTCGGAGCGTCCAGCGAAGTACGCTGATTTGATTTCGGATGCAAAATGGGAGACATTTGTTGCGAAGCGAAGAACCAAAGAATTTGAAGTAAGTACAAATTATCATGAACAATGTATAGTATATATACCTATTCCACAAACAAACTGATATGACTTAAACTTGTTTTTTCAGGTTAAGAGTGGCGTAAATCGGGAACGGGCATCAAACCCTGCGTATCCATATAGAAAGGGGCGTTTGGGATATGCACGCTTAGAACAAAAATTAGTAAGTGCATATATATGCTTTAATATGATCTATTTACAAAAAATAGTAAGTATACATAATAGGATATAATGCTTTATTGTTCGTCTTAATGCGTAGTTGGAAGAGGAGAAAAGTGATGCGACATCTCTTCTGGACCATGTCGTATGGAAGGCTGCCCGGGTGGGAAGAGATGGAGCCGTCTAAGAAGAAGTTCAACAAGTGTTTGAACAATGTGTAAGCACAACATTAGTTTTTGAACAAAGTGTTTGAACAAAGTGTATAAAATATTTAAATATGCTTTTATCTATATTTCAGGAGTCCCTATCCCAGACTATAACTCCTGCTGAAGACGATGATTGCAGGAGTTTATTGAGTCGGGTGTTAAATATTCCTGAGTACTCTGGGCGTGTGAGGGGCAAGGGATTTGGTGTCACTCCATCCAAACTGTATAAGCAGCCAAGGAAAAAAAATCCAACCAATAAAGAAGTGATGACTACTTTGGAGGAAATGAAAGCTCAAATTCGTGAATTACAGAAGGATAAGGAGAGATAGATGTCCAAAAGGCGCGCTCCAGAGGCCGGTAAAGCTACTAGTGACAAAGATAGTATCGGTTGTCCGCAGAAGCTTCCAGAGGTAATTGTATATATTACATTGAAATTAATTTAGCACATTTTCTTAATTGACACATTAACTGATCATTATTTGTTTAGGGTGTCGCTACTGCGAAAATCGACACCGGCTGAACAGAAGAGTCGCCACCGTGCGTTATTTATCCCAACGGAGGGAAAGGAAACGCTCGAAGTAAACCTCGCAAAAAACGGGAAACGTATGGTCATCGCAACCAAAACCTGGATTCGGGAGTCGGTTACGCAAGGGGAAGGTATTAGCACCCCTCACGTCCGTCGTACTCGACGGGATCCACGCTTGGTGTTTATAAGGAAAAGGGTGTGTTTATCTATCTACGCTAATGGTCAGTCTGAAAAGAAAAGAAAAGGACAGGACTCGACAGAACATACGCTGTTCTGGGCCTACGTACTCCCTCGTGCAATGGGAAAGTCAGAGTCAACGTAGTTCGACTACCTACGTCTAGACGGGGGGAAGGTTGCTCGCCAGGACATCGCGTTCTGTGCCTACGTACTTCCACACGGCATGGAAGATCAGAGCAAACGTAGTTCGACTACGCACGACACAAACTGTTCAAGTGTTTTTTATGGGAAAATGCACCTTAACCAAGGGTTTTCACAGTCCAGGAGGACAAAATGTTTTGATGTTTGTTCAAATCTTTTGACGGAAGAAATGAATTCACTTTTGTCTTATCCTTTATTAAGTGTTTTTCTGTTGTTTTGAGAAAGGAAAGAAACACCCTAAAACTATGGTTGAAAAGGGGAATCTACCTAATGTTATCATGCCTGGTTAACCGACCTAATGTCTATCATAACTCCTCCACAGCAGGGAAGTTAGAGCTCCTAAGGGATCATGGCAACAGCACTAAACAGCAAACAGGAAATACTGCAAAGTAAAGAAATACTGGAAATATGCATGAATGCGACACCCAAACAAACAAGGCACAAAGGCAAGGGAGCTCATCTCTACCAAATACCAACAAGCAAAGCCAATCAATAACAATCAAGCAGAAGGAGGACCACCTCAACTTCTCATGCACACAAAGCCTATTTCTAAGATGCACCTATCTCAGAAATATCTAGATGAACCCCTAAGTCTAATGCAGCACAGCACCACACAAGTCAATCAACACAAAGAGAAGGCTAACCAGCCTGGCAAACTCCTATCCAAAAGCATGAAACTACCCTGAGCAAGACCCTGAACAACCCTAAAACAAAACCCTAATCTAACTCTGAGCAAAGCTCTATGCAAAACCCTAATCAAATCTCTAAGCAAAGCCCTAAAGCAAAACCCTACACAAGAGAAATCAATCCCAGTCTTCAAGCTTCAAGACAGGCTTACCAAAGAAAGGGAGCTGAGTAGGCAGACTCATGGTGCCTTCCTCAGGAAAGTACCAGGAGGCTCCTACTTAGGAATCATATCCCATGCGGCTCAACAACCGTGATCGGTTTATATTCCTCCTCAGGAGAAACTAAACTCACATGAAGGCTCCAACATCATTGGATACTTGAGAAATCCTACATGAACTAAGGGAACTAAGTGAACAGACCCATAGTGCCTTCCTCAGGAAAGTACTAGGGGGCTTCCACTTAGGAATCATATCCCATGTGGCTCAACAACTGTGATCGGTTTATATTCCTCCTCAGGAGAAACTAAACTCACATGAAGGCTCCAACATCATTGGATACTTGAGAAATCCTACATGAACTAAGGGAACTAAGTGAACAGACCCATAGCGCCTTCCTCAGGAAAGTACTAGGGGGCTTCCACTTAGGAATCATATCCCATGTGGCTCAACAACTGTGATCGGTTTACATTCTTCCTCAGGAGAAACTGCACTCACATGAAGGCTCCAACATCATTGGATACTTGAGAAAGAGGTGAGAAGAAAGAATGAAAGACATCCACAGTGCCTTCCTCAGGAAAGTACCATAAATTTCCCTCAAACTTCAGGATCTCAAACCTCACAAAAAGAGAACAAGCTCCTAGACTAGGACCTCAAACCATGCATCCTTGCAAGCTCCATCAAGACTTCATCCAACCTCCATCTTCCAGAAGAAACCACAGGCCCTCAAACCAAAAGAAACTACCTCTAAAGTTCAACCACAGTTGAACTTCAAAGTCAGAAGCCCTCAAGACTTCTCCTATTCTCAAGCTCAAGCCAAAAATAGCAAAACACTCTATAAAAATCTACCAAAAATCTAGGGGAAACCTACATGCCTCTATGATCCCAAGATCAAATCTCAAAGCCTAAGTCAACTTCTAAGGCTACTAAACAATCCCTAACATTGAATGGTCAAGGGTTAACCAGCAAGTTATGAGGTCTCTATTCTCTAACCCTAAAACAACATCAATCAATTTCTAAAAAATCCACAAAATCCTATGGGGAGCATGCGTCAGTCTAGTATAACATACTAAAAAACTAATGCAAAATTCATTACCAAATGAGAGAAATAAAATCAACAAGGCAGACACATCACAAACCAATTATTCAATACCAATTAAAATACAAAAATGCAAATAAAAATGAAAATGCATGATCAATTCCATATTTTTGCACTATAAAATTCTAAATTGAATTAGGGACCTACAGAAAAAAGAAGGGAATTAATTGGACACTCCTACTATTTTTTATGAATTTTTCCCTAACCTGAATGAAAACAAAGAAATATTAAAGAAAATAAAACAGGGGGGCAAATAGCAAACGCTTCAGTTATTTATCCATTTGGGCTTGCGTTAGGGGGGTGCGCCTAGCAATTGGGGCCAAGGCCCAATCCAAATTCAATCAGCATAGCCACAAACGGGGGGGGGGGGGGGGGGGGGGCAACGAGCAATGAAGGGGTGCGCATAGCAGACTCAAACTTGGGCTTAACCCAACCCAAACCCTAACATAACCCAGCTTACCTAACAACAAAACCAATCCCCTCGCTCAAAATTCCCTTCACTGTTCATTACACAAACCCTAGCACCGTTCATCCCCAAATCCCTCTCTGCAACTCCTCTCCAGAACCTTCTCAAACCCTAATCGCTCCATGAAATCAAACACCAATGTCACCTACTCCACTCTCTGAAACGAACTACAACCTTACCAAATTCCTCACCTCAAAATCCTAAGGTTAAACTGAATCTACTCGAATCAAGATAACACCAAGCAATCCTAGCAAACAGCAAGAAGAAAACGAACGGATGAACGCACCTGGATATGGAGCAAGAACAAGCTCGTGGAGATTCTGGTCGACGATCTCAAGTCTCAGTGCGAAGATCTTGACGAACGTTCTTGCTCGTGCTGGAAGGCGTTGTTGGAGATTTGACGATCTTTGAAGGAGATCGTTGTTGGAGCTTAACGAAAACCTTGACCTGGAAACAAATCCGCTAGAGAAGACACGCGATGACGTCCTCTGGAAAACGAAAATCCTTGAGATGTACGACGCAATCTGGAGGCAGATCGCTGAAGAACACACTGAGGATCTTGGATCTACAATGTTCGTGAATCTGGAGATTTTGGATGTTTGATCTGATGAACGTCTGGTGAAGATGATGTTGATGTTAATGAACTCTGAATTATGGACGGCGATCGGAGAAGAAAGATGAAGGACTGATGAATTTGGTGTTTCCGGCGATATGGACGGAGGAGATCGGAGGGGATTGGAGGGAAAAACGATGAAGATCTTGAGAATCTGCAAATTTTGCAGATTCCGGCGAGCTGAGCGGCGGCCGGAGGGCATTAGGGTGGCCGGAGTTGGTTGTCACCGGGCTTGCATGGCCGGCGATTGATTCTCCGGTAGGGTTTACCGGTGGGGACAGGTGGCGAGGGGGAGAAGTGCATGCACTACACGTGTGCTGGGAGAGAGTTAATGGGAAAACGCGTGGCAGATTCTGGGAGTGGAGTGAGAATGAGGTGGGGTCCTTGCAGTTACACGCGTGACAACCTTATATACCTGACACATGGCACATTCTGGACAAAAAACGGACAAAAAAGACTGAAAGGATCTTGGGCCTCCAAACTGCACTCTGAGCCCACGAAAAACCAGTTCAATAAACCCAAAAAAACTGAATTAACAATGGATTAGACCTAATTAAAACTAATCAAAGATTTAAACCTAATTAACTAATTAAAATCTGACTAATTACTTCTATAACTACAATTAGATCTAAATGAAAATTAAACTATCCTAATTAATTCTAACAAACTCTAATTAAAAGATTAAAATCCTAATTAACTAAAAGATGATTAAAATCTAATTAAACCTAAAAAGAAGAATTAACCATTAAACCTATACTAACCACTAGACTAATGACAATAGAAAAACTCTAATAATTCTCTAACAAATCCACTAATCTTTACACTAATAAAAATAACAACTCTAATAATTTCTATTTAAAAAGTCTATTAAAATTCTACTAATTCTAATAAAATCTATATTATTATTCTACCAATCTATTAAAACTCTATTTAAACTAATAAAAGAAAAATCTATTATATTCTATAAAATTCTAAAAATGATTTAAAACTATTAAAAAAATATAAAAAAACTATTTAGATTCTGAAAAATCTATAAAACCTATTAAAAATATAAAAAATCTATTTAAATCTATAAAAGGCTATTAAACCCTAAAAAATGCAAACAAAGGCCAATAACCAACACAAACGAGAGCGTGAGACCCGATCGAAGCAAACAGTAGACCCCGGGCGTCAGAATATCCCAAAAACCACCATGTAAGCTGAAAACGC
Organism: Lathyrus sativus; assembly: GCA_963859935.3. Taxonomy (NCBI): domain Eukaryota; kingdom Viridiplantae; phylum Streptophyta; class Magnoliopsida; order Fabales; family Fabaceae; genus Lathyrus; species Lathyrus sativus. The sequence goes on from OZ012735.1 coordinate 138,201,917, forward strand.
CGAGAAGCGCACAATTTCCCGAAAATAAAACCCTGATTATCTAGACTGGATCTGAAATATCCGATAGATGAAACCCAAACTGTAACCCTGACATCCTCTGTCTGTGCACAAATGTCATGCATTTGATATGCCAATACGAATTGTACCATGAACCAGATAGGAGAACCAGTTGGTCAAATTTTAGGGTGCAACATAGGGCATTTCACCTTGTCGACTATATTTATCGTCGCCGACTTATCGCATGGTTGGCAAGGGAAAGGTGCATAACACCCTGGGAGACTTACTTCACCATAAACCCCTCCCTGCTGGATTTTTGAAAGTATCTGTCGATATTGCATTAGAGGGGGGGGGGGGGGCGTTGTTGCCTATACCAGACGATGTATCAGACGCAACAGTGGTGGGAGACGCGATAGGAGCTTATGTAGCATGGCCGGCGAATCTCATTTTCATAGATGATGAGGTAGGTTGAACCTTGTAATATTCCAATGTTTTATTACCCATACATGAAAGTTATTCTGACATTTACACTTTCTTATTGACATGATGATCTTAGACTCCCACAAAATCCAAAACAAAAGATGATAAAATTATTGTGCGGGATACCGATTCAGCTGCATCAAAGTTACAGGTACTAGTACTACAGTTTAAGTGATTATTTTATTATAAATTATTTACTGAACTTATATATGACTTTTAGGTTCTTGATCAGCAGTCGCAACAAGTCAGCAAGGGAAACATGCCTGAAACTTCCAAGGTGCCCAAAAAAAAGGTCGAGACAAAAAGAGCATTTGTTCCTCAATTTAGGATGTGCCTTGAAACATATGTAGGGACAACAGACGTGCCTGAGGGCGGCATCCGTCTAATACATATGGATCAAGGTATTTTCGGTTTTGAATATCCCGAAACACTTGCTAAGGAGGATTTCAACCAGGTTTTCAAACATTTAGAATTGGGCGTCGGGGTTATGCATTCCTACATCAGGTACTTCGATCCATTTTAATTAGATAATTGAACATTTTAAAATTCTCTCGTTTAACTGAATAATCTAATGTTGATTATATTTTTTTTAGGCTCTTGTATGACAAGTTGTTGGTCCCCGCTGATTTGACTTCAGTATTCGCATTCTTATCTGCTAGCAGTGTCAACTCACGGACAATAGACCAGACACCAGAAGCAGTCAAAGAGTACACAGTCCAGAGATTTATGGGTGCGAATACGGAGAAGTTGTTTATGTTGCCATATAATACTGGTCATGGGTTAGTTTTTATTCTAAATTCATTTATTATAATTGTTCGATTTTTGCCATATTATATAACATTTCCGTCTAAACTGTTGTCTTATTTTATAGTGGTCACTGGTTGTTGGTCGCAATTAATCCGATTAAAGAAATAGTGTATTATATAGATTCATTGGATGGCGATACAAACAAATATGAAAATCTGAAGAACATGGTTGATACGTAAGTGATGATATATAGTGTTCTGAATAATTATATATGTTTATTTATTATGTGACATTGTTCTAAATATGTGTTTATATTATGTTAGAGTTATACAAATATACAGAGCATAGAGAGATGCAACAGTGCCAAAAAGCAGGGCTAGCAACATCAACTGGATCAGAGTGGAGGTATATTTTCCCATGTTTGACTGTTATAGTGGTTCTACTTATAAAACTATTTAAACTATATATCCTGATAAATGTTCGTTCGCTTTTTTCCTAATACAGTGTCCTCGTCAGCGTGGTGGGATTGACTGCGGATATTTTGTACTGCGCTTTATGAAGGAAATCATTCTTTCAGGTCAATTAGAGATTCCAATCATGGTATGGATCAATTCATGAGTTATATGATTCATTTTGATAATTAACTAATATTTCATCTGAGTAATTAGTATTAAATCGTGCTTGTTCTGTTATATTATGTAGTATTTTGATGAATTCAAATGCGCTACGTACTCGAAAGCAAAATTGGAAGAAATTAAGGAAGAATGGTGTCAATTTATGATTAAGTTAAGAATTCTATAATGTATATTGGATTTGTAATTATGTGTAAATTGTATATTGTATATTGTATATTGTACAATGTTTAAATTATGTGTAAATTATACTTGAGTTAATTATGTGTAAATTGCAAAGTGTTATTGTATAATGTACAATATTTAGTTATATTGTGTTGAATTAAAGGCCAAGTGTTGAATTACAATGTTTAAAGGCCAAGTTATATTTAAGGCCTGAATTATAAGCAGGAAATTTAATTGTTATAAGCAGGTTTGTCTAAAAATATATAAAAAATGTGATTTTTCAAAAAAAAAGTTTTAAAAAACGTGAAGTATAGACATCGCTTTTACAAGAAAGCGCTGCTAAAGGAGGAAAAATAGGCATAAAAAAGCGCTGCTATAGGTTAGGAAAGGAGGGGTCTAAGAAAGCGCTTTAAAAAAGCGCTGCTAAAGGGTGGTCTACAAAAGCGCTTTCATAAAGCGCTGCTAAAGGGGGGGAGGGGGAGGGAGAATAGGCAGAGCTTTGTAAAGCGCTGCTAAAGGGGTAAAAAAGCGCTGCTAAAAGTGATGCCTTTAGCAGCGCTTTTTCCACCAAAAAAAGCGCTGCCTTTACCTTTAGCAGCGCCACTTTAGGCAGCGCTTTAAAGCGCTGCTAAAGGCCATTTTTGGCATAGTGAACGGAGGCTCTGATTCCTCATTCCTAGTCAGGATACGTAGGTACAAGATGTGATATCTTGTTGAGCCCACTAACAACTACAACTAACTCCTTATCTCACGTCGTCGTGTGGTCGAGACTAGTTTACCTTACCCCTTTATCCTGTCCTTAGGATTGGAGTCGTCGCACTCCATGTAAGTGTCATGGTGATGAATACTTACTTTCCTTGTTTTAGCCTAGCCTTAGGATTGGAGTCACCGCACTCCATGTAAGTTTCATGGTTATGAACACTTACTTCCCCCTTGGAACCCTGACCATAATTAAGAGTTCCTCACCCGTAGTTAGGTGAACTACGAATGCTCTGATTCCATCCTAGTTAGGATACATAGGCACGAGATGCGATGTCTTGGTGAGCATACTTTGTATATACCCTAGGTCTTTACCTTAGCACCTTTTCCTTAGTAAGCAAACAATAATATAACACAAATACAAATAAGAGGTATTTGTAGAGTACTATAGATACTTAGGATGATAACACCTTCCCTAAGTATAACCCAACCCCGAACCTTAGATCTCTAGCTTTGTTGTTACATAGCACACTTAGGGTTTTCTTCGATCTTTACCATTTCCTTTGGATAAATCAAAGCTCAGTGGTTAATTTCAAAGATTTGTGATTCAAGTTAATTCAATAGCTTGATATACGATTCTCACTGCAACTGAAATAACGACTTCACTGGAGATAAAATAGCTCCCCTATGAGGGTTAAGCCCACCTTGTTTGTATTTGTGTTATCTTATTTGTTTGCTTGCTTGTAAACTTGTGTATTTGTAAATATCTGTATATATCTGTTGTGTCTGGGTTTTTCTATATGCAGGGTTGTTACCTTGAGTGGTGAAGTAAGTTCTAACCCGTACTTGAGAGTACACCTTTAATAGAATTATGGTATAATCAATAGTTAACTGTTGGGAGTATTCCTAACATGTCTAGCATATTATAACCACACTCAGTGGAGGCTCCTTTGGGATTACTGGTGTCTGATGTGAGTAGTCATATTGGCATCACTTATTCTAACTTGGGAGTCTGCGAAGCTGAGGACCTTTAGTATCCCTTCACCCATTTAAGCCTTTTTAGGACGTAGTGCAGTGGTCATCCAGGTGTATACATGTGGTGGTTGTCATGCGATACTACACTTAGACGAGTTTATCTTAAGAATATGATTGGCCTGCATGAGTAGTTGTGTAAGCTGATAATATCCAAAAGATTTATCGATGACTCTGGGAACCTTGTAGAACTTGTTGTATAGGTACAAGAACCCATAGTACATACCATTTGGGGTGGGTAGACCATGGATCATGCTTGTGATCTTCAAGCCTAGCCCTTTGTTTGTTTACCTGTATATATCTGTACATATGTGAATACATGTATACCTGTGTTTGTGTATACATTTATCCATACATTTATGCATTCATGAGTAACCCTTTGGTTTCAAGGAATTCGGTTGTTCTTTCATTTGCAAAAAATCAATAGAGGTCATGGATTTTGAAGCAAAACGTTTCAGTTTTTCCAAAAGTGTTTGCAATTTTGCTTTTGAATTCTTTTAAACCATTTGGTTTGCATTTGCGTTGCATGAGCATGTTGTTACATTTGTATTTGCATTTGCATTTGCATTTCTCATTCTTGAGTCTCATCTTCCTCTTCCTATGTTTCTAGAAGGATACCTAGCACGCATTTTGGACAAATGATGATGATGAACGAGCTTTTGAAAGGTCAGCAAGCCTTGAAGGGGGAGATCAGAATTCTCAAATGTCAGATGAACTGGGTCTTAGAGACTTTGCAGAACTTGATGAAGAAAGAGGGGAACTCTTACCCTGTTGCATCTAGAGAAGTTATCACTTCATCATCTCCTATGGTTCTTCCAACTCAAGGACCTCCTCAGTATCAACGTTCCGACTGCCGTCAATTGCACCAGCACGCCCAACAAAGGACCTAGGGAGCCAGAAAGGCATTTCACTCCATTGCCAATGTCATACAGTCAGATATTGTTAGATTTGATCAAAGTTGGATTGATAATTCCGAAGGAGATAGATCCAATGATCCCTCTATGACCATCAGGCTTTGATGCCAATGCCCGATGTGACTACCATGCTGGGGCACAGGGGAATTCAACTGAAGATCGTAAGGTGCTCAGGAGCAATCTTCAGACTCTGCTTGACTCCGAGATATTCTCATTCACACCTCAAGGAATTCAAGTCAACAATCCTTCACCATCTCTTGTGTTTCTTCCACATCAAGGACACGCCCTTGAGGAAGCTTCATTTCAACCAGCATTTAGTCTTGCACCAGAATGTCATCCTAATCAGGTGGTTACCAGAAGAGTGCCTTAGCATCTAGTGGTTGTTTCCTCTTAAGGTTCTCAAATCCAGAACAGGAACAAGAAGAAGAATCCTATCAAAAGAAATAAGGCCTTATACCAGTCAGTTCTTGTGTCAGTGAGCAAGCTCTATCCGACTTTGATTCAAAATTTGTAGCTAACTCCGCGACCTCTCAACCCTGTGCAAGGACCATGGAACAACACGAATTTGACTTGTGAATTTCACAAAGGGGATGAAGGGCACAACCTGGATACTTGCCTGGCATTAGGATCTTTTGTGCAAGAGCTGATCTACGACAAAGATCTGATTCTCGAAGAAGATCACCTAGAAGTTGAATGCAAGTACCGTACGGGGACAATGGGGCATCTAGTTGAAGAGTGGAAAGGTTTTGAGTTGAAGTTGAAAAGCTTGTTAGAGCTGCTAAAACCTCAAGAAGGAAAGCCAAATGCTAATGTCTCGATGCCTGAATCCAAAGACAAAGAACCTGTGAGGCCTCTCAAGGTTTTGTACCACAAGGAGCATGTAACCAGTGATGAAGGTGTTCCCTTATTTGGGCCTGGAAATTGAAGCTGCTGAAGTCATTTCTCTAAAGCTAGTTGTGTTTTGATTATTTCAGTATTTTCACTTGTATTTCCCTTGCTTTTTGATTTCATGTATGCTTGTAAGCTTTATTGTTTATTAAATTGGAAAGATTAATGAAATTTGTATGCATCTTTTGGATCAATCCATTCATATCCGCTCATTTTCTTTTATTGTCATAAAAAACAAAAATATTTATCCTTTTCCATCCACTTATCTTTACGAAACTGTTGTTGTTTAAGTGAAGATTGGGGAGGATGACGAAAATGTTATATCCATAACTGCTGTTGGTATGCTTTCAATTGAACTTTCTCGATGATGTAAGGCATTGTTTCAATCCCCAAACACTGGAGAAATAAGGAAGATAATCCCTCGTTAACCCCTTCGAGCCTAGAAGTAGGAGTTTTGTTTTCTTACAAAAATCCTGTAATCTCAACCTTGGGGTGGGTAGTTCTCAGTTAACTTGGTGATATGCACATACAAGACACCTTTCATATAAAGGTTGTGCTCACAAGTTTTCTTTCGCACACAACAAACAAGTGTCAAAGACATTTACCAAGCCTAAAGGCCAATGATGGTTCACCGTAACCATGAACCAAGTAGTCACCTTCTTTCTCAAAAAGGGAAAATTTAAAATAAATAAAAAAGTGAGAAAATTCCCGCTAGGTCAAAACCTATGAAGGAGACTTAGGAAAAACTGGGGCATCCCACTGACTGTAAACCAAAAGAAACAGTTCAGAAAAAAGTTAGGGATAACAAAAATAGGAATTCTTTAAAGCTTTCACTCCGAAAGTCCTGAATAGCAAAAAACGACCAAATGTTATAAGGGAGTAGTGACTGCCTTAGGTTTTTGAACCACCACCAGTTATCATCAGTTCAATTCCTAGCCTATAGGAACCTGAATGTGTAGCCAGAGTTATTTGAATGTAGGATTGAAGTTCATTATGAAATTGGGTGGGGACAAAATAACTTTGAGCCTTTATCCTTTGTTTCATGAGCTGCAACCCAAGCCACGTTATAACCTTTAAAAGACCAAATTGAAGCAAGGTTGTTTTGAAAGCATACTACAACAAGGTTGGATAACCTGACTCCTAATGATCTTTGCTAATTGTTTTTGTTAATCACCTTATATGTCATTCCGTAAATGACTAGATCTACTTCGTTTTGAGCATTTGATCACTCCATTATGTTGTTTTGTCAATAAAATTTGATTTCAAAAGCTTTCATTAATGTTGCATTGAAATTGCCAATTTTTAATGAACAAACTGTTTGCAAGACAACCCAACATCAAAAGAATCCCAACAAATGCAGCCAACTAGGGAATTTGACTTGGTAAAGTAAGCTCATTATGGGGAAACCAATTTGAAGGATTTGTTTGATCAAACATTCCAGGAGTCGGTGAATTAGGGGCATAACTCTTCAAAGTTCAGAATATTAGGGCAAGCCGTCTTAAGGTTATCTTATGGCAAGCTGTTTCCCAACTCCTTTCGAGGCAAGGACTCCAAGGACTCGCCAATAGGGGCAAGTTTATCTTCCCATCTGTCACTCCCAAGTTCGAGGACTTTGTTGTGCAAATACAATTAATCTAGGGCAATCAAGTCGATATTCGGTAAATCTCTCGAAGACCAGTTAATTAGGAGCAATTAGGTCAAGATTAGATTAATCTCTCGAAGATCAGTTACTCTGAGGCAACTCTTTCACAAATCAACCAGCTAGCAGGGGCAAGCTTGTCACCCAGTTGTTACTCCCATAATCATAGTCTAAAGGACAAGTTCGAGGACTTTGGTCACAAATGCGGTTGAACAGGGGCAGTTACATCAAAATTTGTTAAATCTCTCCAAGAGTTTGAAGATATTGAGACATCTTTTATGCCAATTCTTCTGTAAAATCCTCTTGGTAATTTCTTCCCTTAGACCATGTAATCTGGGACAGAGGAGATATGAAGATTATTTGTTGCAAGGGTTGTTACTCATTGTGATGATCATTATGCAAGCTAGAGTGCAGAACTTCATTGATCTTGTGATATCTTTTGCAAGCTCCCCAGTAAGTTGTTACTTCAGTTGATCTTGGCAATCTCCCATTCATTTGTCTCTTCCAACAAGGAAATCAGACTTATGATGCAATCCATAGTGAGGTGACAATGTTATGCCTCCGAGTGGATAACTCTTTTTCCCTAGAGAAGTTTGAAACCTTGGAGTAGGGTTGCTGATCCTACATGTTCATCACTAGCAATGTTCTTATATAGTGAGGTTGGCTGGGTATCCTTGTCGAGATGTTTATTTCATCTCCAATTCTGCTTCCCCTTATCTGTTTTGTCAGCATAAGAATAAACATGACATATATGCATTCATACATATGCATGGTATACATGCATTCATACATATGCATGGCATACGAGCATTTTTGCTTTTATTATGGTGTTTACCTATTTTGTTCACTTTGGGATGTGTTTATTCCCCAAGTGTTTGGGTTGGTCTTTTCTCTCCAATAGAGTCGTCAACCTTTAGGCATAAAATTCCCATCCTTTCTAAATTCCCCACAGAGTTTGATCCTCGTGGGTGATGGTTGCTTCAGTTATCTTTTCCATGTTTGGATAGGATAAATCCCCAGTTGAGTTCATTCCTCAATGGGTGGAGTCTTGTTTAACTGTTTCTTTCTAGATTGAACTTTGGTCTCTAGCAAGTGTTGCTTTTGAACCTGGTTAGGTCGCCGAACCTAGTTTGAGCGTGCATTTATTTTGCATTGTGTCTCGCAGGAACAATCTTTTATAAATCCCTATTGAAGACAAAATCCATTCTCTAGTAGGATTATTGTAACATCTCCTTATAATTTATACCCAATAACAAATGGAAATCTCTTTGGGAAGCTTGTGTTCTACGGCGATAAGTGGCAGCCTCTCCCGAGAAGCTTATTTGTCCTTGGTATTATTTAACCTGTTGCAATTACAATTGGTACTCCCCTAGAAGTCTGGCAGAAATATTTTTTCGAAGACCTTTCAAATGGTTTCTCTTTATTTGAGTTACCCTTTCCACAAGGACTTTATTGCAAGAGATGATTCCTTAACAAATCCTTTATCCAGTTTACTTCTATCAAATGGCATCTCTTTAAGAAAGTTGATGAAGACTATGATGGTTTTTCTCTTTATTTGAGAAAATTTGCTCATAAAGCAACTGGCCTGCATTTATTTTGTGAGATCCCCAGTAAAGTCCATTTGTGACTGGTATCATTGTTGAGATATTCAGTTGTCACCAATTTCATCCTAAATACCAGTTGTAACTGGCACCTCTGTTGAGATCGTTAGTCGTCACCAATTTCCTGCCTAAAATCCGTTTGTCTCTGATATTTTGTTGAACTTTGGTTGTTACTCATATCCCCTTGAAGCCTATTTGTCACTAGCATCTCAGCTTTTGAATCTAATTGTCATTGGTATTGTTGAATCTGGTCGTTACCACATCTTCGAAGTCTAGTTATTACTAGCAGTCTCTGGTGAAAACCCAATTGTTATTGGCACTCGTCGTAAATCCGATCGTTATGGGTATTGTTTGTGTGGTTGTCACCAATCCCCTCTTTGAAGTCCATTTATTACTAGCTCCCTCTTGATTTTGTTTGTCTGGTTGTCACTAGCTCCTTCTGTGATGTCTAGTTGTTACTAGTGCTCCTTTTGATATTGTCTGTTTGCTTCTTATAAGTGCTCCCGTGAAGTTTAGTTGTTACTAACATCGCTATTTGCAAGTACAATTGTCATTGGCATTTTCAAGTTTGCTGTTATCAGTTTTTGTTCATCTAGTTGTTACCAATATCTTGGTAAAGTCCAGTGATTACTGGCATTGTTTAAAATCTAATGGTTATTAGTATCTAAAATGCATTGGTTACTGGTATTAATCAAAGTCCAATGGTTATTGTCATTATTTGAAAGTCCAGTGGTTACTAGTATTGTTTAAAGTCGATTGGTTATTAGCATTATTTGAAAGTCTAGTGGTTACTTCCATTTTTTAAAGCCCAGTGGTTATTGGCATTACCCAAAGTCCAGTGGTTATAGGCATTGTTTAAAATCCAATGGTTATTGGTATCTAAAGTCCAGTGGTTACTGGCATTGTTTAAAATCTAATGGTTATTGGTATCTAAAGTTCAGTGGTTACTGGCATTGTTTAAGATCTAAAAGTTATTGGTATCTAAAGTCCAGTGGTTACAAGCATTGTTTAAAATCCAATAGTTATTGGTATCTAAAAATCACTGGTTACTGACATTGTTTAAAATCCAATGGTTATTGGTATCTAAATTCCAGTGGTTACTAGTATTGTTTAAAATCCAATGGTTATTGGTATTTAAAGTCTAGTGGTTACTGGCATTGTTTAAATTCGAATGGTTATTAGCATTAATAGAAAGTCCAATGGTTACTGGCATTGTTTAAAATCTAATGGTTATTGGTATCTAAAGTCCAGTAGTTACTGACACTGTTTAAAATCCAATGGTTACTGGTATCTAAAGTCCAATGGTTACAGACATTGTTTAAAATCCAATGGTTATTGGTATCTAAAGCTTAGTGGTTACTGGCATTCTAAAAATCCTATGGATATTGGTTTCTAAAGTCAAGTGGTTATTTGCATTCTTTAAAATCCAATGGTTATTGGTATCAAAATTCCAGTGGTTATTGGCATTGTTTAAAGTCCAATGGTTATTGGCATGATTTGAAAGTCCAGTGGTTACTAGTATTGTTTAAAGTCCAATGGTTATTAGCATTATTTGAAAATCTAGTGGTTATTGGCATTTTTTAAAGCCCAATGGTTATTGGCATTATCCAAAGTCCAGTGATTACAGGCTTTATTTTAAATCCTATGGTTATTGGTATCTAAAGTCCAGTGGTTACTAGCATTGTTTAAAACCCAATGGTTATTAGTATCTAAAGTCCAGTGGTTAATGGCATTGTTTAAAATCCAATGGTTATTGGTATCTAAAGTCCAGCGGTTGCAGGCATTATTTCAAATCCAATGGTTATTGGTATCTAAAGACCACTGGTTATTAACATTATTTAAAATCCAATGGTTATTGGTATATAGAGTCCAGTGGTTACTGACATTGTTTAAAATCCAATGGTTATGGGTATCCGAAGTCCAGTGGTTACTGGCATTCTTTAAATTTGAATGGTTATTAGCATTAATTGAAAGTCCAATGGTTACTGTCATTGTTTAAAATCCAATGGTTATTGGTATCTAATGTCCAGTTGTTATTGCCATTGTTTAAAATCCAATGGTTATTGGTATCTAAGGTCCAGTGGTTACTGGCGTTGTTTAAAATTAAAGGGTTATTGGTATCTTAAGTCCAGTGGTTACTAGCATTGTTTAAAATCCAAAAGATATTGGTATCTAAAAACTAGTGGTTACAGACATTATTTAAAATACAATAGTTATTGGTATCTAAAGACCACTGGTTACTGACATTGTTTAAAATCCAACGGTTGTTGGTATCTAAAGTCCAGTGGTTACTAGCATTGTTTATAATCCAATGGTTATTGGTATCCAAATTCCAGTGGTTACTGGCATTGTTTAAATTCCAATGGTTATTAGCATTAATAGAAAGTCCAATGGTTCTTGGCATTGTTTAAAATCTAATGGTTATTTGTATCTAAAGTCCAATGGCTACTGGCACTATTTAAAATCCAATGGTTACTGGTATCTAAAGGCCAATTGTTACTGACATTATTTAAAATCCAATGGTTATTGGTATCTAAAGTTCAATGGTTACTGGCATTGTTTAAAATCCAATGGATATTGGTATCTAAAGTCAAGTGGTTACTGACATTATTTAAAATCCAATGGTTATTGGTATCAAAAGTCCAGTGGTTACTAGTATTGTTTAAAGTCCAATGGTTATTGGTATTATTTGAAAGTCCAATGGTTACTGGTATTGTTTAAAATCCAATGGTTATTGACATTATTTGAAAGTCCAGTAGTTACTGGTATTTTTTAAAGCCCAATGGTTTTTAGCATTATCCAAAGTCCAATGGTTACAAGCATTGTTTAAAATCCTATGGTTATTGGTAACTAAAGTCCAGTGGTTACTGACATTATTTAAAACCCAATGGTTATTGGTATATAAAGTCTAGTGGTTACTGGCATTGTTTAAAATCCAATGGTTATTAGTATCTAAAGTACAATGGTTACAGACATTGTTTAAAATCCAATGGTTATTGGTAGCTAAAGACCACTGGTAATTAACATTGTTTAAAATCCAATGGTTATTAGTATCTAAAGTCCAGTGGTTACTGGCGTTGTTTAAAATCCAATGGTTATTGGTATCCAAAGTCCAGTGGTTACTGGAATTGTTTAAATTTGAATGGTTATTAGCATTAACTGAAAGTCTAATGGTTACTGGCATTGTTTAAAATCCAATGGTTATTGGTATCTAATGTCCAGTTGTTATTGGCATTGTTTAAAATCCTATGGTTATAGGTATCTAAAGTCCAGTGGTTACTGGCATTGTTTAAAATTCAATGGTTATTGGTATCTAAAGTCCAGTGGTTACTGGCATTGTTTAAAATCCAAAATTTATTGGTATCTAAAGTCCAGTGGTTACAGACATTGTTTAAAATCCCATAGTTATTGGTATCTAAAGACCACTAGTTACTGGCATTGTTTAAAATCCAATGGTTATTGGTATCTAAAGTCCAGTGGTTACTTGCATTGTTTATAATCCAATGCTTATTGGTATCCAAAGTCCAGTGGTTACTGGCATTGTTTAAATTCGAATGTTTATTAGCATTAATAGAAAGTCCAATGGTTATTGGCATTGTTTAAAATCTAATGGTTATTGGTATCTAAAGTCCAGTGGTTACTGGCGCTATTTAAAATCCAATGGTTACTGGTATCTAAAGTCCAGTGGTTACAGACATTGTTTAAAATTCAATGGTTATTGGTATCTAAAGTTTAGTGGTTACTGGAATTTTAAAAATCCAATGGATATTGGTTTCTAAAGTCAAGTGGTTATTCGCATTGTTTAAAATCCAATGGTTATTGGTATCAAAATTCCAGTGGTTACTGGCATTGTTTAAAGTCCAATGGTTATTGGCATTATTTGAAAGTCCAGTGGTTACTGGTATTGTTTAAAGTCTAATGGTTATTGGCATTATTTGAAAGTCCAATGTGTATTGGCATTTTTTAAAGCCCAATGGTTATTGGCATTATCCAAAGTCCAGTGGTTACAGGCATTATTTTAAATCCTGTGGTTATTGGTATCTAAAGTCCAGTGGTTACTAGCATTGTTTAAAACCCAATCGTTATTGGTATCTAAAGTCCAGTGGTTACTGGCATTGTTTAAAATCCAATGGTTATTGGTGTCTAAAGTTCAGTGGTTACAGGCATTATTTCAAATCCAATGGTTATTGGTATCTAAAGACCACTGGTTATTGACATTATTTAAAATCCAATTTTTATTGGTATCTAGAGTATAGTGGTTACTGATATTTTTTAAAATCCAATGGTTATTGGTAACCAAAGTCCAGTGGTTACTGGCATTGCTTAAAATCGAATGGTTATTAGCATTAATTGTAAGTCCAATGGTTACTTGCATTGTTTAAAATCCAATGGTTATTGGTATCTAATGTCCAGTTGTTACTGGCATTGTTTAAAATTTAATGGTTATTAGTATCTAAAGTCCATTGGTTACTGGAATTGTTTAAAATTCAATGGTTATTGGTATCTAAAGTCCAGTGGTTACTGGCATTGTTTAAAATCAAATGATTATTGGTATCTAAAGTCAAGTGGTTACTGACACTGTTTAAAATCCAATGGTTATTGGTATCTAAAATCCAGTGGTTACTGGAATTGTTTAAAACCAATGGTTATTGTTATCTAAAGTCCATTGGTTATTGGCATTGTTTAAAATCCAATGGTTATTGATATCTAAAGTCTAGTGGTTACTGTCATTGTTTATAATCCAAGGATTATTGGTATCTAAAGTCCAGTGGTTACTGGCATTGTTTAAAATCCAATGGTTATTGGTATCTAAAGTTCAGTCGTTACTTGAATTGTTTAAAATCCCATGGTTATAGGTATCTAAAGTCCAGTGGTTACTGACATTGTTTGAAATCCAATGGTTATTGGTATCTAAAGTCCCGTGGTTACTTGCATTGTTTAAAATCCCATGGTTAATAGTATCTAAATTCCAGTGGTTACTAGTATTGTTTAAAATCCAATGGTTATTGGTTCTAAAGTTCATTGGTTACTGGCATTGTTTAAAATCCATTGGATGTTGGTGTTGTACCCCAAAGTTTGACCAACCGGTCCCCATATCTGGTTTATGTTTCGACGCATTTTGCATTCGCATTCGCAGGCTGCATGCATCACATTTTTTCTCAGTCAAATGGATTTTATCGGGATTATAGCCCCTTGCGTTTCAGGCAGTGCAGGCCGGTTGGAATAAGAGTCTTTTGAGAATTGGTGCTCGTTTCCGGTGTTTTCAGGCCATCTCGGTACCCGGATTTCGCTATGGTTGCGCAATCGTCCTCTAATTGATTTAATCGGCTTCCTGGCATTTTTTAGAATTTTCTCTTTTATTTTCTAGATTTTTAATGCATTTAAATAGATAGATTTTAATAGATATTTTCTTAATAGTTTTTAGATTTTTAATAGATATTCCTTTCTTTTTTTAAGAGATTTAATAGATTTTTAATTTTTTAGATATTAGTTTTATCCTTAAATAGAATAGTTTTAATAGATATAAATAGATATTACTTTTCTTTTAATATAATAGATTTTTTTAAATAGAATTTAATGTTTTTAGATTTTATTAGAGTTTAATTGTTTTTTTTTTAGATTTAATTGGAATTTTTAAATAGATATGGATATTAAATAATTTTTTCTGTTTTTAATAGGGTAATTAGGGTTTTGTGTTTCATTTTCATTTAGGTTTTAATTAGGATTAATTTTGTTTTAGGGTTAATTAGGGTTTTATTAGTAATTTTCGTTTAGGCATTAATTAGATTTAATTAGGATTAATTAGGTTTTTTGTCATTAATTTCGTTTAGCTTAATTAGAGTTCATTAGCACTTAATTGGGGCACTAATCAGAGTTTAATCCATATTGGGCCGTTTATCCAGAATGTTCAAAAGCCCAATTCCCAGTCCAGCGCCAAGTGTCATATATAAGCGGCCCCACGTGTATTCCTAAAAGGCTGGCCACCTCATCTTTCCATCACTCAGAAACCGACACCTCACCATCATCTCTTTCCTCTCTGAGCCCCACGTTACCCCTCTCTCTTTGCAACCATTCTCTCAGTTGACACCTCACCGCCACGCCTCCGTTCCCCCCCCCCCCCACTCCCTCAGGCCACGCGTCCGTTTCTCTCTCTCCTTGCATGCATGCGCGCCACCTGGCTCCTACCGGTCAAACTCGCCGGAAAACCTACCGCCGACCATGCAAACAGTTCAGAACTTCACCGGTGAAATCACACGGTGGTTCCTACGGCTGAAACTCGCCAGAATTCCACCGGAAATCATCATCCATCATTAGTCACTTCCCATCAATTTCCAGAACTCATTCAAGATCTCGATTCGTTTTCCCGATCCACTCCTTCATCATCAAGATCTTCATAGAAATCCAAAGATTCATCGTTCATCAATATCATCTCCAGAATCGTCATCAACTGGTTCTCCAAGATCTTCATCTGTGATCTTCACGCGTGCATCATCGTCACAAATCTTCATGAGATTTCCATAATAGTCATGGATCGTTCATCACTTAGAACGTCAGGATCTTCAACTTTCGAATATGCCCAGATTCATTCGATCTTCCTTTGAGTTCATCGCTGTTTTGACAGATTCTTCGTTGTTCTTCAAGTTTCTTTGAATATCTTCAATCAACAACTTCAAGAACGCCATCAAGTTTTTCAGATCTCAGGATCTTTGTTGAGCTTCGTTCCAAGAACACAACCGCCGCCGTAGAGTTTCGTTTCAGATTTCATCCAAGATCCAGAATCTTCCACGGTTGAGTCATCCATCCAGGTTTCTGCTCAAATCTTTTACTTATTGTGTTGGTAGCTGAAATCTAGGTTAGTTTAGATGATTAGGGTGTGAAACGAGGTTGATTTAGGGAAAGTCGTTTTGAGCTGGGTAGTGGTTGGAGGAATCGTTTGAGGTGATGAGCATTGTCTCGAGGTTTGAGAGGTGGAGAGAGTTTCAGAGAGAGAGATGGAAGGAGCGCCGCTAGAGAAGGTGATGAACAGTAGTGGAGAAGAGATTTGGAGGTTTAAGGTTTTCGATTACTAAGGTGGAGAACGGATTGGGTCAGGGCCTTAGGCCCATTGTGCTTGCTTACTGGTCACACTCCACAGTTTCCCAATGACACCCCCTCTCCCACTTGGATTTTGCGTTTTGGGCCTTAGGCAGTTGCTGTCCACACCCACCGTTTGGGGCCCAACCGGGATAACAAAGCGATTTGTCGCTATCTGCACCCTCCCCCCGTTGGTTTTTTTGTTTGTTCTTTGGTGTTTTTTCTGAAGCAAACATGGGCCTAGAGCGCTTTGCTAGCGGTACCCCCCTCCTGGGCCCAGTTGCTTTTTGTGTTGTGTTTTATTGCTATTTGCAACATGATTTTCTTTATTTTCATTTGATTTGTTCATTTCATTTTGCATCTTAGAAAATTCATATAAAATCAAAAAATGATCATTTTGACATGGGAGCTTTTGTTACATTTTGATAATTGTTTCGAGAAAATTGTGGAAAAATAAAAATGTTATTTTAGGTATTTTTCCATTTCTGGTGAATATTTTACATTTAGTTGCTTTTTATTTCATTTTGTTTGTATATACAATTTGATGAATTTTGTTTAGTCATTTAACTTCACATTTTGTCCCGTTCTTTTAGTGTTAAGTAGATTAGAATGATATTTCCCCCCTGGATTTATTCCACATTTTTGTGGATTAATCTTGATTAGTTTTGATTAGAGAACATTAGGTTAGTTAGAGTAGGGTTCAAACTCAACATAGGTGCATTATAACATTTTATTTTGGGGTTTTTAGCATGAATTAGGTTCTGGGACATATAGGGTATGTAGGGTAGATGTAGAAATCCCCTTAGAATTAATCTTAGAATTTTAAATACTATATTACTATTTTTAGTATATTTTACAAATACTGTGGTTGTTTGTTGTGGCCATTATGGGCTTTTGTATTGTTTGCTATGGGGTATGGGGCTTGGCTTGAGCTTATGGAGCATGAAGACATCAAAAGAGAAGATTGAAGATGATAATCAAATGTTGAAGCTTGAAGATTGTTTGTGCTTGGAGTTGATTGAAGACATAGGAGATAGGAGATAGGTAAAGCCTTAGAATAGAACAAATTCCTTCATAAACATGGATAGCTTCCTTTGCTTCCATTCTTCTCAATGATTAAAAGTCCCTCCATGATATTCACATCCCTCCTTTGGAGGGATAAGTGGTTTTATCTAGGAGGTAGAACTTTGAGGGAAACAGTCTGTTACAATGTCAACTGTTCATAGACTTCCTTTGGTTGTCAATGAACTGTTTGACATTCAATTTATCCTGCTAAATCAATTCTTTGCTGGAGTGCTTACCTTGAAGGAAGAAGCTTGTAGAAGAAGACCTGGTGCATTGAAGATTGAAGAAGGAGGAGCTGGTGTGTTGTCAGAGCTGGTTTTGGGGTTTATTTTTTCCTTGCTGTATTGTTTGTTAATTTTCCCCTTAGGTTTGAAGTGAAGCCGTTTCACTTTGCCTATTGTTTTCTCAGGTTCGAGGTTGAGTGGGACTCCCTTGCCTCGTTTGTACTTCTGCATTCATGCATTTTACTGCTTTACTGTATATGCTGTTTCTTTTCCGTTTATCCCCTAGGATCTCTGTTTCTCTCTGCGCAAGAGAGAAATATGACAGACATTAGGTGTTAATCCATGCATGACAACATTAGGGTAGTTTTGATTCCCATTTCAAACCCTAGGCTTTAGAGTTCTTTTTCTTCTATCTCAAAATCATTCAAAACACAGTAATAAGATTTCAAACATCAATAAAAAACAGTTCTTGCGTAAAAGACTGAAAACCAATCAAAGTGTCTTTTTTGTCCGCTTGGACCCCTAATCAGGAGAAAACCTTTTTCAGAAGGATAAAAGATAAACAAAAAAATTTGTGTCTTTCGTGGCCCGAACTATGTTTGCTCTGATCTTTCATGCTGTATGAAAGTACGTAGGCATAGGAGGCGATATCCTAGCGAGCAACCTTCCCCTCCTTTCCAGTAGGTAGGCGAACTACGTTGACTCTGATTTCTCGTTCCAGACGGGAATACGTAGGCATAAAGTGCGATACTTTGCTGAGTCATTTTTTTCTTTTTAACCCCAGACCTGTAGAGTAGATAGAATAACAATCCGTACTAGAAAACAAGCGTGGATCCCGTCGAGTACGACGGACGTGAGGGGTGCTAATACCTTCCCCTCGCGTAACCGACTCCCGAATCCAGGATTTGGTTGCGATGACCATTCCTTTCCCGTCTTTGCGGTAGGTTTACTTTGAGCATTTCCTTTCCCTACTTTAGGATAAATAACGCACGGTGGCGACTCTTCTGTCATAGCCGGCGCTGATTTTCGCAGTAGCGACAGCTGGCGACTCTGCTGGGGACTCCAACGGTTCCCTACGCGAGTCAATCCTAGCGCTTGTTCTCCCGTCGTGGGCTTTGTATGGATTTACCTTTCTGTATTTACATTCAGCATTATATTATTGTGATTATTGCTGTGGGTATGAGGGGGTTCTATGATTGAGAGATAAGTCGGACCTAGGCTTGAGTGCACCTAGAATTAGAGTGGAAATTAGTGGGCGCGTGCTTGCTTTGCAGGCACTAGTGTCTCATGAAATCCACGCTCGGACGAGGTTCTTCTGGTTGACTTCTTTTTCAACCCGTTGGGTTGAGGGGGTTGTTGGTTAGTTGGATTGTCGACTCCGGGGACCGATCATTTGGAAGTTGGCTAAGTGAGGCCTCTTCGGGACATGATGGTACCACACCTTCTGGGTATCGTATCATCAGTCTCGAAAGTCTGTGACGCCGACGACCGCATAGGATGCCATACCTTGTGTCAGTTGATAGGACACCTACCTGTGAGAGGGGTTGGGGCATGCAGGTAACTTGACCTCCAGAGTACCAGTTTTCTTGATTGAGATTCAGTGGTGTTGATATTTGAGGACAGCGTTATGGGGTCTGTTGGAGACCAGGTTGGAGTATTGTTTTGGGTTGTTGAGACCAGGCTTGAGCAGTGTTATGGGTCTGGTTAAGACCAGTGTGGTGGATTGGGCTTCTCAACAGCACATTTGGTCCCTTGTGTGTGCATTTGGCATTTTGCATGACTGTTTGCATTTGCATTTCATTTTGCATGTTTATCCTCAGTCGGAACAGGGAACTTACCCGTTTTTGTCCGCTTCGCCAGTTGAGTTCCCGACATTCGCATTAGACTTGAGTTAGCATCTGGAAAGATCATGGCTTCAGGAGAGCAGAACTTGGTTGTTACTCGGGAGGAGTTTGAATTGTTGAAGCACCAGGTGAGTCAGGTCATGGAAGCCATAACAGCTATAAATGGAGGAGGAAACAATAGTCAAAGAGCTCAGATGAACAACATTGCTCAGCCTGTGCAAACCCCTGTCAGAGGTCTATATTCTTTCAATGACACAGAGTGTCACAATTCCACTTTCTCTACGCCAGATTCTCCAAGGATTGTTCCATCTCCAAGAGTTGTGCCGCAGGTTAATGATCATGGCCCAAGGACTGTTGAGTATATGAGAAGACTTCAGACGTTGGAAGATCAGATTGCTGCCCTGATGAATAAGAATACTCTTGATCTGAATGCTGCGAGCATGTGTTTGGTGTCGGGTCTTGTGTTGCCTCCGAAGTTCAAGATGCCCAATTTTGAGAAGTACAAAGGGGATAGTTGTCCGAAGCTACATTTGGTTATGTTCTGCAGAAGAATGACTTCACATATCACCAATGACAAGCTCATGATTCACTGTTTCCAAGATAGTTTGATCAGAGCATCTTTGGACTGGTACATGCACTTGGAGAGTGATAGTATCAAATCATGGTCGGATTTAGCCAATGCCTTCGTGAAGCAGTACGACTACAACCTGGAAATGGCTCCTTTTCGTGTGCATTTGCAAGAATCATCTCGTGCGGAGCATGAATCCTCTAGGGGGTATGTGCAAAGATGGAGAGAATTGGCTGCTCGTGTTCAACCACCGATTCAGGAGAGAGAAATGGTTAACCTCTTCTTGGGTACTCTGAAGGGCCGTTATTACGACATGATGTTAAGTTGTATAAGCTTTGAGGGCTTGATGATAATGGGAGAGCTTGTGGAGAGAGGACTCAAGAATGGAAAGATTCGAGAGGCTCCTTATATCCCAGTTGATAAGAATGAATCAGTTCGCAGTTCTCAAGAGGAGTGGGAAGAAGGAAGCGATATTGTCTCAGAATCTCTAGCGTCTCAAGCTCAGTTGTCAGACACTTCAAATCAGCAGTCATATTATCGTCAGCCGCGTCATCACGCCCGACAAAGACCTAGGAAACCTGAAAGGAAGTTTACTCAGCTACCGGTGTCGTACAGTCAGTTGTTGCCAGATTTGGTCAAAAGTGGATTAATAGTGCCGAAAGAGACTAGTCCAATGATCCCGCCTTATCCTCCAGGTTCTGATGCCAGCGCCCGCTGTGAGTACCATGTTGGGGTACAGGGGCATTCAACAGATGATTGTAAGGTGCTTAGAAGCCAAGTTCAGAATCTGCTAGACTCTAACAGGATCTTTATCACACCTCAGGGTTTTGTTCGGATTATTGATTATCCTTCATCCAGTTGTGTGGTTTCGTCAGTCAATGGCATGGAATACTCCACTGAGAGTGTATGTTTGGAAGAATGTCCAACTAAGAGCTCAGTTGAATATAGAGGAAGTTGCTAGAGGTTTCTGCGTCGGGTGTCGCATCTGTTTTTCTCTGCTGACCTGTTTAGCTTTCGTGCACTGTTGTTTGCTGACCCCCACCAGGCTTGTTGGCTGGGGTCATTGTATTTTGTACTTGGGTGTGCTTGTTTGCTGCTCTTGTTGGCTTTACATAGTGGTGTGAGGTGTTTATCTCTGTGCTTATAGCTTGGGGTTTCTTTGTCTTGTCGTGAATATGTGTTTGATTTCTGCATTGCATTCTCACATAACAGGTACATCAGAACTGTGGGTCTAATTTCCTGATCTCCAGTTTGTTGCAGGAATTCCCTCAGAGATATGGAATAGAATCAGGCTGAATTGATTGAAGTCCGAAGCCAGCTAGGGCAGATGATGAAAGACATGCAAGAGTTGTGTCTGGATCAGAAGATACTCAAAGAGGAAAATAATCAGCTGAAGACCCAAATGAGCTTGATCATGGAAGTCGTCAAGAATGTGCTTAGGAAAGAGGGTGATCAGCTAGCTGAAGCCGCAGTAAAGGAGTTTGTTCCACCTGTGACTGTGGAACCCGTGCCTGTGGAAACTGAGCTTAAAAAACGTGTTGATCAACACCAGCAACAACAACAAAGGATGCATCCGGCTCAGCGAAGAATTCAGGAGGGGAGGCCAAAGAGGGTATTTGAAGCGCCGCCTTCAACGTATGCTAAGCTCTTTCAGACTTTATTGAGTTTGAAGCTGGTTGAAAAGAGAATATTGGCCCCACTCACAGGAACGACGCTTCCTTATGGGTATGACACTAGTAAGCAGTGTGAATTTCATTTCGGGCACCAGGACATGATGTGGAAAGTTGTCACGCTTTTAAGCACAACGTTCAAGACTTGATTGACGCAAAAGTTATTGAACTCACGTCGGGCGGCGTAATTGTACCTAATGGTCTTACCCCAGTTGGTGCTAAAATGATGGACGTTCCCGAAGTTGCCGTAGAGCAGAAGTATATTCTGCAATCATTGGTGTCAGAATCCCCATGTCCTCAGTTGCTGCCTAGACCAAGCCTGAGGATGAAATCGCTTGAACAAAAGGAGTCCCTGATAATTCAGACTCGACCTCCAAGTGGTTCAACTGTTCAAAGTCAACAATTTGTCCAGTCTTCGCAACAGACGTCAGCTCCTTTCCAGAGTCAGCGGCCTTATCGTTACCGATCAAACCTGCGTGCTAGACAAAGCCCAATGAAGTCAGAAAGGCAATTCACCCGGTATCCGTTTTAAGCAGTATTGTTTCAATAGGCAACTTTGAAGATGGTTGGTTCAGCAGCGAATCAGATGTGAAAGCCCGGTTCTCGAAAGCTGACGTTTTCCTGTGTTTCATCTTGTCATTTCTTTATGTTTGTAGTTTCTTTCTTGTTTAAATTGCAATCTTGTTTGTAAAACTTGTTGTTTTCATTCAATTGATGATAATGAAATGAGTATGCATATTTTGATTAAATCCATTCTGTTCAACTAATTGCTTTTTACAGATATCCAACGCTTGGTTAAGCGGAACCCGGGGAGGATGACGAAAATGAACGACATGCGAGCTTCCGATATTGTATGTTTTTGAAATAAAACCTGTTGATGATGTACATGCATTGTTTCAAATCCCTAAACACCGGAGATATAAGGAAGATAATCCCTTGTCAACCCCTTTGAGCCTAGTAGTAGGAAATCTTTCTGAAAACAAAAAACCCTCAATCTTAACCTGGGGCAGGGTAGGTGTTAGCTAATTTGACCGAGCGTCCAAATTGCAAAAGGAGTGTCCGTTCGAGGATCAATCACACCTCTATAGGTCGTGCCTAAAAAGCCACAGTGGTTAAGCGTCAGGAGTGACACAGTCACATTATTCCCCAAAGAGTCAGACAACCAGTGTCACACGACTTGTTCGAAAAAAAACGAAAAGCGAAAAGAATCAAAAGCCCTCTAAGTTAAAACTTGAAAGCAAACGACTTAGGCCAAAATAAGGGCATCCCGCTGGACTTGAAAATCAAAAGAAACTCAAAAGAGTCAGTCCAGGCAAAAGTTAGGGAAAGAAAAAGAAAAATGAAAAGGATTACAAAAAAAAATCCTCAAATGAAATACGAGTCGTGTGACCCCAAGTGTCAAAGACGAAGAGCGAGTGACTGTCACTCTCGAAAATCATAGTTTCTCGAACTCTCACTCCTATCTTTCAACCTCTAAGAGGTGAGCGCTAAGGCCGAATTAGCTGAACATAGGACCGGAGAACATCAAGGAGAATGGGTGGGTTAAAATAAACTTTGAGCCTTTATCCTTTCCTTCAAAACCGTGAACCTGACCACGTTACAACCTTCAAAAGTCCTAATTGAAGCAAGTTTGTTTCGAGAGCGTACTTCGGTAAAGATCGCGTCGAAACTGACTCCTAAAACGGTTCTTCTTACCATGTTGTTACTGTGTCGATATTTTGATAAATGATTTGTGCATTATGTGCCATAAACTGTTTTTTTCCATTTTTCCAGTGAACAGATTGGATGGCAAGACTGTCATGTGCATTGCATTAATATATCTTTTATGCAGAACAATTGGTTTTACTTGCAAGTAAGCGCTTGACAGCAGGAAAGTTTCCTACAGTGGAAAGTCTGATCAGGATAGAATGCAGGATTCCCGAACGTTCAGAGAGCCAGGGCAAGCTATTATCGATAGATCCCCAGTGAGGTCAGCCATCTGAAGTCGTTATTCTGGGGCAATCAGGTCGAGATTCGGTAAATCTCTCGTAGCTAGAGGCACTGCCCTGAATCAGCCAATCAAGGGCAAAGTCATTGCAGACAGGGGCAGGCCATCCTAAGAGCGCAAAATTTATTTTTTCATTCAAGAGGCATTTGATTTGAAGTATTTTGCCGAGGTTCAGAATGCTGGGGCATTTCATATCAGACCATCAGGGTGCAGATTTTCAGTTTTCCTTTTGAGGACTATCCCAACAGAGGACCCACAGGATGGGGCAATATCAGAAGCGAAGGAATTGTTCTTCTCCGTGTCATCAGAGTTACTCAGAGCTACTTGAACAGATTCAGCCGATCTTCAAGTATGAGACGAATGTCGGGAAGTTGTATTATCCTTTGACCTTTCAATCAGAAACTGTGAATTCAGACAGGATGTTTTCCAGAGTCAGTCGTGCCTGACCCATCCCGGATATCCCAAGAGCCCAATCCATATTGGCTATCACTGTGAGGCCCATCCAGGTTGGCGCATCAGTTTCAAAATCCAATCTTCATTGGTATGTAGGAAAACTCTGTCTGTTTTCCCCAGCAAAAGTCCAACGGTCATTGACACGTGTAAGCTATTCCCAGGGAAGTCCGATCATGATTAGAATTTGGTTATCCCCAGCGGTGTTGGCTTCACCTTTCCAGCACTTATTTTGCTGGAATAATTCTGTTATACCCGGTTATCCCCAACAGAGTTGGTTTCGTCTTCAGCATTTATTTTGCTGAAGCGATTCTCTGTATCCAATTTCCCTAGCAGCCCGAGCCTGCATGTACATCTTGCATATATCATCATATTTGCATCATATCTGCACTTCATCCTCAAATGCGTAGCATTTCCATTCTATATGGAGCATCACGCCATAGAAAAATTCAAACATACGCATATGCATACGAAGCATAAACCAGTTTTTTCTATCAGCCTTATGTGGCAACGTGAACCACTCTGTAATCAGTTCAGGGGCATTTATCCAGCAGCTTTATTCAGACAGCTCAGTGGTTTATTTGGTTCCCGTCAATTCCTATTGACTACATGTTTCTCCAACAAGTGGTCTTCTCCGTCTATCATTAGACGTCGTGAGTTTGGATATGGTTTTCTCCGTCTATCTCTAGACGTTGGGAGTTTGAGCAGGTGATTTTTCAGCAGGTCTTACCGTCAGTTCACCTTGACGATGCGCTTCCCCCAGCGAGTCTCCTCCATCTAGAAGTCGTGAGTTTGGATATGGTTTTCTCCGTCTATCTTTAGACGTTGAGAGGTTCCAAGGCGATCTTTCAGATATCGGCGTTCTTTCTGTTTATTGGACGAGATGACATTTCAAGAAGGTTTTTCTGACCGTTGATCCTTATTGACGTCGAGGCTCTTCGAAGAATGTTTGGTTTTCCTAGTTGTTGACCCCTATCGACGACATGGCTCTTTGAAGGTGGTTTTTTCTTCCTTTCGGTTCTTACTGATGATGAGGCCCCTTTGAAGATATTGTTCTTTCCATCAATTCCTGTAGACGAGAGGATTCTAAAATTTGATGGGTGGTGATGAAGTTCATATGGTTCTCTTTCCGCTAGTTCTCACTGACGGTTTCCTTCGGGATGGTGTCTTTCCGTCTATCATTAGACGATGTGAGTATGGATGTTATTTTCCTTTGGGATGGTGTCTTTCCGTCTATCTTTAGACGATGTGAGTATGGATATTATTTTCCTTCGGGATGGTGTCTTTCCATCTATCTTTAGACGATGTGAGTATGGATATTGTTTTCCTTCGAGATGGTGTCTTTCCGTCTATCTTTAGACGATGTGAGTATGGTTATTGTTTTCCTTCGGGATGGTGTCTTGCTGTCTATCTCTAGACGATGTGCTTATATTTCTTCCTGTCTATCATTAGACGATGTGAGATAATCAAGTGCATGTTGATCCAACCTTCGAGTTTGTTATTTGTGGTGTCCCATAAGTAACTGGTGCTAAAGTCAAATCTCTTTATCAAATGATTGATCAGTTTATTGCCATTGGATTCAGTTCTCTGGATGGTGTTCCCCAAGCGAGGGTGCAGTTTATTTCTGCGGTTGGCAAATTTTCGGTTTTATTTTGTATTCAACCGTCTTCCACCTTTGAATGTTTGAAGGCTGTTTGCTCTTCAACCCTTCAGGTCCAAGCAGTTTGAATAGGGGCAGCTGTTGCACCCCAAAATTTGACCAACCGGTCCCCATATCTGGTTTATGTTTCGACGCATTTTGCATTCGCATTCGCAGGCTGCATGCATCACATTTTTTCTCAGTCAGATGGATTTTATCGGGATTATAGCCCCTGGCGTTTCAGGCAGTGCAGGCCGGTTGGAATAAGAGTCTTTTGAGAATTGGTGCTCGTTTCCTGTGTTTTCAGGCCATCTCGGTGCCCGGATTTCGCTATGGTTGCGCAATTGTCCTCTAATTGATTTAATCGGCTTCCTGGCATTTTTTAGAATTTTCTCTTTTATTTTCTAGATTTTTAATGCATTTAAATAGATAGATTTTAATAGATATTTTCTTAATAGTTTTTAGATTTTTAATATATATTCCTTTCTTTTTTTAAGAGATTTAATAGATTTTTAATTTTTTAGATATTAGTTTTATCCTTAAATAGAATAGTTTTAATAGATATAAATAGATATTACTTTTCTTTTAATAGAATAGATTTTTTAAATAGAATTTAATGTTTTTAGATTTTATTAGAGTTTAATTGTTTTTTTTAGATTTAATTGGAATTTTTAAATAGATATGGATATTAAATAATTTTTTCTGTTTTTAATAGGGTAATTAGGGTTTTGTGTTTCATTTTCATTTAGGTTTTAATTAGGATTAATTTTGTTTTAGGGTTAATTAGGGTTTTATTAGTAATTTTCGTTTAGGCATTAATTAGATTTAATTAGGATTAATTAGGTTTTTTGTCATTAATTTCGTTTAGCTTAATTAGAGTTAATTAGCACTTAATTGGGGCACTAATCAGAGTTTAATCCATATTGGGCCGTTTATCCAGAATGTTCAAAAGCCCAATTCCCAGTCCAGCGCCAAGTGTCATATATAAGCGGCCCCACGTGTATTCCTAAAAGGCTGGCCACCTCATCTTTCCATCACTCAGAAATCGACACCTCACCATCATCTCTTTCCTCTCTGAGCCCCACGTTACCCCTCTCTCTTTGCAACCATTCTCTCAGTTGACACCTCACCGCCACGCGTCAGTTTCCCCCCCACTCCCTCAGGCCACGCGTCCGTTTCTCTCTCTCCTTGCATGCATGCGCGCCACCTGGCTCCTACCGGTCAAACTCGCCGGAAAACCTACCGCCGGCCATGCAAACAGTTCAGAACTTCACCGGTGAAATCACACGGTGGTTCCTACGGCTGAAACTCGCCAGAATTCCACCAGAAATCATCATCCATCAGTAGTCACTTCCCATCAATTTCCAGAACTCATTCAAGATCTCGATTCGTTTTCCCGATCCACTCCTTCATCATCAAGATCTTCATAGAAATCCAAAGATTCATCGTTCATCAATATCATCTCCAGAATCGTCATCAACTGGTTCTCCAAGATCTTCATCTGTGATATTCACGCGTGCATCATCGTCACAAATCTTCATGAGATTTCCAGAATAGTCATGGATCGTTCATCACTTAGAACGTCAGGATCTTCAACTTTCGAATATGCCCAGATTCATTCGATCTTCCTTTGAGTTCATCGCTGTTTTGACAGATTCTTCGTTGTTCTTCATGTTTCTTTGAATATCTTCAATCAACAACTTCAAGAACGCCATCAAGTTTTTCAGTTCTCAGGATCTTTGTTGAGCTTCGTTCCAAGAACACAACCGCCGCCGTAGAGTTTCGTTTCAGATTTAATCCAAGATCCAGAATCTTCCACGGTTGAGTCATCCATCCAGGTTTCTGCTCAAATCTTTTACTTATTGTGTTGGTAGCTGAAATCTAGGGTAGTTTAGATGATTAGGGTGTGAAACGAGGTTGATTTAGGGAAAGTCGTCTTGAGCTGGGTAGTGGTTGGAGGAATCGTTTGAGGTGATGAGCATTGTCTCGAGGTTTGAGAGGTGGAGAGAGTTTCAGAGAGAGATGGAAGGAGCGCCGCTAGAGAAGGTGATGAACAGTACTGGAGAAGAAATTTGGAGGTTTAGGGTTTTCGGTTACTAAGGTGGAGAACGGATTGGGTCAGGGCCTTAGGCCCATTGTGCTTGCTTACTGGTCACACTCCACAGTTTCCCAATGACACCCCCTCTCCCACTTGGATTTTGCGTTTTGGGCCTTAGGCAGTTGCTGTCCACACCCCCCGTTTGGGGCCCAACCGGGATAACAAAGCGATTCGTCGCTATCTGCACCCTCTCCCCGTTGGTTTTTTTGTTTGTTCTTTGGTGTTTTTTCTGAAGCAAACATGGGCCTAGAGCGCTTTGCTAGCGGTACCCCCCTCCTGGGCCCAGTTGCTTTTTGCGTTGTGTTTTATTGCTATTTGCAACATGATTTTCTTTATTTTCATTTGATTTGTTTATTTCATTTTGCATCTTAGAAAATTCATATAAAATCAAAAAATGATCATTTTGACATGGGAGCTTTTGTTACATTTTGATAATTGTTTCGAGAAAATTGTGGAAAAATAAAAATGTTATTTTAGGTATTTTTCCATTTCTGGTGAATATTTTACATTTAGTTGCTTTTTATTTCATTTTGTTTGTATATACAATTTGATGAATTTTGTTTAGTCATTTAACTTCACATTTTTGTCCCGTTCTTTTTGTGTTAAGTAGATTAGAATGATATTTCCCCCCTGGATTTATTCCACATTTTTGTGGATTAATCTTGATTAGTTTTGATTAGAGAACATTAGGTTAGTTAGAGTAGGGTTCAAACTCAACATAGGTGCATTATAACATTTTATTTTGGGGTTTTTAGCATGAATTAGGTTCTGGGACATATAGGGTATGTAGGGTAGATGTAGAAATCCCCTTAGAATTAATCTTAGAATTTTAAATACTATATTACTATTTTTAGTATATTTTACAAATACTGTGGTTGTTTGGTGTGGCCATTATGGGCTTTTGTATTGTTTGCTATGGGGTATGGGGCTTGGCTTGAGCTTATGGAGCATGAAGACATCAAAAGAGAAGATTGGAGATGATAATCAAATGTTGAAGCTTGAAGATTGTTTGTGCTTGGAGTTGATTGAAGACATAGGAGATAGGAGATAGGTAAAGCCTTAGAATAGAACAAATTCCTTCATAAACATGGATAGCTTCCTTTGCTTCCATTCTTCTCAATGATTAAAAGTCCCTCCATGATATTCACATCCCTCCTTTGGAGGGATAAGTGGTTTTATCTAGGAGGTAGAACTTTGAGGGAAACAGTCTGTTACAATGTCAACTGTTCATAGACTTCCTTTGGTTGTCAATGAACTGTTTGACATTCAATATATCCTGCTAAATCAATTCTTTGCTGGAGTGCTTAACTTGAAGGAAGAAGCTTGTAGAAGAAGACCTGGTGCATTGAAGATTGAAGAAGGAGGAGCTGGTGTGTTGTCAGAGCTGGTTTTGGGGTTTATTTTTTCCTTGCTGTATTGTTTGTTAATTTTCCCCTTAGGTTTGAAGTGAAGCCGTTTCACTTTGCCTATTGTTTTCTCAGGTTCGAGGTTGAGTGGGACTCCCTTGCCTCGTTTGTACTTCTGCATTCATGCATTTTACTGCTTTACTGTATATGCTGTTTCTTTTCCGTTTATCCCCTAGGATCTCTGTTTCTCTCTGCGCAAGAGAGAAATATGACAGACATTAGGTGTTAATCCATGCATGACAACATTAGGGTAGTTTTGATTCCCATTTCAAACCCTAGGCTTTAGAGTTCTTTTTCTTCTATCTCAAAATCATTCAAAACACAGTAATAAGATTTCAAACATCAATAAAAAACAGTTCTTGCGTAAAAGACTGAAAACCAATCAAAGTGTCTTTTTTGTCCGCTTGGACCCGTAATCAGGAGAAGACCTTTTTCAGAAGGATAAAAGATAAACAGACAAATCTGTGTCTTCCGTGGCCCGAACTACGTTTGCTCTGATCTTTCATGCTGTATGAAAGTACGTAGGCATAGTGTCGCTACTGCGAAAATCGGCGCCGACTGAACAGAAGAGTCGCCACTGTGCGTTATTTATCCCAACGGAGGGAAAGGAAACGCTCGGGGTAAACCTACCGCAAAACGGGGAAAGGTATGGTCATCGCAACCAAATCCTGGGTTCGGGAGTCGGTTACGCAAGGGGAAGGTATTAACACCCCTCACGTCCGTCGTACTCGATGGGATCCACGCTTGTTTTCGGGTATGGATTGTTATTTCTATCTACTCTACAAGGTTAAGGGGTTAAAAAGAAAAAAAATGACTCGGCAAAGTATCGCACTTTATGCCTACGTATTCCCGTCTGGAACGAGAAATCAGAGTCAACGTAGTTCGCCTACCTACGGGAAAGGAGGGGAAGGTTGCTCGCTAGGATATCGCATCCTATGCCTACGTACTTTCATACAGCATGAAAGATCAGAGCAAACGTAGTTCGGGCCACGTACGACACAAGTCTGTCTTGGTTTCTTTTATTCCTTCTGAAAAGGGTTTTTCTGATTAACAGTCCAAGCGGACAAAAATGACGTTTTGATGAGTTCACATTCTTTTACGGAAGAAGTGTCTTTTATTGTGTTTGAAATATTTATTGTATTTTTCTGTTTGTTTTGAGAAAGAAGAGACAGAACTCTAACCTACGGTTGAAAAGGGAATCAAACTAACCTAATGTTATCATGCATGGGTTAAGACCTAATGTCTATCATGCTCCTCTCTTGCGCAGAGAGAAACAGAGATCCTAAGGGAATAGACGGAAACAGAAACAATAGCATATATACAATAAAGCAGTAAAATGCATGGATGCAGCAATACAAGCGAGGCAAGGGAGTCCCACTCAACCTCGAACCTAGAAAACAATAGGCAAAAGTGGACAAGGTTCACTTTCAACCCAACAGGTTAAACAACAAACAATACAGTCAGGGAAAACCAATCAATACATCACAAATGAAACAGCTAAAATAAACAGCCACAACAGCTCTGCATCAACATCTGTCTTCAAGTCATCTCCAAACAGCTACAAGCTTCAGGCAAGCATCAATCTCCATCTCCACAACCTTCATGCAAGGTCTCTGATTATCAATCTTCAATCTACAATGGCTTTTCTTCAAGTCTCAAACTCCAAGAGGAATATCAGTCAACAAGAGGAAATGAATGTTAAACAGTAAACTGCCTACCAAGGGTGGCTCATTAACTGTTAACATTATACAGACAATTTTCTCTCAAAAGTTCTATCTTTCAAATACATTCACTGATCCTTCCAAAGGAAGGAGGTGGATATTTGAAAGAGACTTTGAATCATAGAGAAAGGATGGAGGCAGACAAGGCCTTCCATGTTTGTGAATCAAGTTCTCTACTCTAGAGCTCTGCCTAGCTCCTAAATCCTATACTCCTCAACAGCTGCCAGCAAAGAATCTCCTCATCAACTCTGGAAGTTGGTCTTCAATCTCCTTGATCTCCAATGGCCTCATCATCACAAGTCTTCAGCTCTCCCAATCCCCAAGCAAACCCAATACCCCACGCAGACAAATGAAATAACCCTAGAGAGGGCACACCACATAGTCAAACAAATATAAGCAGTATACTAATAGCAGTAGGGGAATCCTAATAATTTCTAAGGGATCTATTAACTACCCATAATCCCTATAGTCCCATACCCCAAAGATTCAATCTCTAACTCCTAAGGGAAATGAACTAATTCACCTATGTTATCTCCTAAACCCTAGTTTTGACCATGTTATTCACACCTAGACAAATCACCTCAAATTAAGTTCTAAAATTGTGAATCAAATTTTATATACAAGATAACATTCTATACTAATCAACCTAAAAAGAATGGATCAAAAATATAAAAGCATTTAATCAAACTAAAATTAACAAATTCATGTATCAAACTAAACAATATTTACACCTATTTAAAAGAAAAATATGCCAAAAATATGAAAACAAAATGAAATATTAATTTTTTATGTGATATTTTTCTTAACAAAGTTATGAACAATGTGCAAAAAGAACCAATTAAAATCATGCATTTTCCAATTTTTTATGAATTTCCAAAGAATTGAAATGAATTAAAAAAAATTAAAAGAAATTAAATGAGTTAATATGAGATGAGGGGTGCCATGAGTAATTG
The DNA here is from genome assembly GCA_963859935.3 of Lathyrus sativus. NCBI lineage: Eukaryota > Viridiplantae > Streptophyta > Magnoliopsida > Fabales > Fabaceae > Lathyrus > Lathyrus sativus. The sequence goes on from OZ012735.1 coordinate 138,233,410, forward strand.
AAATCGGTTAAAACCACCAGATGGGCCCAGACTGGAGGCGCACATAGCAAGCGCGTCTGGGCCTAACACATTCAGAAAATATGACAAAAATAAAAAAACTGTAAATGGTGCGAATAGCAAATTATTTCTAGGCATAATATCATTGGGCCTTGGTTGGGAGGGTGTTATTAGCAAGGGATATTTGAAGCCCATCAGAGAAAATAAATGAAACGGTGCGTAGCACCTTCAAACTTCCCTCCGTTTTTCCTTTAAACCACGGCCGTTGGATGAGGAACCAAGTCAAAGTTCAAAGCATGATCGTGTGGCCCAGGGGTTGTCTTCAACCTTAGAAACCCTAGGGTTTCTGAAAATCCCTTCACCATGAACGAAACTTCCACCATTTTGTTCTCCTTCGTTCTTCCATGAAATCACACGCTTCCAAGACCAAAAGTGATCTACTTCTTCCCCTCTACACAGCCATACCCTTATCTTCCTCTAAAACTCACTCAAGAAATAAACCCGATAGGCATAACAGCTCGGTTCCACCATGTTCACCTGAGATCAATCACTTCAATTCTTTCCAAATCTTACCCTAACCTAATCTATACTTCACACTGATCATTTTGAGCTAAGGATCCAAGATTATCATGCATTATCCTATGAGTTACAAGCTCCAACAGAATTGGTACACCATTATCAACCTTCATGAAATTTCTTCAAACTTTGCACAATCCATCATCTAACCTATCTTAACCGTTCTATGCTAACAAATCACTATGATTCTACCTAAAACAGGCAATTCGAATAGAAATCTAACCTGATGCAAAATGATGAAAACAGGTGCTAAAATCCTTGGATCTGATGCTTGTAATGATTGGAAGTTGATCAGTGAGCTTGTTCTTGAATTCTGTATGCAAAAGATCTTGCTCCAATGCCTTGAATCTTTCAATTCCAACTTTCTTGCTTCTTGGATGATTAACTTGTATGGCACGAGTTCTTCTCAAATCAACCAAATGCTTGTGTGGATTGTGATCTATAAATGATGCTGATGATGATCAAATCAAGAAATGTGAAAATTGAGAGAGATTTTGTGAAGTTTGAGAGGTTTTGCAAAAATGGAAGAATTGTGTATAGCTTGTGTTTTGAACAAAGTGATTCACCAACCATGGCATGGAGTTACTCAATGCAATATATAGATGAGAATAGAAAGCCCTAGAAGCTTGGAGAAACTTCCCATGCACATTTTCCCTTGGATTTGGATTATGTAACTTTCTTTGTAAGTAACCAAGCATAACTTTCAATTCTTGAACCAAACTCAAAATTCTACTTTTTCCAATGTTCTTAAAAAAATTTTTCCAATCAAAATGACCTATAATTTCATCCCATTTGGCCAAACTATGAAAAATCTCAAATTTAGGTCATTTTTTATTCATTAAATCCACCAATTTTGAAACCTTGAGCTATGAGCTTTTCCAATCTTTCATGGTCACTTTTCTAGACTCAAAATGCCATTTGGAGCAAGTTTGATGTTGTGAAGTTTTCCATTTGAAGCTTCCTTGTATGAGTTTTGGGCATAGGCTTGAAATGACCTGTAATTCTCAGATGACCAAAATACCCTTTGCTTGCCAAGACCATAAGTAGAGTTCCACAAATCATATGAAGGCATACCATACCATTCTAGAAAGCTAAGACAATGCGGAACAACTCTTATGTTGACCAGAAATTCATTTAAAATCTCCTTGATGGGTAAAAGTTGCTTGGAAGACAAGTAACTTTCATAGACAAAAGTTCAGATACCTCAGATGACCTGTAACTTGCAAGGACCATAACTTGAGTTCTGTAAATCCCCTTGGTGTCTTCCACCACTCAAATTAAAGGTCTTGAGATCCTCCACAAGTTTCAGGTTGACCAAGGACCCATTTGAAGCTTGCATTTTGACTTATCTTGCTTGGAAGTTTGACCTAAACTAGGGGATTTTACACAGAAACCCTAATTTAGAAACTCCTCTTCTCCTTGATTTCTATTGATTTCTTCTTGGAACAACACCACATCCTTCTCTACATGTCAAATGATGAACCCCACATCTCTCAAATAGCCCTTGATACCTTTCAATCAATCAATTGACCCAGGGTTGACCCAGATGAAACCCTAGTTGACTGTCTTCAACTGCAACTCTTGTGATCATATCAATGACTTGCCTCACTTCTCCAAATGACTTTCTAAGTCTTCTATGATGTCTAGATACTCTCCATGCCTTCAATTCACAGCTCACACCTTCTTTGTTGATCTTAAGATACCCTCAGATAGGAGATAGATTCACTGCTTGATCCACTGGCTTCTTAAAGCTTCAACTTCTTTCTTGGATACCTGAACAATCTTAAACTTGAATAATACCCTCTTGATAGGCTCATAGAGATGAGAATAGTGCTTGGTCCCTTGTTGGATGATTTGCTATGCTATGCTATGCAGATGAGTAGACTATGTACATTACTCTATATGCAAATGCTAATGCAATTGAAATATAAACCAAGTGAAATAGGTTGAGCAAATTTTAGGGTACAACAGCTGCCCCTATTCAAGCGACTTGGACCCGATTGGGTGAAGAGCGAACGGCTTTCAACCATTCGCGGTACGAGACGGTTGAATACTAAGAACCCGGAAATTTGCCAACCGCAGAAATAAACTGCACCACTGCTTGGGGAACTACATCCATCAACTGAATCTGATTATTAACGGCCGTGCTGGGGATTACTTTCATCAGCCTGAAAAAGATTCTATCATCGAAGAAAATCTCAACTACACTTGTCCACGTTAGGACTCCAACTGTTGTCAACACGAAAAAATCTCGGCGACTTCGCTGGGGATGACTCGTCTGCATTTCATCAGGAATAAATCGTCCACGTTAGGAATAAACTCTTGTCCACGTTAGGAATACACTCGTCCATGTTAGGAATAACATCGTCCATGTTAGGAATAACCTTTCCATGTTATGAATAACCTTTCCACGTTAGGAATAACCTTTCCACGTTAGGAATAACCTTTCCACTTTAGGAGTAACCTTTCCACGTTAGGAGTAACCTTTCCACGTTAGGAATAACCTTTCCACGTTAGGAATAACCTTTCCACGTTAGGAGTAACCTTTCCACGTTAGGAATAACCTTTCCACGTTAGGAGTAACCTTTCCACGTAAGGAATCACCTCTTTTCCACGTAAGGAATCACCATCTTTTCCACGTAAGGAATCCATCTTTCCACGTTAGGAATCACCATCTTTCCACGTAAGGAATCATCTTTCCACGTTAGGAATAACCTTTCCACGTTAGGAATAACCTCTTCCACGTTAGGAATAACCTCTTCCACGTTAGGAATAACTTTGTCCACGTCGGGAATAACATCATCCACGTCAGGAATAAACTTGTCCACGTTAGGAATAACCTTTCCACGTTAGGAATAATCTTTTGTCCACGTTAGGAATAACCTTTTGTCTGGATCTATCCACGTCAGGACTAAACTCTTCCACGTAAGGAATACATCTTTTTTCCACGTTAGGAATAACTCTTCTTTCCACGTAAGGAATAATTCTCTTTCCACGTAAGGAATCACAATCTTTCCACGTAAGGAATCACCTCTTTCCACGTAAGGAATCTATCTTTCCACGTTAGGAATCAAATTCTTTCCACGTAAGGAACCATCTTTCCACGTTAGGAATCAACTTCTTTCCACGTAAGGAATCTATCTTTCCACGTAAGGAATGCGTCTTCTTTCCACGTAAGGAATCATCTTTCCACGTAAGGAAACCATCTTTTTTTCACGTAAGGAGTCTATCTTTCCACGTAAGTAATCTCCATCTTTCCACGTAAGGAGTCTATCTTTCCACGTAAGGAATCTATCTTTCCACGTAAGGAATCTCCATCTTTCCACGTAAGGAATACATCTCTTTCCACCTTTCCACGTAAGGAAACCATCTTTTTTTCCACGTAAGGAGTCTATCTTTCCACGTAAGGAATCTCCATCTTTCCACGTAAGGAATCTATCTTTCCACGTAAGGAATCTCCATCTTTCCACGTAAGGAATACATCTCTTTCCACGTAAGGAATCATCAACTTTTCCACGTAAGGAACCATCTTCTTTTCCACGTAAGGAATACCTTTTTCCACGTAAGGAATACAACTTTCCACGTAAGGAATCAACTTCTTTCCACGTTAGGAATAACTTTCGTCTTTCCACGTAAGGAATCGACTTCTTTTCCACGTAAGGAATCACATCTTTCCACGTAAGGAAACCATCTTTTTTCCACGTAAGGAACCATCTTTCTTTCCACGTAAGGAATCTATCTTTCCACGTAAGGAATCACTTCTTTCCACGTTAGGAATCACATCTTCTTCCACGTAAGGAATAAATCTCTTTACATTTTTCCACGTAAGGAAACCATCTCTTTTCACGTAAGGAATCACCATTTTTTCCACGTAAGGAATCGCCATCTTTCCACGTAAGGAATAACCATCTTTCCACGTAAGGAAACCATCTTTCCACGTTAGGAATCCAACTTCTTTCCACGTAAGGAATAAACTTCTTTCCACGTAAGGAACTCATAATCTTTCCACGTCAGGAATCAACTTCTTTCCACGTAAGGAACACCTTTTTTCCACGTTAGGAATCAACTTCTTTCCACGTAAGGAATCTCATTTTTCCACGTAAGGAATCACATCTTTCCACGTAAGGAATACATCTTTTCTTGACTTGTCCACGTAAGGACTCCAATCTCGTCTTGATTTGTCCACGTCAGGACTCCCATCTCGTCTTGATTTGTCCACGTAAGGACTACATCGTCCACGTTAGGACTCACATCTTCGACCCGCTGAGGAAATAAAACTCGTCCACGTCAGGACTCGCGCATCTTGAGAACACGAAGAACTATAACTTGTCCACGTCAGGACGCACATTTCACATTACAACGAAAGATATCTGCTGGGAATAACGGTCCACGTCAGGACACCAACACGAAGAGTAATCAATTTTATCAACGTCATGACTTCACATTTCACCAATACCGAGAAATTGAATCTGTCCACGTTAGGACTAGCACATCTCATCAATCCGGGGAGATAAATCTGTCCACGTTAGGACCCAGTTCTCCATTGATCCCCAACCCACGAACTTCCTTAGCACTGACGTGACAGCGACTTTGAGGCGGACTCTACTGGGGATATCTGGAAACCAAATTACCGGACGCCTGTTCTGATAACCGGCGGCAGCCTCTGAAATTTTGATTCATGAAACCCCTGATGCTGACGTAACAACAAATTTGAAGAGAACAATTCGCTGGTCGGACTAGAGAGACTTCAACAAGCAACCCTGGGCGGGGGAAATAAGTAACTCTGCTTGGGGACAAAGAGAAACTTATCCTGATAACTCTGTGGGGAATAACCGGGCGGTTACAGAATTACTCCAGCAAAATAAATGCTGGAGAAGTGAAATCAACTTTGCTGGGAAATTGAGAACTTAACCAAGCACCCCGTTGAAGTAACACCCTGCTGGGGAATATAACTCTGCTGGGGAATAGCAGATGTGTCCAGTATGATTGAGTTTCTGCTGGGGAATGAACGGATATCACACGGTATTCCGACAAAATAAATGCCAGGACACACGACCAACTCTGCTGGGGAGAGTCTTAATCTTCGAGTTCCACTGGAGGAAAGCAAACACTTGCTGAAAAGAGAACTCCGCTGAGGACGAAACGATTCTCTTGGGGAAAACCACCTGACTCGCTGGGGGGAGAGTAAATGACCCTACTGGGCAGGGGTAGACTGTCTGAGTACCGCTCACAAGTTGGAAATATTAATCTTCTGAGGCGAAACCACTCTGCTTGAGATAGGGGAATCCCCTTTGGGGGACACCACACTGTCTGAATACAGCCTTTGATCTTGGAATCGTCAAACTCTGCTGAAGATAAACAACTTGGCTGGAGAATGTCCTTTTGGATAAGCTACGACTAGCTGGGGAATTCGATCCTTCTTCAGTGAGGAACATTGTTATCTCGGAAGCGCGACCTGCGTGGGGATCGGGTCTTTCGTTACGAGCTCCTGGTCCATACTGCAACCTTTCGATCGTCCACCTTCTCGGAACTCCGCTTCGGGGATACTAACATGCCCCTAGTCTGTATCTTGAACACTTCTTCTTGAAAGGAAATCCTAGTCAGGACTCTATCTTGAAATAGCTTGCCCCTGAATCTGCAACGATTTTGAAATGGACCCTACAGTCCTTTGTATCCTGACGTACAGACATGGACTGCTTCTACATTTCGGACCTCAAAGAGGTGTTTCAAGAACATAACTTTCGTGCTTTTAGGGTGACCTGCCCCGGGTCTCGCAATAATCTTTTGCCCCTGATCGAATGATTCGTGGAGTAGTGCCCATAGCCGCGAGATATTTGCCAATCTTGACCTGACTGCCCCAGATTTACTGATTCTAGGCTGACTGACCCTACCGGAATTAATCAGTATAGCTTGCCCCAGTTCACGAAACATTTGGGCATTCTGCATTTTATCCTAATCAGACCTTCCACTGTAGGAATCTTTCTTGTTGACATGCGCTTACTCGCAAGTAAAACAAGTTGTTCTGCATAAAAGATATATTAAACGCAATGCATATGACAGTTTCAAAATCCAAGTCTGTTCACCGAAAAAAATTTGTGACATATAATGAATCAATCATCAAAATGTCAATATGAAAGTTGGTAAGAGGAACCCTTTTAGGAGTCAGGTTTCGATGCGATCTTTACCGACGTATGCTCTTGATCAAAACCTGTTTCAATTAGGACTTTTTTGGGTTGTAACGTGGTCGGGTTCACGGTAACAAGGAAAGATAAAGGCTCAAAGCTTATTTTAACCCACCCATTCTCCATGATGTTCTCCAATCCTACGTTCAGCTAATCTGACTTCAGCGTTCACCTATTAGAGGTGGAATGATAGGAGTGATGGTTCAGGATACCACACATTTTTTTTTAGTGACAGTCATTTGCTTTTCGTCTTTGGGTGCCTAGAGTCACACGACTTTGTCCCTTTTCGAGGATTTTTCTTTTCTTTGACAATCCTTTTCGTCTTTCGTTTTTTCCATTCCCTAACTTTTGCCTGGACTGAGTATCTTTTGAGATTCTTTTGATTTTCCAGTCCAGCGGGATGCCCCTATTTTGCCTAAGTCATTTGTTTTCAAGTTTTGACTTAGCGGGCTTTTGATTCTCTTCGCTTTTCGTTTTTTTTTTTTTGAACAAGTCGTGTGACACTGGTTTGTCTGACTTTTTTGTGGAGTGATGTGACTGTTTCACTCTTTCCATTTAACCCTTGTGGTTTTTTAGGCACGACCTCCAGAGGTGTGATTGATCCTCGAACGGACACTCCTTTCACAATTTGAACGCTTGGTCAAACTAACTGACACCTACCCTGCCCCGGGTTAAGATTTAGGGTTTTTCACTTTCAAAAAAGAAACTCCTACTACTGGCTCAAAGGGGTTATCAAGGGATCATCTTCCTTATATCTCCGGTGTTTATGGATTGAAACAATGCCTGTATCTCATCAACAAGTTTTTTTATCCAAAAGCATACAATCGACATATTATTCGTCATCTGTTTTCGTCATCCTCCCCGGATTCCTGCTAAAACAAGCATTAAGCATTAAAGAAACACAGAGTGAACACGACTGGATTAATTCAAAACATGCATATTCATTTCGTTTATCAATATCGATTGAAAAACAACAAGTTTTAGAAGCGAAATTTGCAATTAGACAGAAAAGAAACTACAAATGCGAAGACATGAACGAGATAACATGAAAAATGTCGGTGTCTCAGAACTGGACTTCCTGCACTTTGTCTTATTGGCGAGTCAACCATCCTCAGAAACTATTATCAGGGGTAGTCTACAGCTGTCTCGATCTTCTTTCAATGGCCCGATCAAATCTGGGAAACTTTTTCATCACCCCGGCTTTCGCTTGTCTATGGCCTTGCACCACCTTGGGGACCCTATCAGAGAAGTTAATGGCCCTGCTGTCGATTAAATCTTGGACGTTATGCTTGAACGCGTGGCAATCCTCAATATCATGTCCGGGAGCCCCGGAGTGGAATTCACAGCGCCTGCTTGCATCATAGCCATACGGAGGAGTGCCTGTTATTGGCGCCAGAGTTCTCTTCTCCACCAAGTTCAAACCCAGTAGTGTCGGTAACAAATCTGCATACGTTGAAGGAGGCTTTTTAAACACCCTCCTTGGTTTCTTTCCCCGCATTCTTTGTTGAGCCGGATACTGGCATCTCGTATGCTGTTGGCTTTGCTCTGACGATTCCTTAGGCTCACGCGTTGTCATCCTTACGTTCAACCCTGGCATCGGCAACTGTTGTGGACATGGGGACTTAGCTTCCAGTGGCTCTGGGATATACCTCGATTCGTCTGCAACCTCTGACGGAGAAATGGGAATATCAGTCCCTGAAACTTTTATACCCCCCGGTACAAACTCAATTGTTTTCTCATCCAGCAAATCTTGAATCTTATGCTTAAAAGCTTTGCAGTTTGCAATGTTATGCCCCGGTGCGCCGGAGTGGAAGGCACAATGGGCGTTCAGGTCATAGTTTGGTGGCGGCTGCCCTGTCAATGGAACCAAGATGCGGGGCTCAACCAGTTGAAGTTGGAACAAGAGTTGCACTAGCTGATCATAATCCACTGGGATCTCATCAAATACTCTGTTAGAAAACCTCATCCTCTTACCACACATCCTTGAGTTATCCTGAAAAATCAATTGCGACTGCTGACGAGGAGAATCCTGAGCTTCGAACCGTGGAGAGGGTCTCTTAAGCCTATCATGCGTGGGTAATGGTTCTTCGGACCCCTGAGGAGCAGATAGGTCAGCCGCGTCTTCAGACATTTGCCCTCCTTCTCTTCTGAGTACGTTCCTTAATATTTCAGCCATCAATCCTACCTGTGCCTTCAATCGGCAGTTCTCTTCTTCTAGCGTCTCTTGATTCGAGCGCAACACTTGCATATCTTTCGTGAACTGCCCCAACTGGCCTCGAACATCAATTAATTCCGCTTGAACCCGCTCGATGTCTATCCCCACAAGTTGGCGTCTGAGGCCTGGGAGAAAACCCTGATTTCCTTGCTGAGCAGAATCGGCAGCACTATCATTAGCCCGTGCAATCAGAGGCTGCACCATATTCTGCAATTGTTCCTGACTCTTGGCCATGGCTTCCATTGCCTGTATGAACTGCATCATGTTGTCGCGCACCTCTTGCATCTCAGTCTGATCCTGACCCATGACTTCCTTACTGCTGTTTCTGGTTGACTGTCAGGGAATTCTTCGGTCGCTAATCTTGGAGGACCTGGAAGATTGCAGGAGATGAGATACAGTTGAATAATTACCTGTAATGCAATATGAATGTGAATGCAATGCAATATGTGTCTGTGCATTAGGGAATGTCATTCCCCGATTCTAGTGCGAATGCGCCAGTGCAGTGACAATGCTAGCAATATGAAGATCGGAGCCGAATCATAGAAAACCTCGTATATTGCAGAGAAATCCATTAAGCCAAGAATACAATATCAATGCGTACAACAAGAAGGCATGACCTCAACCAACAATCCTGGTGATGGTCAGCGCTATGCAAATAAAGCATACACATTAATATAGGAAATGGTCAAGTACACCCATAAGGCTGGTACTCTTCTATTAACTTCCTGGTCTCTGGATGGCTTGGTCGGGTAAGCAGACCCTCAACAAGCTGATTTCTGCGCTTGAGAACACGTCGTACGTCACCAGTGGTTTCTTCCCGTGCCCCTTCTCCGAAGCGATCCTCTAGCTTCCGCTTCTGAGACACAGCTTCGTCCCTGCCTTTGATGGCCTTGTTCAATGCATTCTGGAGACTGTACCTGGTCATCACTTCTTCTTCATACTTCTTAATGCTAGCCTTCAACTGCTCTTCGAGGTCGGAAATTTGCTGCTTCAATTTATCTTCCCTCTTTTTATTGTTGGTGAGCGTAGCATTCCAAGTCTTGTTACAAGAAGAGATTTCTCGGTGAGCGGCATCGAGTGCTTTCTTTTTGGACTCCAACATGTCGTGGGAGCTTCTGAACTCTTGACCCAGACGTTCACGCTTCTTTTTCTCCTCAGTCAACTCAGCCCCTAGTCTGTTTACTAGTTCGATCTGCTGTTGGAAAGCGTGCACAGCCTTATTTTTCCCACTGCGTATCTGAGCTAGCTCCTGCTCTAACTCTTCATTGATCTTCATCAAGGCTTCCTTTTCTTTAACAACTTGCTCGTAGGCCTCCCTAGAAACAGTGGTTGGTTCTTCCACAGGAGTATGAACAGGGACTGGTGCAGCTGGAAATGGCATCCGCAACTGACTTGCTCTCTCTTGGATCCAAACTCTGGAAGGTGCATAAGCCTGACAATCATTCTTCCCTAACAGTGGCTTCCCTCTTCTGTTAATACGCGTCCAGGCATGCTGCAGCTTGGCTAGTAACTCTCCCTTCAAATCACCGGTGAAGTACAGAGATTCCTGTACTTCTTCTTCCTTTGGTGGGTTCTTCAACGCATATCCGAACTGGCGAACAAACAGAGATGGGTTGTAATTGATACACCCTTTTCTTCCTATCAACGGAACATTAGGGTACCCAGAACAACTGAAAATAAGCTCAGACCCCAACAAGTCTCGATCAAACCACTCGATGTCTTCGGAAGATAGTCTCATCATGCGCTCTGGCCAGTCAGCTGTAGTTGCGCTATCCACAAAAGGTCCCTTCAGGGGAAGATGGCTCTTAAACCACATGTTCAACAGCGTCGCACAGCAGTAAACAGTCTTCCCTCTTCTGTTTTCATTTTTATAGGGCAATGAATGATAGAGATCTCCGATCAAAGTGGGCACCGGATTGCCAACAGCAAACAGATGGAAAGCGTCCAAGTCCACAAAGTTGGGTAAGTTGGGAAACAACACTATTCCGTAAATGCATAGAGCCAAGATAGCATTGAAGACTATCCAGCACCCGTTCTTGGCGTACTCTTGAGCCTTGCCAACCAGAAAATCAAGGGAGAAACCCGGAACCCCAAGCCAAGAAGTCACTAACAGTTCAGCGGCGTTCATATGCAAGGCCTTAGCTAAGTCCTCCAACTTGGGCTCAGCAGCAGAGTGACTAAAGGGAACCTTGTTCTGTACTGGTAGCTCAGTAAACTCCACATACTCTTCAATGGTAGGTCCCAAAATAAAGTCAGCAAACGTGAAACATCTCAATGTCGGGTCATAGAATTGCATCAAGGTGTACAACCCATTCATCTCAACAGCAGTGGGCTTGCAGACTAATCTCAGCAATCTTCCATGACTCATTCTGAAACTTCTCCTAGCCTCCTCATCAGCAAGCGACATCAGACCAAGCAAAGGAGTAATATCAGGTGTGGGCAGCTTGTACGCAACTGTCTTCCTCAAACCAGCCATGATCAATACTCAGAAGTCCGGGCACTAGAACCAGGGAATATGCAAATGCACCTGCAGCACAGACACACGTTAATGGGATGCAATGATAATGATTATGCATACAACGCAATGCAAGTAACATGCAACAGGGACCAAATGCCATAGCTGCAAAGCCTGAACCATGTCAAGAAGTCTCAGATAGACCCTCCGGAATTCCTCAAACCCTGGTCTCGGGTAGACCCAATACAAAGCTCCAACACTGGTCTCTGATAGATCTCACAACATAACTCTGACTGGTCTCTGACAGACCTCATATCATAACTCCACCTGGTCTCTGACAGACCTCAAGCATAACTCCGACTGGTCTCTGACAGACCTCATAACTCTCCATAAATACCCAGGATCTCAGATCAAGAAATAACCCGTATCTGAAGGTCTAGTTACCTGCATACCCCAAACCCTCTCACAGGTGGATGTCCTAGTAACTGACAAAGGCACGGCATCCTATGCGGTCGTCGGCGTCACAGACTTTCAGGGTTGATGATACGATTCCCAGAAGGAGTGGCATCATCAAATCCTGAAGAGGCCTCACTTAGCCAACTTCCAAATGATCGGTTCCCGGAGTCGACAATTCAGCTAACCAACAACCCCTTCGACCCAAAGGGTAGAAAAAGAAGTCAACCAGAAGAACCTCGTCCGAGTGTAGATTTCGTGAGACACTAATGCAAGCAAAGCCGGCACGCGCCCACTACTTTCTACTCTAATTCTAGGTGCACTCAAGCCCAGGTCCGGCTTATCTCTCAATCATGGAACACCCGTCACACCCCACAATACAGCAATAATAATAATAAGATGCTGAAATGTAAATACAGAAATGTAAATCCATACAAAATCCTCGACGGGAAAACAAGCGCTAGGATTGACTCTCTTAAGGGACGTTGGATCCCAAATGCATAAGGAACTATCGCAGTCCTTAGCAGCCAGGGGACGTTGGATCCCCAGCAGAGTCGCCAGCTGTCGCTACTGCGAAAATCGGCGCCGGCTGAACAGAAGAGTCGCCACCGTGCGTTATTTATCCCAACGGAGGGAAAGGAAACGCTCGAGGTAAACCTACCGCAAAACGGGGAAAGGTATGGTCATCGCAACCAAATCCTAGGTTCGGGAGTCGGTTACGCAAGGGGAAGGTATTAGCACCCCTCACGTCCGTTGTACTCGATGGGATCCACGCTTGTTTTCGGGTATGGATTGTTATTTCTATCTACTCTACAAGGTTAAGGGGTTAAAAAGAAAAAAAATGACTCGGCAAAGTATCGCACTTTATGCCTACGTATTCCCGTCTGGAACGAGAAATCAGAGTCAACATAGTTCGCCTACCTACGGGAAAGGAGGGGAAGGTTGCTCGCTAGGATATCGCATCCTATGCCTACGTACTTTCATACAGCATGAAAGATCAGAGCAAACGTAGTTCGGGCCACGTACGACACAAGTCTGTCTTGGTTGCTTTTATTCCTTCTGAAAAGGGTTTTTCTGATTAACAGTCCAAGCGGACAAAAATGACGTTTTGATGAGTTCACATTCTTTTACGGAAGAAGTGTCTTTTATTGTGTTTGAAATATTTATTGTATTTTTCTGTTTGTTTTGAGAAAGAAGAGACAGAACTCTAACGTACGGTTGAAAAGGGAATCAAACTAACCTAATGTTATCATGCATGGGTTAAGACCTAATGTCTATCATGCTCCTCTCTTGCGCAGAGAGAAACAGAGATCCTAAGGGAATAGACGGAAACAGAAACAATAGCATATATACAATAAAGCAGTAAAATGCATGGATGCAGCAATACAAGCGAGGCAAGGGAGTCCCACTCAACCTCGAACCTAGAAAACAATAGGCAAAAGTGGACAAGGTTCACTTTCAACCCAACAGGTTAAACAGCAAACAATACAGTCAGGGAAAACCAATCAATACATCACAAATGAAACAGCTAAAATAAACAGCCACAGCAGCTCTGCATCAACATTTGTCTTCAAGTCATCTCCAAACAGCTACAAGCTTCAAGCAAGCATAAATCTCCATCTCCACAACCTTCATGCAAGGTCTCTGATTATCAATCTTCAATCTACAATGGCTTTTCTTCAAGTCTCAAACTCCAAGAGGAATATCAGTCAACAAGAGGAAATGAATGTTAAACAGTAAACTGCCTACCAAGGGTGGCTCATTAACTGTTAACATTATACAGACAGTTTTCTCTCAAAAGTTCTATCTTTCAAATACATTCACTGATCCTTCCAAAGGAAGGAGGTGGATATTTGAAAGAGACTTTGAATCATAGAGAAAGGATGGAGGCAGACAAGGCCTTCCATGTTTGTGAATCAAGTTCTCTACTCTAGAGCTCTGCCTAGCTCCTAAATCCTATACTCCTCAACAGCTGCCAGCAAAGAATCTCCTCATCAACTCTGGAAGTTGGTCTTCAATCTCCTTGATCTCCAATGGCCTCATCATCACAAGTCTTCAGCTCTCCCAATCCCCAAGCAAACCCAATACCCCACGCAGACAAATGAAATAACCCTAGAGAGGGCACACCACATAGTCAAAAAAATATAAGCAGTATACTAATAGCAGTAGGGGAATCCTAATAATTTCTAAGGGATCTATTAACTACCCATAATCCCTATAGTCCCATACCCCAAAGATTCAATCTCTAACTCCTAAGGGAAATGAACTAATTCACCTATGTTATCTCCTAAACCCTAGTTTTGACCATGTTATTCACACCTAGACAAATCACCTCAAATTAAGTTCTAAAATTGTGAATCAAATTTTATATACAAGATAACATTCTATACTAATCAACCTAAAAAGAATGGATCAAAAATATAAAAGCATTTAATCAAACTAAAATTAACAAATTCATGTATCAAACTAAACAATATTTACACCTATTTAAAAGAAAAATATGCCAAAAATATGAAAACAAAATGAAATATTAATTTTTTTATGTGATATTTTTCTTAACAAAGTTATGAACAATGTGCAAAAAGAACCAATTAAAATCATGCATTTTCCAATTTTTTATGAATTTCCAAAGAATTGAAATGAATTAAAAAAAATTAAAAGAAATTAAATGAGTTAATATGAGATGAGGGGTGCCATGAGTAATTGAAATCGGTTAAAACCACCAGATGGGCCCAGACTGGAGGTGTGCATAGCAAGCGCGTCTGGGCCCAACACATTCAGAAAATATGACAAAAATAAAAAAACTGTAAATGATGCGAATAGCAAATTATTTCTAGGCATAATATCATTGGGCCTTGGTTGGGAGGGTGTTATTAGCAAGGGATATTTGAAGCCCATCAGAGAAAATAAATGAAACGGTGCGTAGCACCTTCAAACTTCCCTCCGTTTTTCCTTTAAACCACGACCGTTGGATGAGGAACCAAGTCAAAGTTCAAAGCATGATCGTGTGGCCCAGGGGTTGTCTTCAACCTTAGAAACCCTAGGGTTTCTGAAAATCCCTTCACCATGAACGAAACTTCCACCATTCTGTTCTCCTTCGTTCTTCCATGAAATCACACGCTTCCAAGACCAAAAGTGATCTACTTCTTCCCCTCTACACAGCCATACCCTTATCTTCCTCTAAAACTCACTCAAGAAATAAACCTGATAGGCATAACAGCTCGGTTCCACCATGTTCACTTGAGATCAATCACTTCAATTCTTTCCAAATCTTACCCTAACCTAATCTATACTTCACACTGATCATTTTGAGCTAAGGATCTAAGATTATCATGCATTATCCTATGAGTTACAAGCTCCAACAGAATTAGTACACCATTATCAACCTTCATGAAATTTCTTCAAACTTTGCACAATCCATCATCTAACCTATCTTAACCGTTCTATGCTAACAAATCACTATGATTCTACCTAAAACAGGCAATTCGAATAGAAATCTAACCTGATGCAAAATGATGAAAACAGGTGCTAAAATCCTTGGATCTGATGCTTGTAATGATTGGAAGTTGATCAGTGAGCTTGTTCTTGAATTCTGTATGCAAAAGATCTTGCTCCAATGCCTTGAATCTTTCAATTCCAACTTTCTTGCTTCTTGGATGATTAACTTGTATGGCACGAGTTCTTCTCAAATCAACTAACTGCTTGTGTGGATTGTGATCTATGAATGATGCTGATGATGATCAAATCAAGAAATGTGAAAATTGAGAGAGATTTTGTGAAGTTTGAGAGGTTTTGCAAAAATGGAAGAATTGTGTATAGCTTGTGTTTTGAACAAAGTGATTCACCAACCATGGCATGGAGTTACTCAATGAAATATATAGATGAGAATAGAAAGCCCTAGAAGCTTGGAGAAATTTCCCATGCACACTTTCCCTTGGATTTGGATTATGTAACTTTCTTTGTAAGTAACCAAGCATAACTTTCAATTCTTGAACCAAACTCAAAATTCTACTTTTTCCAATGTTCTTAAAAAAAATTTTCCAATCAAAATGACCTATAATTTCATCCCATTTGGCCAAACTATGAAAAATCTCAAATTTAGGTCATTTTTTATTCATTAAATCCACCAATTATGAAACCTTGAGCTATGAGCTTTTCCAATATTTCATGGTCACTTTTCTAGACTCAAAATGCCATTTGGAGCAAGTTTGATGTTGTGAAGTTTTCCATTTGAAGCTTCCTTGTATGAGTTTTGGGCATAGGCTTGAAATGACCTGTAATTCTCAGATGACCAAAATACCCTTTGCTTGCCAAGACCATAAGTAGAGTTCCACAAATCATATGAATGCATACCATACCATTATAGAAAGCTAAGACAATGAGGAACAACTCTTATGTTGACCATAAATTCATTTGAAATGTCCTTGAGGGGTAAAAGTTGCTTGGAAGACAAGTAACTTTCATAGACAAAATTTCAGATACCTCAGATGACCTGTAACTTGCAAGGACCATAACTCGAGTTCTATAAATCCCCTTGGTGTCTTCCACCACTCAAATTAAAGGTCTTGAGATCCTCCACAAGTTTAATGTTGACCAAGGACCCATTTGAAGCTTTAATTTTGACTTATCTTGCTTGGAAGTTTGACTTAAACTAGGGGATTTTACACAGAAACCCTAATTTAGAAACTCCTCTTCTCCTTGATTTCTCTTGATTTATTCTTGGCACAACACCACATCCTTCTCTACATGTCAAATGATGAACCCCACATCTCTCAAATAGCCCTTGATACCTTTCAATCAATCAATTGACCCAGGGTTGACCCAGATGAAACCCTAGTTGACTGTCTTCAACTGCAACTCTTGTGATCATATCAATGACTTGCCTCACTTCTCCAAATGACTTTCTAAGTCTTCTATGATGTCTAGATACTCTCCATGCCTTCAATTCACAGCTCACACCTTCTTTGTTGATCTTAAGATACCCTCAGATAGGAGATAGATTCACTGCTTGATCCACTGGCTTCTTAAAGCTTCAACTTCTTTCTTGGATACCTGAACAATCTTAAACTTGAATAATACCCTCTTGATAGGCTCATAGAGATGAGAATAGTGCTTGGTCCCTTGTTGGATGATTTGCTATGCTATGCTATGCAGATGAGTAGACTATGTACATGACACTATATGCAAATGCTAATGCAATTGAAATATAAACCAAGTGAAATAGGTTGAGCAAATTTTAGGGTGCAACACATAGGAGGCGATATCCTAGCGAGCAACCTTCCCCTCCTTTCCAGTAGGTAGGCGAACTACGTTGACTCTGATTTCTCGTTCCAGACGGGAATACGTAGGCATAAAGTGCGATACTTTGCTGAGTCATTTTTTTCTTTTTAACCCCAGACCTGTAGAGTAGATAGAATAACAATCCGTACTAGAAAACAAGCGTGGATCCCGTCGAGTACGACGGACGTGAGGGGTGCTAATACCTTCCCCTCGCGTAACCGACTCCCGAATCCAGGATTTGGTTGCGATGACCATTCCTTTCCCGTCTTTGCGGTAGGTTTACTTCGAGCGTTTCCTTTCCCTCCTTTGGGATAAATAACGCACGGTGGCGACTCTTCTGTCATAGTCGGCGCCGATTTTCGCAGTAGCGACAACTGGCGACTCTGCTGGGGACTCCAACGGTTCCCTACGTGAGTCAATCCTAGCGCTTGTTCTCCCGTCTTGGGCTTTGTATGGATTTACCTTTCTGTATTTACATTCAGCATTATATTATTGTGATTATTGCTGTGGGTATGAGGGGGTTCTATGATTGAGAGATAAGTCGGACCTGGGCTTGAGTGCACCTAGAATTAGAGTGGAAATTAGTGGGCGCATGCTTGCTTTGCAGGCACTAGTGTCTCATGAAATCCACGCTCGGACGAGGTTCTTCTGGTTGACTTCTTTTTCAACCCGTTGGGTTGAGGGGGTTGTTGGTTAGTTGGATTGTCGACTCCGGGGACCGATCATTTGGAAGTTGGCTAAGTGAGGCCTCTTCGGGACATGATGGTACCACACCTTCTGGGTATCGTATCATCAGTCTCGAAAGTCTGTGATGCCGACGACCGCATAGGATGCCATACCTTGTGTCAGTTGATAGGACACCTACCTGTGAGAGGGGTTGGGGCATGCAGGTAACTTGACCTCCAGAGTACCGGTTTTCTTGATTGAGATTCAGTGGTGTTGATATTTGAGGACAGCATTATGGGGTCTGTTGGAGACCAGGTTGGAGTACTGTTTTGGTTTGTTGAGACCAGGCTTGAGCAGTGTTATGGGTCTGGTTAAGACCAGTGTGGTGGATTGGGCTTCTCAACAGCACACTTGGTACCTTGTGTGTGCATTTGGCATTTTGCATGACTGTTTGCATTTGCATTTCATTTTGCATATTCATCCTCAGCCGGAACAGGGAGCTTACCCGTTTTTGTCCGCTTCGCCAGTTGAGTTCCCGACATTCGCATTAGACTTGAGTTAGCATCTGGAAAGATCATGGCTTCAGGAGAGCAGAACTTGGTTGTTACTCGGGCGGAGTTTGAATTGTTGAAGCACCAGGTGAGTCAGGTCATGGAAGCCATAACAACTATAAATGGAGGAGAAAACAATAGTCAAAGAGCTCAAATGAACAACGTTGCTCAGCCCGTGCAAACCCCTGTCAGAGGTCCATATTCTTTCAATGACACAGAGTGTCACAATTTCACTTTCTCTACGCCAGATTCTCCAAGGATTGTTCCATCTCCAAGAGTTGTGCCGCAGGTTAATGATCATGGCCCAAGGACTGTTGAGTATATGAGAAGACTTCAGACGTTGGAAGATCAGATTGCTACCCTGATGAATAAGAATACTCTTGATCTGAATGCTGCGAGCAGGTGTTTGGTGTCGGGTCTTGTGTTGCCTCCGAAGTTCAAGATGCCCAATTTTGAGAAGTACAAAGGGGATAGTTGTTCGAAGCTACATTTGGTTATGTTCTGCAGAAGAATGACTTCACATATCACCAATGACAAGCTCATGATTCACTGTTTCCAAGATAGTTTGATCAGAGCATCTTTGGACTGGTACATGCACTTGGAGAGTGATAGTATCAAATCATGGTCGGATTTAGCCAATGCCTTCGTGAAGCAGTACGACTACAACCTGGAAATGGCTCCTTTCCGTGTGCATTTGCAAGAATCATCTCGTGCGGAGAATGAATCCTCTAGGGGGTATGTGCAAAGATGGAGAGAATTGGCTGCTCGTGTTCAACCACCGATTCAGGAGAGAGAAATGGTTAACCTCTTCTTGGGTACTCTGAAGGGCCGTTATTACGACATGATGTTAAGTTGTATAAGCTTTGAGGGCTTGATGATAATGGGAGAGCTTGTGGAGAGAGGACTCAAGAATGGAAAGATTCGAGAGGCTCCTTATATCCCAGTTGATAAGAATGAATCAGTTCGCAGTTCTCAAGAGGAGTGGGAAGAAGGAAGTGATGTTGTCTCAGAATCTCTAGCGTCTCAGGCTCAGTTGTCAGACACTTCAAATCAGCAGTCATATTATCATCAGCCGCGTCATCACGTCCGACAAAGACCAAGGAAACCTGAAAGGCAGTTTACTCAGCTACCGGTGTCGTACAGTCAGTTGTTGCCAGATTTGGTTGAAAGTGGATTAATAGTGCCGAAAGAGACTAGTCCAATGATCCCGCCTTATCCTCCAGGTTCTGATGCCAACGCCCGCTGTGAGTACCATGTTGGGGTACAGGGGCATTCGACAGATGATTGTAAGGTGCTTAGAAGCCAAGTTCAGAATCTGCTAGACTCTAACAGGATCTTTATCACACCTCAGGGTTTTGTTCGGATTATTGATTATCCTTCATCCAGTTGTGTGGGTTCGTCAGTCAATGGCATGGAATACTCCACTGAGAGTGTATGTTTGGAAGAATGTCCAACTGAGAGCTCAGTTGAATATGGAGGAAGTTGCTAGAGGTTTCTGCGCCGGGTGTCGCATCTGTTTTTCTCTGCTGACCTGTTTAGCTTTCGTGCACTGTTGTTTGCTGACCACCACCAGGCTTGTTGGCTGGGGTCATTGTATTTTGTACTTGGGTGTGCTTGTTTGCTGCTCTTGTTGGCTTTACATAGTGGTGTGAGGTGTTTATCTCTGTGCTTATAGCTTGGGGTTTCTTTGTCTTGTCGTGAATATGTGTTTGATTTCTGCATTGCATTCTCACATAACAGGTACATCAGAACTGTGGGTCTAATTTCCTGATCTCCAGTTTGTTGCAGGAATTCCCTCAGAGATATGGAACAGAATCAGGCTGAATTGATTGAAGTCCGAAGCCAGCTAGGGCAGATGATGAAAGACATGCAAGAGTTGCGTCTGGATCAGAAGATACTCAAAGAGGAAAATAATCAGCTGAAGACCCAAATGAGCTTGATCATGGAAGTCGTCAAGAATGTGCTTAGGAAAGAGGGTGATCAGCTAGCTGAAGCCGCAGTAAAGGAGTTTGTTCCACCTGTGACTTTGGAAATCGTGCCTGTGGAAACTGAGCTTAAAAAACGTGTTGATCAACACCAGCAACAACAACAAAGGATGCATCCGGCTCAGCAAAGAATTCAGGAGGGGAGGCCAAAGAGGGTATTTGAAGCGCCGCCTTCAACGTATGCTAAGCTCTTTCAGACTTTATTGAGTTTGAAGCTGGTTGAAAAGAGAATATTGGCCCCACTCACAGGAACGACGCTTCCTTATGGGTATGACACTAGTAAGCAGTGTGAATTTCATTCCGGGGCACCAGGACATGATGTGGAAAGTTGTCACGCTTTTAAGCACAACGTTCAGGACTTGATTGACGCAAAAGTTATTGAACTCACGTCGGGCGGCGTAATTGTACCTAATGGTCTTACCCCAGTTGGTGCTAAAATGATGGACGTTCCCGAAGCTGCCGTAGAGCAGAAGTATATTCTACAATCATTGGTGTCAGAATCCCCCTGTCCTCAGTTGCTGCCTAGACCAAGCCTGAGGATGAAATCGCTTGAACAAAAGGAGTCCCTGATAATTCAGACTCGACCTCTATGTGGTTCAACTGTTCAAAGTCAACAATCTGTCCAGTCTTCGCAACAGACGTCAGCTCCTTTCCAGAGTCAGCGGCCTTATCGTTACCGGTCAAACCTGCGTGCTAGACAAAGCCCAATGAAGTCAGAAAGGCAATTCACCCGGTATCCGTTTTAAGCAGTATGGTTTCAATAGGCAACTTTGAAGATGGTTGGTTCAGCAGCGAATCAGATGTGAAAGCCCGGTTCTCAGAAGCTGACGTTTTCCTGTGTTTCATCTTGTCATTTCTTTATGTTTGTAGTTTCTTTCTTGTTTAAATTGCAATCTTGTTTGTAAAACTTGTTGTTTTCATTCAATTGATGATAATGAAATGAGTATGCATGTTTTGATTAAATCCATTTTGTTCAACTAATTGCTTTTTACAGATATCCAACGCTTGGTTAAGCGGAACCCGGGGAGGATGACGAAAATGAACGACATGCGAGCTTCCGATATTGTATGCTTTTGAAATAAAACCTGCTGATGATGTACAGGCATTGTTTCAAATCCCTAAACACCGGAGATATAAGGAAGATAATCCCTTGTCAACCCCTTTGAGCCTAGTAGTAGGAGTTCTTTCTGAAAATGAAAAACCCTCAATCTTAACCTGGGGCAGGGTAGGTGTTAGCTAATTTGACCGAGCGTCCAAATTGCAAAAGGAGTGTCCGTTCGAGGATCAATCACACCTCTATAGGTCGTGCCTAAAAAGCCACAGTGGTTAAGCGTCAGGAGTGACACAGTCACATTATTCCCCAAAGAGTCAGACAACCAGTGTCACACGACTTGTTCGGAAAAAAAACGAAAAGCGAAAAGAATCAAAAGCCCGCTAAGTCAAAACTTGAAAGCAAACGACTTAGGCCAAAATAAGGGCATCCCGCTGGACTTGAAAATCAAAAGAAACTCAAAAAGAGTCAGTCCAGGCAAAAGTTAGGGAAAGAAAAAGAAAAATGAAAAGGATTACAAAAAAAAATCCTCAAATGAAATACGAGTCGTGTGACCCCAAGTGTCAAAGACGAAGAGCGAGTGACTGTCACTCTCGAAAATCATAGTTTCTCGAACTCTCACTCCTATCTTTCAACCTCTAAGAGGTGAGCGCTAAGGCCGAATTAGCTGAACATAGGACCGGAGAACATCAAGGAGAATGGGTGGGTTAAAATAAACTTTGAGCCTTTATCCTTTCCTTCAAAACCGTGAACCTGACCACGTTACAACCTTCAAAAATCCTAATTGAAGCAGGTTTGTTTCGAGAGCGTACTTCGGTAAAGATCGCGTCGAAACTGACTCCTAAAACGGTTCTTCTTACCATGTTGTTACTGTGTCGATATTTTGATAAATGATTTGTGCATTATGTGCCATAAACTGTTTTTTTTTCATTTTTCCAGTGAACAGATTGGATGTCAAGACTGTCATGTGCATTGCATTAATATATCTTTTGTGCAGAATAATTGGTTTTACTTGCAAGTAAGCGCTTGACAGCAGGAAAGTTTCCTACAGTGGAAAGTCTGATCAGGATAGAATGCAGGATTCCCGAACGTTCAGAGAGTCAGGGCAAGCTATTATCGATAGATCCCCAGTGAGGTCAGCCATCTGAAGTCGTTATTCTGGGGCAATCAGGTCGAGATTCGGTAAATCTCTCGTAGCTAGAGGCACTGCCCTGAATCAGCCAATCAGGGGCAAAGTCATTGCAGACAGGGGCAGGCCATCCTAAAAGCGCAGAATTTATTTTTTCATTCAAGAGGCATTTGATTTGAAGTATTTTGCCGAGGTTCAGAATGCTGGGGCATTTCATATCAGACCATCAGGGTGCAGATTTTCAGTTTTCCTTTTGAGAACTATCCCAACAGAGGACCCATAGGCTGGGGAAATATCAGAAGCGAAGGAATTGTTCTTCTCCGTGTCATCAGAGTTACTCAGAGCTACTTGAACAGATTCTGCCGATCTTCAAGTATGAGACGAATGTCGGGAAGTTGTATTATCCTTTGACCTTGCAATCAGAAACCGTGAATTCAGACAGGATGTTTTCCAGAGTCAGTCGTGCCTGACCCATCTCGGATATCCCAAGAGCCCAATCCATATTGGCTATCACTGTGAGGCCCATCCAGGTTGGCGCATCAGTTTCAAAATCCAATCTTCATTGGTATGTAGGAAAACTCTGTCTGTTTTCCCCAGCAAAAATCCAACGGTCATTGGCACGTGTAAGCTATTCCCAGGGAAGTCCGATCATGATTAGCATTTGGTTATCCCCAACGGTGTTGGCTTCACCTTTCCAGCACTTATTTTGCTGGAATAATTCTGTGATACCCGGTTATCCCCAGCAGAGTTGGTTTCGTCTTCAGCATTTATTTTGCTGAAGCGATTCTCTGTATCCAATTTCCCTAGCAGCCCGAGCCTGCATGTACATCTTGCATATATCATCATATTTGCATCATATCTGCACTTCATCCTCAAATGCGTAGCATTTCCATTCTATATGGAGCATCACGCCATAGAAAAATTCAAACATACGCATATGCATACGAAGCATAAACCAATTTTTTCTATCAGCCTTATGTGGCAACGTGAACCACTCTGTAATCAGTTCAGGGGCATTTATCCAGCAGCTTTATTCAGACAGCTTAGTGGTTTATTTGGTTCCAGTCAATTCCTATTGACGACGTGTTTCTCCAACAAGTGGTCTTCTCCGTCTGTCATTAGACGTCGTGAGTTTGGATATGGTTTTCTCCGTCTATCTCTAGACGTTGGGAGTTTGAGCAGGTGATTTTTCAGCAGGTCTTACCGTCAGTTCAACTTGACGATGCGCTTCCCCCAGCGAGTCTCCTCCATCTATCATTAGAAGTTGTGAGTTTGGATATGGTTTTCTCCGTCTATCTTTAGACGTTGAGAGGTTCCAAGGCGATCTTTCAGATATCGGCGTTCTTTCTGTTTATTGGACGAGATGACATTTCAAGAAGGTTTTTCTGACCGTTGATCCTTATTGACGTCGAGGCTCTTCGAAGAATGTTTGGTTTTCCTAGTTGTTGACCCCTATCGACGACATGGCTCTTTGAAGGTGGTTTTTTCTTCCTGTCGGTTCTTACTGATGATGAGGCCCCTTTGAAGATATTGTTCTTTCCATCAATTCCTGTAGACGAGAGGATTCTGAAATTTGATGGGTGGTGATGAAGTTCATATGGTTCTCTTTCCGCTAGTTCTCACTGACGGTTTCCTTCGGGATGGTGTCTTTCCGTCTATCATTAGACGATGTGAGTATGGATGTTATTTTCCTTCGGGATGGTGTCTTTCCGTCTATCTTTAGACAATGTGAGTATGGATATTATTTTCCTTCAGGATGGTGTCTTTCCGTCTATCTTTAGACGATGTGAGTATGGATATTGTTTTCCTTCAGGATGGTGTCTTTCCGTCTATCTTTAGACGATGTGAGTATGGTTATTGTTTTCCTTCAGGACGGTGTCTTGCTGTCTATCTCTAGACGATGTGATTATATTTCTTCCTGTCTATCATTAGACGATGTGAGATAATCAAGTGCATGTTGATCCAACCTTCGAGTTTGTTTTCTGTGGTGTCCCATAAGTAACTGGTGCTAAAGTCAAATCTCTTTATCAGGTGATTGATCAGTTTATTGCCATTGGATTCAGTTCTCTAGATGGTGTTCCCCAAGCGAGGGTGCATTTTATTTCTGCGGTTGGCAAATTTTCGGTTTTATTTTGTATTCAACCGTCTTCCACCTTTGAATGTTTGAAGGCTGTTCGCTCTTCAACCCTTCAGGTCCAAGCCGTTTGAATAGGGGCAGCTGTTGCACCCCAAAATTTGACCAACCGGTCCCCATATCTGGTTTATGTTTCGACGCATTTTGCATTCGCATTCGCAGGCTGCATGCATCACATTTTTTTCTCAGTCAGATGGATTTTAACGGGATTATAGCCCCTGGCGTTTCAGGCAGTGCAGGCCGGTTGGAATAAGAGTCTTTTGAGAATTGGTGCTCGTTTCCTGTGTTTTCAGGCCATCTCGGTGCCCGGATTTCGCTATGGTTGCGCAATTGTCCTCTAATTGATTTAATCAGCTTCCTGGCATTTTTTAGAATTTTCTCTTTTATTTTCTAGATTTTTAATGCATTTAAATAGATAGATTTTAATAGATATTTTCTTAATAGTTTTTAGATTTTTAATAGATATTCCTTTCTTTTTTTAAGAGATTTAATAGATTTTTAATTTTTTAGATATTAGTTTTATCCTTAAATAGAATAGTTTTAATAGATATAAATAGATATTACTTTTCTTTTAATAGAATAGATTTTTTAAATAGAATTTAATGTTTTTAGATTTTATTAGAGTTTAATTATTTTTTTTAGATTTAATTGGAATTTTTAAATAGATATGGATATTAAATAATTTTTTCTGTTTTTAATAGGGTAATTAGGGTTTTGTGTTTCATTTTCATTTAGGTTTTAATTAGGATTAATTTTGTTTTAGGGTTAATTAGGGTTTTATTAGTAATTTTTGTTTAGGCATTAATTAGATTTAATTAGGATTAATTAGGTTTTTTGTCATTAATTTCGTTTAGCTTAATTAGAGTTAATTAGCACTTAATTGGGGCACTAATCAGAGTTTAATCCATATTGGGCCGTTTATCCAGAATGTTCAAAAGCCCAATTCCCAGTCCAGCGCCAAGTGTCATATATAAGCGGCCCCACGTGTATTCCTAAAAGGCTGGCCACCTCATCTTTCCATCACTCAGAAATCGACACCTCACCATCATCTCTTTCCTCTCTGAGCCCCACGTTACCCCTCTCTCTTTGCAACCATTCTCTCAGTTGACACCTCACCGCCACGCGTCCGTTTCCCCCCACTCCCTCAGGCCACGCGTCCGTTTCTCTCTCTCCTTGCATGCATGCGCGCCACCTGGCTCCTACCGGTCAAACTCTCCGGAAAACCTACCTCCGGCCATGCAAACAGTTCAGAACTTCACCTGTGAAATCACACGGTGGTTCCTACGACTGAAACTCGCCAGAATTCCACCGGAAATCATCATCCATCAGTAGTCACTTCCCATCAATTTCCAGAACTCATTCAAGATCTCGATTCGTTTTCCCGATCCACTCCTTCATCATCAAGATCTTCATAGAAATCCAAAGATTCATCGTTCATCAATATCATCTCCAGAATCGTCATCAACTGGTTCTCTAAGATCTTCATCTGTGATCTTCACGCGTGCATCATCGTCACAAATCTTCATGAGATTTCCAGAATAGTCATGGATCGTTCATCACTTAGAACGTCAGGATCTTCAACTTTAGAATATGCCCAGATTCATTCGATCTTCCTTTGAGTTCATCGCTGTTTTGACAGATTCTTCGTTGTTCTTCAAGTTTCTTTGAATATCTTCAATCAACAACTTCAAGAACGCCATCAAGTTTTTCAGTTTTCAGGATCTTTGTTGAGCTTCGTTCCAAGAACACAACCGCCGCCGTAGAGTTTCGTTTCAGATTTCATCCAAGATCCAGAATCTTCCACGGTTGAGTCATCCATCCAGGTTTCTGCTCAAATCTTTTACTTATTGTGTTGGTAGCTGAAATCTAGGGTAGTTTAGATGATTAGGGTGTGAAACGAGGTTGATTTAGGGAAAGTCGTCTTGAGCTGGGTAGTGGTTGGAGGAATCGTTTGAGGTGATGAGCATTGTCTCGAGGTTTGAGAGGTGGAGAGATTTTCAGAGAGAGATGGAAGGAGCGCCGCTAGAGAAGGTGATGAACAGTAGTGGAGAAGAGATTTGGAGGTTTAGGGTTTTCGGTTACTAAGGTGGAGAACGGATTGGGTCAGGGCCTTAGGCCCATTGTGCTTGCTTACTGGTCACACTCCACAGTTTCCCAATGACACCCCCTCTCCCACTTGGATTTTGCGTTTTGGGCCTTAGGCAGTTGCTGTCCACACCCCCCGTTTGGGGCCCAACCGGGATAACAAAGCGATTCGTCGCTATCTGCACCCTCCCCCCGTTGGTTTTTTTGTTTGTTCTTTGGTGTTTTTTCTGAAGCAAACATGGGCCTAGAGCGCTTTGCTAGCGGTACCCCCCTCCTGGGCCCAGTTTCTTTTTGCGTTGTGTTTTATTGCTATTTGCAACATGATTTTCTTTATTTTCATTTGATTTGTTCATTTCATTTTGCATCTTAGAAAATTCATATAAAATCAAAAAATGATCATTTTGACATGGGAGCTTTTGTTACATTTTGATAATTGTTTCGAGAAAATTATGGAAAAATAAAAATGTTATTTTAGGTATTTTTCCATTTCTGGTGAATATTTTACATTTAGTTGCTTTTTATTTCATTTTGTTTGTATATACAATTTGATGAATTTTGTTTAGTCATTTAACTTCACATTTTTGTCTCGTTCTTTTTGTGTTAAGTAGATTAGAATGATATTTCCCCCCTGGATTTATTCCACATTTTTGTGGATTAATCTTGATTAGTTTTGATTAGAGAACATTAGGTTAGTTAGAGTAGGGTTCAAACTCAACATAGGTGCATTATAACATTTTATTTTGGAGTTTTTAGCATGATATAGGTTCTGGGACATATAGGGTATGTAGGGTAGATGTAGAAATCCCCTTAGAATTAATCTTAGAATTTTAAATACTATATTACTATTTTTAGTATATTTTACAAATACTGTGGTTGTTTGGTGTGGCCATTATGGGCTTTTGTATTGTTTGCTATGGGGTATGGGGCTTGGCTTGAGCTTATGGAGCATGAAGACATCAAAAGAGAAGATTGAAGATGATAATCAAATGTTGAAGCTTGAAGATTGTTTGTGCTTGGAGTTGATTGAAGACATAGGAGATAGGAGATAGGTAAAGCCTTAGAATAGAACAAATTCCTTCATAAACATGGATAGCTTCCTTTGCTTCCATTCTTCTCAATGATTAAAAGTCCCTCCATGATATTCACATCCCTCCTTTGGAGGGATAAGTGGTTTTATCTAGGAGATAGAACTTTGAGGGAAACAGTCTGTTACAATGTCAACTGTTCATAGACTTCCTTTGGTTGTCAATGAACTGTTTGACATTCAATTTATCCTGCTAAATCAATTCTTTGCTGGAGTGCTTACCTTGAAGGAAGAAGCTTGTAGAAGAAGACCTGGTGCATTGAAGATTGAAGAAGGAGGAGCTGGTGTGCTGTCAGAGCTGGTTTTGGGGTTTATTTTTTCTTTTCTGTATTGTTTGTTAATTTTCCCCTTAGGTTTGAAGTGAAGCCGTTTCACTTTGCCTATTGTTTTCTCAGGTTCGAGGTTGAGTGGGACTCCCTTGCCTCGCTTGTACTGCTGCATCCATGCATTTTACTGCTTTACTGTATATGATGTTTCTTTTCCGTTTATCCCCTAGGATCTCTGTTTCTCTCTGCGCAAGAGAGAAATATGACAGACATTAGGTGTTAATCCATGCATGACAACATTAGGGTAGTTTTGATTCCCATTTCAAACCCTAGGCTTTAGAGTTCTTTCTCTTCTATCTCAAAATCATTCAAAACACAGTAATAAGATTTCAAACATCAATAAAAAACAGTTCTTGCGTAAAAGACTGAAAACCAATCAAAGTGTCTTTTTTGTCCGCTTGGACCCGTAATCAGGAGAAAACCTTTTTCAGAAGGATAAAAGATAAACAGACAAATCTGTGTCTTCCGTGGCCCAAACTACGTTTGCTCTGATCTTTCATGTTGTATGAAAGTACGTAGGCATAGGAGGCGATATCCTAGCGAGCAACCTTCCCCTCCTTTCCAGTAGGTAGGCGAGCTACGTTGACTCTGATTTCTCGTTCCAGACGGGAATACGTAGGCATAAAGTGCGATACTTTGCCGAGTCATTTTTTTCTTTTTATCCCCAGACCTGTAGAGTAGATAGAATAACAATCCGTACTAGAAAACAAGCGTGGATCCCGTCAAGTACGACGGACGTGGGGGGTGCTAATACCTTCCCCTCGCGTAACCGACTCCCGAATCCAGGATTTGGTTGCGATGACCATTCCTTTCCCGTCTTTACGGTAGGTTTACTTCGAGCGTTTCCTTTCCCTCCTTTGGGATAAATAACGCACGGTGGCGACTCTTCTGTCATAGCCGGCGCCGATTTTCGCAGTAGCGACAGTTGGTATCTAAAGTCCAGTGGTTACTGACATTGTTTAAAATTCAATGGTTATTGGTATCTATAGTCCATTGGTCACTGTCATTGTTTGAAAGTTCAGTGGTTACTGGCACTGTTTAAAATCTATTTGTTATTCGTATCTAAAGTTCAGTGCTTACTGGAAATTTTTAAAATCCAATGGTTATTGGTATCTAAAGTCCATTCGTTACTGCAATTGTTTAAAATCCAATGATTATTGGTATATAAAGTCCAGTGGTTACTGGAATTGTTTAAAATTCAATGATTATTGGTATCTAAAGTCCAGTGGTTACTTGCATTGTTTGAAAGTCCAGTTATTACTGGCACTGTTTAAAATCAAATGGTTATTGGTGTCTCAATCCAGTGGTTACTGACATCGTTTAAAATTCAATTGTTATTGACACTCTTGTCAAATTTTGTTTAGTATCAGAAGTTGGTCGTCACCAACATCCCCTAAAAGTCCAATAGTTACTAGTATCGATCTGTCAGAATCCGGTTGTCATCCGGTAAAGCTATTTAAATAGGGGAAACTGTCATACCCCAAATTTTACCCCTTAGATGTCATCAACATTTGCATGAGCATCATAGGTCAATCATTCTTGCATCACTTACCAAATCATCAAGCTTTGTGGTTTTGTTTATTTTGTGGAATTAGGGTTTGTGGAGAAAAGGAGAAAGTCCTGATTAATCAAGAGCTGAGTGAGAAATCAACCAAGGAGGGCCTCATGCATTTTAAGGGCCCCTAAGAGCTCATTTGGTCCAAAGAAATCCAAGTCAAGTGTTTCCAAAGTGGATGGTAGAAGTCTTGATTTCATTTGATTCAAAAGTCAATTGTAGCTTCATAAAAGTCAACCATTTGGTTTTGTGGTCAATCATGAGCTTCAAAAGTCTTATTCCATTGTCTCATATGGATGGATCAAGAAAAATCAAGTTGGAATCATAAAATCAGGAAATTTGGTGAAATTAGAGTATTTGATGAAAAATTCTAAGTGTGGAAATCAAGAATTCTAGTTATCTTGCAAGAGTCATATCTCACTCATCCATGAGCCAATTGGAGCAAACCAATAATCTTTGTGAAGAGGGCATCCTAAACTACAAGTTTGTAGAAGAAATCATGTCCAAAAGATGAATGGATTTGGAGTTATATTGATTCAAAGTTGGAAAAACTTGACTTGGGAATTCCATACTTAGAAATTTTTCTAAGTCATAAAATTCAGCTTGTTGGAGTGATTTTAAAGGCCAGATTCAAGCGGGCTCCAAGTCTAATTTGACTTTTCCATTAACATGAAAGTTATAAAAACTCTTTTAAGCTTTCTTTTGATACCAAGACCTTTGCAAAAGCATGTTTAGAACTCAAGTTATGGTACCTTGAAGTTAGGATTACAAAGTTGGAAAAGTTGACAATACGACTTTCAGCATTTTTAAGACAACTTCATGTAGAATTTTCTTTATAATCCAAGCCTTAACTCAAAATTCCTCAAACATAAGAGTTGTTCCTTGTTCTGAAAGCTTTCCTACCAAGAACTCCTCATTTGTACCAACCAATCTTAAGTTATGAAGCAATAAAGTGAAGAGGTTTTAAGGTCAAGTTTTGGTAACTTGGAAAAATTCTGCTAAGTCTTTTGAGTAACTAATTTTTATCAAACTTCCATGTCATTTTTATGTACTTCCAAGCCTTATTTCAATTTTATTCAAGCACGAAAGTTGTAGATGGTTATCTCAGCTTCCATTGATACCAAGTTAGTAAAAATTGATGACTTGAGCAAGAATTTATGGTGGAGGCAATATGCTAAAGTATTCAGAAAAGATTGAGGGTCAGATTGGTCGACACGATTTGAGGGGCTTTTTTTTAGGCCTTTCCAAGCAGTTTTTGCACTTTCCCTCAACTGGAAAGTTGTTCCTTTCCATATTGACTACTACAATAATGTCATTTTGGTGAAAATCAACCATCAACACCATCCCCAAAAACCTGCCCAAAGTTAGCTGGTTAGATTAATTTCTTGGCATCATGTGAGGAATCTTTTTTTATTTAGACTTGTTTAACAAGTGTGCTTGGTTCAAGAGAGCTGTCAAAAACTTCAGAAAGGTTGTCATCAAGCATTGAAAAAGAATGCTTAAAGAGGTGCCTTTTGATCTCACAGAAGAAAAAAACTCTTAATACCTTTGCCATTTTTGTGTTAATTTGCTTCACACTTACACCACAAAGAGGTCCGCATGATACTAAAAAGAAAGGGTGATCTCTAGGGACCTAAAGGGACGTTTTGGCTTAAGAAAAAAATGATTTTGGCATTGAAAAAAGAGGAACCAACTGACCCATAAGAGAAGAAAAAGGGGAGGGCATTACCAAGAGAGAGAGGAAGATCACCACGAATATCACATTTTTTCTTCTTTCATTGACTGACATAACCATAACCTTTGCTTTCCCTCATCCATCTCACAACGCCTTTGGGAACCTTGTAAAAGCATTACGTAGCTTATGTAAATCTCCAGCAACAATCTCCGACATTTCACTTATGGCATTCTGCAACACGGGTAATCTTTGATCTCTTGACTAGTTGTATGATTTTGTTTTGGGATTGATAACAATGTTTTAACATTTGAGTTGTGATTTGGCTTGTGTGCTTCCAAGGACATAGATGTGTATGTTTGTATAATAACAGTGTCATTTTAATATGTGTGTGTTTATGTTGACTATGCGTGTATTATTTGAGTTAGGAATGTAAAAAGAGGTTGTGATGTGCTTAATGTAACTGAGAGGTGCAAGGCAAGTGGGTGAGTTTGTCTAGTTACTTCATTTGTATAAATGCAGGGATGTAATTTTCCCATGCTTCTTCTATGATGACAACTTACTATCTTCCTCGCTCCTTCATAATGCATGATCCCTGCATTTTCTTCCACCCCATTGTTCACACTTAATACTCACCACTACACATCAACATAAACTTCTGCATATTTCTCTTCTTCATGTTAATCATAACACACCATATATGTAACCCACCCCATCACCAAACTTCATATACACATCATCTTTATCTTACAAAAAAAACATTAACAACCATCATATAGCCTCTTTCAAACACCATTTCAAGCACTACTACTGCCCTCCATCCACACGAAACTTGACTTGCAACTATACCAATCACCTTCCCATTTCCTCAAACTCACAGCAGACAATATTTCATCTGCTCTTTGCTACTATGTTTACAACAACCATACCACTCATGCGCTATATCATTCATCTATTGTCTACCATTACTTTGTTTTCATTCATTCGATGCCATTCGTTCTTACCACAGTTTTGCAAGTACTTTCTTTTATGTGATAACCTCTCATGTTACTGCATATTATGGTGGTTTCGTTTGTTGTTATGATGTTCTTGATATCGTTAAAATTCGGTTTCGTTATTCCTTTACATTTCATTTTTTTCATTTACCGGGTGTGCATGATAATAACGGTGTGTGACTGGTTGTTGTATTTTGCTTGTGGGTTATTCATGATTGCATGTCACTTTTTGAGGCCAGGCGTTTTATCTGAATCCAATGAAGTCTGTGTTGTCGTTATGCCTCTTGCGCATGCATGCTTTTTTATGTAAATATGTGGTTACGACATGCTACAGCTTGATTTTGTCTACTCGTGATTTTGTTTCCTAGCTTATTTTCTTATTATTAGATTTGGTTAATTTAAGTAGTTGGGCTTATTGTCCCTAGGCCCATCACTTTTTAGAAGATAAATCTTTGTTTTTTCATATCTTTTCATAATAAGAAACTCCTTTAGTTATTCTTTTTTTATTTTTCTTTATTTATGATCATTGTTTATTTTACCATGTTTAACTTTTTATTTATAGCTTGACTAAGTCCTTACGTGAGTCCTCTTGTCTTGATTTCATGACATACATGATTAGTTTTTTAGACACTTTGAGTTGTGGGTTTATGTTGGTCATAAGATTTGGTGCTTATTTTATACAGATGTTATACCCATTTTTGAGTTACTTTTGGTATTTGAGGTTTGGCTTTGATCTATCTTGATATTATTGTGATGACGCCCCTTTTGTTAGATACCTACTCGTGGCGTTTGTTTCTTTTTGATTGCTTGTCCCTCAGTCCTAAAGGAAAGGGGTCATTTGTTGACTTCTATGTCATCTCTTCTTTAGGATAGCTTAGTCTACCTCCTACTCACCTTATGGCCTTGTCAGAGCCTTCCCCTTTGGCCTTGTTAGGGCCACTGTCTTCTTAACCTAGTTTTAGGTTTAGGGTTTGTTAACCCTATTTAAGTACCATTGTTATGAGTACTTATCTCCCTCCTTTTGGTCTTGTTAGAACCAATTGGTCTTGAAAATTAGATTTAAGTGTATAGTTTGTTAACTTTGTGTGTGTACCATTGTCATGTGTACTCACTTTCCTCTCTGACTTTTGTTAAAGTCAGTCCCTAGTTAGGTTTTTCAACTTAGATCTAGAAAGTTGTTAACTCTATGTAAGTATCATAGTTATGAATACTTACTTCCCTTTGGAACCTTGACCTCAGTCAAGAGTTCCTCACTCTAGTTAGGTGAACTATAGAGGCTCTGATTCCTCATTCCTAGTCATGATACATATGTACAAGATGTGATATCTTGTCGAGCCCACTAACAACTAACAACTAACTCCCTTATCTCACGCCGCCGCATGATCGATACTAGTTTACCTTACCCCTTTATCCTAGCCTTAGGATTGGAGTCGCCGCACTCCATGTAAGTGTCATAGTGATGAACACTTACTTTCCCTATTTTAATCTAGCCTTAGGATTGGAGTCGCCACATTCCATGTAAGTGTCATGGTTATGAACACTTACTTCCCCCTTGGATTCCTGACCATAGTCAAGAGTTCCTCTCCCGTAGTTAGGTGAACTACAAATGCTATGATTCCATCCTAGTTAGGATACGTAGGTACGAGATGCGACGTCTTAGTGAGCATAATTTGTATATACCCTAGATCTTTACCTTAGCACCTTTTCTTTAGCAAGCAAACAATAACATAACACAAATACAAATAAGAGGTTCATGTAGAGTACTACAGATACTTGGGATGCTAACACCTTCCCTAGGTATAACTAACCCCCGAACCTTAGATCTCTAACTTTGTTGTTACATAGTGCACTTAGGGTTTTCTTTGATATTTACCCTTTACTTTGATTAAATCAAAGCTCGGTGGTGAATTTCAAAGATTTGTGATTCAAGTTAATTGAATAGCTTGATATCTGATTCTTACCGCAACTCTGCCTTAGAACTTTCCATTTTGAATCTTTGCAGCACTCTTTTGATATAATTTTTGTGTGACATCCAAAACTTCTTCTCTTTTCTGTTACACATGATTCTAATGCCAGGAATATTTGTAGTTGCTCCCATGTCTTTCATGGAAAATAACTCTCCCAATTGCTTCTTTAACATGTTAATGTTAGAAATACTTTTCCCTACAATAAGTATATCATCAACATATAACAACGGGATAATAAAGTCATCATTAAAAAAATTTCTAACAAACACGCAATGATCTGAAGTAGTCTTTTGGTATCCTTGATCACACATAACAGACTCAAACTTCTTGTACCACTGCCTTGGATCTTGCTTAAGTTCATATAAACTCTTTCTCAATCTACACACATGATCTTCTTTACCTTTAACTTGAAAACCATCGGGTTGTTTCATGTAGATCTCTTCTTCCAAATCACCATGAAGGAAATTCATTTTCACATCCATTTTCTCAACCTCTAAATCAAGAGTAGCAGCCAAACTCAACATGGTTCTAATTGATGACATCTTTACACCAGGTGAGAAAATATCATTAAAATCAACACCTTTTCTTCGATGGAAACATTTCACCACTAATATGGATTTAAATCTTGGAGACTTAGAGCTGCTCTCATGTTTAACTCTATAAATACATTTGTTTTCCAAAGCCATTTTGCCTTTAGGTAGCTTAACTTAATCATAAGTATGATTACCATTCAATAATTTCATCTCATCATGCATTGCATCCATCCACTTTTGATTTTCATCACTTTCCATGGCCTCTTGAAAACACTCGGGTTCACCCTCATCAGTCAAGGTCACATACTCATCAGAATTATACCTTGTAAAAGGTTGTCTCTGCCTGTTAGACCTCCTAGGTTGAACTTGACATGATTCTGGAGTTTCACCAAGATTCTCATCCTATGACAAATCGCTCCCCTCTTCACCATCATTAGTAGGAATATTTACCTCATCTCCAAGTTTTTGTACATCAACATAATCATATGGCTCACCATTGTGATCATCACCACCAATAGCATCCAGATTATGGCTAGGTAATCGAATTGGATCAACATTAGAAAAACTAATATCTTTCTTGGGTGTAGCCTTCTCTACCTTATAAATATTTTCAATAGTTTGGTCTCCCATAAACATCGCATCACGGCTTCGAATAAGCTTTTTCCCTACTGGATCATACAACCTGTGGCCAAACCCATCTTGCCCATAGCCGATGAAGATACACTATTTTGACTTTGCATCCAACTTGGATCTTTCATCCTTTGAAATATGCACAAAAGCCTTAAAACCAAAGACTCTTAAATGATCATACTTGACATTCTTTCGAAACCAAATTTTGTATGGAACTTCACTGTTCAAAGCAACAGTAGGAGTGAGATTAAGAACATGCACTGCCGTGTAAAGTCTCTTGCCCCAATAATGATTGGGAAACTTAGCTTCAGAAACCATGCACTTTACTCTCGCCAGAAATGATTGAACAATCAATTATGTGATTTCTTTCTACGCACCTTTTGGGAATCCAACATTCCCGGTTTAGACTTCACTAAAGGCGGAATTCGGCGCCTTAAACATGGAAGAGGCTCAAAATGTCATAAGAACTTACCATTCTATATTTAGTCAATATTTAAGTTATTTTAAGATTAAGGATCATCTTGTGTATGGGATCAACCTGGTGGTTTCGATTAACTCAGACCATTAGATATCTTTCGGGCATATGAGACACTTATACAGAACATTGACCTCGTGGAGCCAACTGATGCAAGCAAGTATACCTAGGAGGATACCAAGATACTAGGTACCCCTCTATTTTTAATAGTCTTGTGAATGGTTGATGCTCCGCATGGAATCAGGAAAAAGGATATGTAGTAACTTCTAGTAGTGCTATGTTCCTTTCTATTAATGTCTGCTAATCCAGAAAAACTTGTGGTTCCTTATGCCTAAGTTCTTATGAAAAAGATCTTCATCTTCTATCTTAACTTAGTTTTGATGAAGACAAAAGTTTATCATAAAAGAAATATCAAAGAAGAAAATGTTTGGAATCAAATAACAAGATTGCAGAAGCATTGAATATTATGGAAATCAAAGGATTTGATCATGAAATAAGGTACAATTATAATTCATATGTATATAAGCTTTAGGTGCTCCAAATATTTTCATCCAAACCATTTTAATTTTCTCAAACATTCATGAAGGTGAGAAAATACTTAGAAGGGGGGGGGGGGGGGGGGGGGGGGGTTGAATAAGTATGAAGATAAAACTTAGAAATAAAAAACTCAAGGGATTTTTATCCTGGTTCGTTGAACTCAACTACTCCAGTCCACCCTATCTAGAGTGATTTGCCTTTATCAAACAAGGACTTAATCCACTATTTAATCATCGGATTACAATAGTAAGCACTAAGAACAACTGTTCAAAGTCTTCTCAAGAACTACTGATCCTAACTGGATCTTCTTAAGGTTCTCTTACAATCAAATGTAATAATAATACAAGTGTTAAAAATGCTTCTAATAAAGCTTTATCACAACTGTGATTTTTCACTTAAGATGAAGAACAATTAAATAAATTCAGCAATTATGTATAAGTTGTATGAGAGCTTGTAATGAGTTCTTTAAAGTATTTCGTCAACTGAAAAAGATGAATGGAATCTTGCTTTTATAGGCACAGAGATCCAAGAGCTTTTCACGTTGAGAGTTGTGTACTAAAAAAGGTCTGAACCTTTTTGTCTTCACATTACATGACCTTTCCTAGAAGTAGAATGCACAGAGAAATCCTTTTTGTCTGTGTTCTTATGTCTAGCATAAATAAGGAAAGAGTCATTTGGTTATTCCAACGGACATAACTTTGAATTCTTCTTCAACAATTTTCAGCAAGAATCATCAAAATCTAGATTGGTCAGAGCCTTCTGATGCTCATCAGAGTTTGCTGAATTAGAGTCTTTGCAGCAAGTGTGCTTTCAGCGTGTAAATGTTCAGAGCAGAGTTTTGGATTAGATCCTCAGTACTGGCAGCGTTAGTACTATCAGAGTCTTCTGAAGTAACTGTGCTTGAAACTCTTCATACAGAATTCCTCATTGCTTCAGATGCTTCTTGCTTTTGCTTTAGATTCTTCTGTAGCTTCTGCTTCAGATTCTTCTGTAGCTCCTGCTTTAGATTCTTCTGGAGGCAGCGCTCAGAATCTTCTGGAGGCAGCGTTCAGAATCTTCTAAGAGATGCTTCAGACGCTTCAGAGCCTTGCATATTTCTTATGTTTAGATCTAATTTGCTTCTGGAGTAATATTCACTTTAACATCTGCAGCAAACATTCTCAAACAAATTTTAGAGTGTATAATTATTTAATACAAAATTTCATATTAGTTATCATCAAAACATAGAGATATTATTAAGAACCAATCTGTGTTCTAACAATCTCCCCCTTTTTGATGATCACAAAAATATAAGAAATTTTGTTCAATAAACCATATAATTATAACTCCCTCTGAGATGATGAATCTCCCCCTGAATTGAATACTAAGAAGGAATAGAAACTTCCCTTTTTGCATGAGTATTCTTTTCAGAATCAGAGCTAGAATGTTCCAATCATTAGATCTTGCATGTTTCAGAGTCAGAGTCTGATAGGTAAAATATTATCTGGGAGTCTTAGAGTTGTATCAAAGTTTCTTTTAACGAATATGTCAGAGTTATCAAACGTTCTGAAACACTAAGAGTTTACGTTAGTTAGAATTGACATGTCTGAAGTTTCATTTAGGTAGAGTTTATTTGAATAGTCAGATCCATTTTCTCCCCCTTTTTTGTCATAATCAAAAAGTAAAAACTTTAAAAGACAAATAAAAGGAAATACAGAAAAGATAAATCATGCAGAGAAAACACTGAGTCATTCATTCAATCATAGCAAAAGATACAAAACATCAGATAAAAAAAATACTTGTGCACAAACATCAGATGCAGAAAAAATAAACTAAGTTTGTTTGGACAGAATCATCTTCAACAGGTTAGTGGTCTCAGATGAGGATTGTTCTTGCTTTGTCATCCACTTAGCCATGTTTTCATTCTTCTGATCTTGTTTGGACATCCATTGAGCCATGTCTTCAGACTTCTGATCTTGCTTGGCCATCCATGACTTAATCTCAGATTGTCCAGCTTCCAGAATTGCAATCTTATCTTCAAGATCTGGATACTCTTTCTTGACCTCAGATGAAGAAGGTGGGGCAGAGTCTGAAGCAGGAACAGAGTCAATTTCCATAGGAGATGCAGAGTTAGGAGCAACAGATCCAGAGGGATGTTCCACAAGAGTCATAGCCAGAGGGTTTTCTTCAGATGCAGATTCAGCAGTCACTTCTGCATCACATACTTCAGAGGATGAAGGAACATCTTCAAGAAGCAATGGTTCAGATCTTTTAACAGTCCAGAGCAAGCTTCTAGCAGTCTCAGCAAATATGAGCTTCGCATCATCAGAACATACATTCTTCAGATTTGAGGCTACAATATTGAATCTGTTGATGAAGCTATTCCAGATAGCATCAGATTCATTTGCATCCATTGTTGAGAAGCACCTCTTCTGAACAGAGCCTAAATGCATCTTTATTTCTTTCATAAAACTTGTAAATAAATTATCAACATTCAGCCTAGGTTTTGGTTTCAGAAGGGTTTCCAAGGTAAATGGCTTGGGTTGAGGTGAAGGTGGAATGGGAATGATGATCAGAGGACGAGGATAGAAGGGAATGGATGGAGAATCAGATGAAGTGATAGATTTGGATCTGATTAAGGCATTCAGCAAAAATGGTTTTGCATTTGATGCATAGGAAACAACATCAAATGAGGTAGAAGTGTAAGGAATGAAAGCAGATTTATCAGATAAAAGAGGTTCTGATGAAACCATGTTTGGCAGTTCTTTTATATATGTTTGGAGAACAGATGGTAGAATGATGGAAAGCTTAGGTTTAAAAGGTGTGAGAGAGTCAGATGGTTCAATTCTGTGATAGAAATTTTTGAACTTGAAACCAGAGGGAAGTGTAGCAGAGGGAAAAGGTTTGAAAGAAGCAAAGGATACAAACTCAGATGTCCTTAGCTTAGGTTTTGAAATGGTGTTGGGAATGAGAATTTCAGATGAAATAGGTGGTTCTGGTTGGTTAGCTTCAAATGCTCTGAGAGAGGGAGGTGAAACGAAATCTGGATGGATATCATATTCAGATGAATTTGAGGATGTGGTTGGGGTACAGGACGTAGAAGAAACTTCAAATACAGTCTTGATAGGTGTAATGTTTAGAACCTCTATCTCGGGTATATTTGTTTCAGGAGGAATGATTGGTTCTGGTTGATTCTCAGAAGGTTTTAATGGAGGTTTAGATACAAGTGGTTCAGAAACAGGTGGTTCAGAAACAACTCGTTCAGGTGCAACTGGATCAGATTGTATGGGTTCAGATGTATCTGATTGTTGTTTTTCTGGTTGTTGTGGTGGTGTAAGTTGTTCTGTTGGTTTTGTTATAGGTGTTGGGATTTGGTTTGCTGGTGTTGTTGTTATTGTTGGTTCAGATGGTGGAGTAACAGAAGTTTTTAGTGGAGTAGTGGAAATAGGATCAGATGATTTTTGTGGGGAAAGAATTTTTTATGGTTCAGATTTTTGGGATGGAGCAGGGATAGATTGTTTTTGAGTAGGAGGGGGTTTTGGAATAGAACTAAATGTTGATTCATTTATAACAATTTTAGAGAAAGAAGATACAGATTTTTTAGTACCTTTAGTCTTGATACGCTTGGTGGGAACAGAGGGAACTTCTCCATAAGTTTTTCTCTTGATCTGCTTCTGTGGCTTGTCAGTAACTTTTGGCTTTTTCAGAGCAGCAGCTTCTTCTGCCTCTGATTGACTTATTTTCCTCGTGTTCTCATTGTATACATCTGGCATTGGTTCTCTTTCTCTTTTCAGAATATCTGTAGGAATGGGCGTTCCATCTGCTTTGCATGAATCAATATACCTCACAATGATATCCCTTGGTTCTTCAGCATCAAACAGTGGAAAATTATCAACAGGAATTCTCTTCTGACTAATTTCAGAAATATTCAACTTCTTGGGTGCAACTGTGAGTTCCTCTACAATTTTTAGTCTCTGAAGACTCTTTGCATTCAGAGGTTTTCCAACAATGGATTCAAGTTCATCATTAACTCCAGCTTCATACAGAGCAGTCACCAGACCATTCT
This sequence comes from Lathyrus sativus, assembly GCA_963859935.3. Classification (NCBI taxonomy): domain Eukaryota; kingdom Viridiplantae; phylum Streptophyta; class Magnoliopsida; order Fabales; family Fabaceae; genus Lathyrus; species Lathyrus sativus. Next base: position 138,273,988 of record OZ012735.1, read on the forward strand.
CTGTCAAAATGTCTGAAATCAACCTTCCAAAGGGGATCCATGTCCTGATCTTCTGTCCCTTATCCTTTACAGATTCTCTTGAGGCATTGATATGGTTCCACAAATGCATAAATAGAATGTAAGGAAGATCTACCTTTGTACTCTGACTCAAACAGTACATGAAGTAGAGTTGTTCATTGTTCACATAATCTGGAGAATTGGTAGATTTTCTATGATGGATGCATCCTAGAAAAATCTTTGCCCAAATTTTGTAGTCAGGCTTCAGATCCTTAAATTTGTTAGAGGCTTGTCCAGAAGTGATGACTTCCTCATAAACTTCCTCCATGTCCACATGCCCAGATGGCAGATGACATACTCCATCAGTCTCCTTATACCCTATGAGTTTCCTGATGAGATCTTCAGTTATAATGATCTCCTTTCCCATAACAGAAGATAAAATGAATTTTGGATAAACAGAAGCATGTATCCAGAATTCCTTCACCAGATGAGGGTAAACTGGTCCAAATAATCTGTCAAAATATTTAACCCAGCCTTGTGCATCAATTATAGAACGAAATTCAAATCCATTTTCAGCTAAGGAATCAAATTCCACCATTGATTCACAGAGAACTTCAAGTTTGTCCACAGGAGTTAACAATGTCCTCTTAGGTATTGTGAATGGACTCACACCCATATTTTCAGAAGTAACTGCAGCCATAGTTGATTGAAATTGAGCTGCTGTAGAAGATGAAGTTGCCATTGAAGAGGATGAAGATGATTTGGACGAAGGTTTAGGGTTTTTGTGAAGAGAGAAGAGAAGACAGAAATGCATAAACTTGTTTGTGATGTGAAAAGTGTGAAATTTGTGTGAAATGTGGTATTTATAGAGAAAGCAATTAGGGCAATCAACAGACACACATAGCACGTTCTCACATAGCATTAAATGACAATTAATGAAAGAGAATAAAAATCATTTCAAACATTAATTGATTCTGACAAATTGGGGGGAAAAATCAAGATTTCCACTATTCAAACCATACCTCAAATGTCTCTTCAGTAGTGTACACGCTATCTTTTCAGATTCAGAGTGACATGTGTTTGCTTGCATGTGCTTCTGAATTCTTTTGAGAAATGAAATGTTAGCCAACATTCAGATCCTCTAAGATTGGTTAGTTCAGATACACACAAATAATAATAAATTAAATAAATAACAGATGAAATACTTCAGAGTTTTAAGCACTTTGCATCTGAGAAATTTGCTTCTGATAAATATCATTCTGGACAAAAATCCATACCAATATTTTTCAAAATAAATTTGAACCTATCTTCAGCAAGGGGTTTTGTGAAAATATCTGCCCATTGATGATCTGTATCAACAAAGGCTAAGTTTATAATTCCCTTCTGAACATAGTCTCTAATGAAATGATGTTTAATTTCTATATGTTTTGCCTTAGAGTGTAAAATAGGGTTTTTAGACAAACATATAGCAGAAGTATTATCACAGAATATAGAAATATTACTTTCAAAAATCTGATAGTCTTCTAGCTGACTTTTCATCCAGAGCATCTGCGTGCTACATCCAGCAGCAGCAATATATTATGCCTCTGTAGTTGACAGTGCAATTGTGGGTTGCTTCTTGCTGTACCAAGAGATTAGATTTCTTCCTAGAAATTGACAACTTCCAGAAGTACTTTTTCTTTCCACTCTGTCTCCAGCGTAATCAGCATCGCAGAATCCAACTAATTTGAAATCATCAGATTTTTTGTAACACAAACCCACATTAGAAGTACCTTTCAGATACCTTAGAATCCTCTTAACAGCTGTTAAGTGTGATTCTCTAGGATCTGATTGAAATCTTGCACACAAGCATACACTGAACAAAATGTTAGGTCTAGAAGCAGTTAAGTAGAGAAGAGATCCTATCATACCTCTATAGAGTTTCTGATCTACTTTCTTACTTACCTCTTCCTTACCTAGTGTACTAGTTGGATGCAAGGGAGTCTTTGCCATCTTACTGTCAGTCATGTTAAACTTCTTCAGAAGCTCTTTAACATATTTGGTCTGATGAATGTAAGTGCACTCTGGAGTTTGGTTGACTTGAATTCCCAGAAAGAATCTCAATTCTCCCATCATGCTCATTTCAAATTCTGCCTGCATACATTGAGCAAACTCCTTTCCCAGCATAACATTGGTAGATCCAAATATAATATCATCCACATATATTTGACAAATTAAAAGATCTTTCTTAAATGTTTTACAAAAGAGTGTTGTGTCCACTTTGCCTCTGATGAAATTTTTCTCCAGAAGAAAATTGCTTAATCTCTCATACCAAGCTCTGGGAGCTTGTTTTAAACCATAAAGAGATTTCTTTAGTTTGAAAATATGTTTTGGAAATTTTTCACTCTCAAAACCAGGAGGTTGGTGAACATAAACTTCTTCTTCTATAATACCATTTAGAAAGGCACTTTTAACATCCATCTGATATAGAGTGATGTTATTCTGTGCAGCAAAAGAAATGATAAACGAATAGACTCTAACCTTGCTACAGGAGCATAAGTCTCTGTATAATCAATTCCTTCTTGCTGGCTGTAACCTTGAGCAACTAGCCTTGCCTTATTTCTTTCAACTTCTCCTTTCTCATTTAACTTGTTTCTGAAGACCCATTTAGTTCCAATTATATTGAATCCTTTTGGTCTTGGAACCAAATCCCACACATCATTTCTTGTGAACTGATTAAGCTCTTCTTGCATGGCAATTATCCAGTCATTGTCTTGAAGAGCTTCATCCACAGAAGTTGGTTCAATAACTGACACCAACCCAAATAATGATGCTTCAGAAGATCTGAGGAAGGATCTTGTTCTGATGGGGTCATCCTTCTTTCCAATGATCACATCCTCTGGATGAGAGGCCTTGATTCTGGAAGATGATCCTCTTACAGTTGATTCTTCAGAAATGTTTAAGTTGTTCATTTGAGAAGCTAAAGGAATTGCATCTGGCATTGCTTCAGGTTCCTTCACTTGAGCTTTGTCTGCCTCTGAGCCTTCAGAGTCTGTGAGAATTACTTCTCTATCTGCAGAACTTTCAAACTGCTTTGACTTTTCAATGCCAAGCTTATCATCAAATCTAACATGAATAGATTCTTCCACAATCTTTGTTTCAGTATTGTATACTCTGTAGCCTTTAGAGCGTTCAGAATACCTAAGCATGAAACACTTCTGTGCTTTAGAATCAAACTTGTTAAGATTCTCTTTAGTATTCAGCATATAACAAATACATCCAAAAAGATGAAAATATGAAATGTTGGGCTTTCTGTTCCTCCACAATTCATAGGGAGTGTTTTCCAGAAGAGGTCTTACAGACACTCTGTTCTGAATGTAACATGCTGTGTTTATTGCTTCTGCCCAAAAATGCTTTGCCAGATTAGTCTCATTGATCATGGTTCTGGCTATTTCTTACAGAGTTCTATTTTTCCTCTCTACAACCCCATTCTGTTGTGGAGTTCTAGGACAGGAAAAATCATGAGCAATGCCATTTTCATTAAAATATTTTTCAAAATATTTGTTTTCAAATTCACCACCATGATCACTTCTGACTTTAATAATTTTGAAATCTTTTTCATTCTGGACTTGTTTACAGAATTCAAAGAACACAGAATGTGACTCATCCTTGTGTTTTAGGAACTTTAGCCATGTCCATCTGCTGTAGTCATCAACAATGACTAATCCATACTTCTTTCCTCTGATGGATGCAGTTTTCACTGGTCCAAACATATCAATGTGAAGTAATTCTAATGGTCTTGAGGTTGAAACAACATTTTTAGATTTAAAGGAAGATTTTGAAAACTTTCCTTTTTGACATGCTTCACAAAGAGCATCTGAGTTGAACTTCATTTTAGGAAGTCCTCTGACCAGATTGAGTTTATTAATCTGAGATATACGTCTTATATTAATATGCCCCAATCTTCTGTGCCAGACCCATTGCTCATCATTAACAGACAAGAGGCATTTAACATTTTGAACTTTAAGTTCTGAAAGATTTATTTTGTAAATGTTGTTCTTCCTCTTTCCATTAAATAGGATTGAGCCATCCTTCTGACTAACAGCTTTACAATATTGTTGATTAAAGATTATATCATAACCATTGTCACTTAATTGACTTATGGACAATAGATTATGCTTTAATCCTTCTACAAGAAGAACATTAGATATAGAGGGAAGGTTACCATTACCAATAGTACCAGAGCCAATGATCTTGCCCTTCTGATTCCCTCCAAACTTCACTTCTCCTCCAGATTTAAGTTTCAGGCTTTGGAACATAAACCTTTCTCCCGTCATGTGACGTGAGCAGCCAGAGTCCAGGTACCATGACTGGCATCTTGACTTTTCGGCTAAAAACATCAGCAACAGGGATAATCTTATCCTTAGGTACCTAGATCTTTTTGGGGTCATTTTTGGTTAGCTGCCTTGAAAGTTGGTCTGAACTTCTATCTTTTTACAACAGTATTGTTCTGACTTACTTTTGGCTTAAACACAGGAACGTTCTGATCAAAACGTGTGTGTTTAATGTCATTCAGATGACCAAACTTAAATTGAGAGTACAAGGGAGTTTTCTTGATAACAAGTTTATCAACAGGCATTGGATTTAAATTCTTTCCAGAGGAGGATTCATATCCAATTCCTTTCCTGTTATTTCTGCTAACCCCATAGATCATAGAAGCCATCTTGCTTCTGTCTATGCTTTTAGCAAGAAATTTCTGAAAGCTAAAGTCATATTCTTCTAAAATGTTTTTGCATTTAGACTTACTTTCAGATTCAGAGTTTTGTTGAGCTATTTCAAAATCAGCTTTCATTTTTAAAATGTTTTCTTTTACGCAGCAATTTCTGATTTTAACAGATTATTCTCAGAGCCAAGATTGCACTTAAGCTTCTTGCATTTGAGCTTAATCTGATTATAATTTTTTAGGACTTCAGATAAGAATTTAATAAGCTCTTCCCTAGTGAGATCAGAAAGTACCTCTTCTGAGTCAGATTCAGAATCAGACTCAGATCCAAATGATTCTTCATTCTAATCTTCAATGCCTGCCATCAGAGCCATGTTGGCGCATTCATCTTCAGATTCTGATGAGGATTCAGATTCATCAGAGTCATCCCAAGTTGCCATTAGAACCTTCTTCTTTTTGTCAAACTTTCTCTTTGGCTTTTCTTTAAGAAGCTTTGGACATTCACTTTTGTAATGGTCGGGTTCTTTGCATTCAAAGCAGACAACTTCCTTCTTTCCAGATCTATTTGGTCCAGAGGACTCCTTGTGCTGATCTGGTCTTTTGAAGTTCTTGAACTTCCTTTGCTTGTGCTTCCAGAGTCTGTTGATTCTTCTGGACAGCAAGGATAATTCATCTTCTTCTTCAGACGAAGATTCTTCAGAGCTTTCTTCTAACACCTGCAATGCTTTTACAGATTTGTTAGATTTTAAGGCAATGAACTTACCTTTCTTTTGAGGCTCATCTTCCTCAAGTTCAATTTCATGACTCCTTAGTGAGCTGATTAGCTCCTCCAGAGTGATCTTGTTTAGATCCTTGGCAAGCTTCAGAGCAGTGACCATAGGTCTCCATCTGATAGGCAAGCTTCTGATGATCTTCTTCACATGATCAGTAGTTGAGTAGCCTTTGTCCAGAACTTTTAGACCAGCTGTAAGAATTTGGAACCTAGAGAACATAGTTTCTATGGACTCAGATTCTTCCATCTTGAACGCTTCATACTTCTGTATTAACACCAGAGCCTTGGTCTCTTTGACTTGAAGGTTTCCTTCATGAGTCATTTTCAAGGACTCAAACATGTCAAATGCAGTCTCTCTATTTGTGATCTTTTCATACTCAGTGTGAGATATTGCATTTAACAAAATTGTTCTAGCCTTGTGGTGATTTCCAAACTCCTTCTTTTGGGCTTCTGTCATAGATTTTCTGTCTACTTTCTTGCCATTTCCATCAGTGGGATGAACATACCATTCTATGACCAAGTCCCACAAATCAGCATCATAACCAAGGAAAAAAACTTTCAATCCTGTCTTTCCAATAATCAAATTTCTCTCCATCAAACATAAGGGGTTTTGTACTGATTCTGTCTCTTTCTTCATATCTGTTGGATGTTGAAGCATCAGCCATAACAAAAACCAATATATATTAAAGTTTTTCTCACTGGATCTTTTCTGTCACTGTGAAGTGGTAGCACACACAGAACCGGAGCTTTGATGCCAACTGAAGGTGAGAAAATACTTAGAAGGGGTGTTGAATAAGTATGAAGATAAAACTTAGAAATAAAAAACTCAAGGATTTTTATCCTGGTTCGTTGAACTCAACTACTCCAGTCCACCCTATCTAGAGTGATTTGCCTTTCTCAAACAAGGACTTAATCCACTATTTAATCAACTGATTACAATAGTAAGCACTAAGAACAACTGTTCAAAGTCTTCTCAAGAACTACTGATCCTAACTGGATCTTCTTAAGGTTCTCTTATAATCAAATGTAATAATAATACAAGTGTTAAAAATGCTTCTAATAAAGCTTTATCACAACTGTGATTTTTCACTTAAGATGAAGAACAATTAAATAAATTCAGCAAGTATGTATAAGTTGTATGAGAGCTTGTAATGAATTCTTTAAAGTATTTCGTCAACTGAAGAAGATGAATGGAGTCTTGCTTTTATAGGCACAGAGATCCAAGAGCTTTTCACGTTGAGAGCTGTGTACTAAAAAAGGTTTGAACCTTTTTGTCTTCACATTACATGACCTTTCCTAGAAGTAGAATGCACAGAGAAATCCTTTTTGTCTGTGTTCTTATGTCTAGCATAAATAAGGAAAGAGTCGTTTGGTTATTCCAACGGACATAACTTTGAATTCTTCTTCAACAATTTTCAGCAAGAATCATCAGAATCTAGATTGGTCAGAGCCTTCTGATGTTCATCAGAGTTTGCTGAATCAGAGTCTTTGCAGCAAGTGTGCTTTCAGCGTGTAAATGTTCAGAGCAGAGTTTTGGATCAGATCCTCAGTACTGGCAGCGTTAGTACTATCAAAGTCTTCTGAAGTAACTGTGCTTGAAACTATTCATACAGAATTCCTCATTGCTTCAGATGCTTCTGGCTTCTGCTTCAGATTCTTCTATAGTTTCTGCTTCAGATTCTTCTGTAGCTCCTGCTTCAGATTCTTCTGGAGGCAGCGCTCAGAATCTTTTGGAGGCAGCGTTCAGAATCTTCTAAGAGATGCTTCTGACGCTTCAGAGCCTTGCATATTTCTTATGTTCAGATCTAATTTGCTTCTGGAGTAATATTCACTTTAACATCTGCAGCAAACATTCTCAAACAAATTTTAGAGTATATAATTATTTAATACAAAATTTCATAATAGTTATCATCAAAACATAGAGATATTATTAAGAACCAATCTGTATTCTAAAAATTCATGCATGATTTTTATTCAAGACACGTCTTTTAATAGAAAAAAAATTAAATTCTTAAATAATAAAATTGATTGATCACTTGGTTTAATCGATTGCTTGTTTGCAACAACCTAACAAAATTGGAAATTTTGGAAGTTCCAATCGATTGATCTAAAAAGGACAATCATTTGAGGGATCCTTTCTACCTTAAAACTTTAACCCTACAATCTATTGATCAATCTATCGATGCTTTGCATTTAACCCTAAAATTTATTGACCGACCGATTGATTCTTTGCGTTTAACCCTAAAATATATTGATCATTTGGTTGATGCATTTAAGCAATTTATTGATCCTTTACAGTTTGTCAAATTTTTGAAATTTGGAATGAGACCATTTGATTGACCCAAATAAGTAATCAGTTGCTTCCTAAAGCATGGTGAAAAATCTAAATCATTGTGATTCTTGTTCATTGCAATTGTTCATGAGTATTTTATTTAACATTGAATCATTTCATAGAGGCATCATGAGGCTTATTTAAACTAAATATTATTATGTTTTTCATTAACCTCTTTCGATCATAATTTTCAAACAATTCACCTGTTTTCAAGTGTTCACACATAATGTCTTTAGAAACTTTTACTGCATGACTTTCTTACATCTGAGAAAAAGTTTCTTCAATCATTGAGCAATTAAGGTCTATATATTCTTGAATTGTTTATTATAAAGGTAAGATTAAATTTCATAATATTAGAAAGCATTCAAAATTGTGTGTTCTCAATATATCATTTTGTTATAAAATTATTCACCAAGTGTGAGGTAACATAGTTTTTAAATAAAGTGTGTGTACTTTCTTAAGGTGTTTACATATAAGAAGTGGCATTCTTTCTATTTGTTGTAAAAAGGTTCTTTGGTTCAGGGATATTTAAAGTCCACCACGATATTTGGTGTTTGTGTTGAAGAAAGTACTTTGAATTGGGTTAATTCAAAGTCGACCAAAGGTTTGGTGTATATGTGTTAGAAGATTGTAGGAGAGTCTTGGAGTGAGACTGTACAAATATCTAACATAGTATAAATCCTTTACAGGGTGTGAAGGGTTAGACGCACCCTTGGTTGATAAGGAGAACTAGTAGAATTTCTTATGTCTCATTTATTTTTCTGTTTCTTCATTATTGTTCTAAGTTCATCATCGTTATTCCGGAAAATGAAAGAATGATAACAACTATAAAATAACAAGAAAAATTCATAAAACCTAATTCACCCATCTTAGGTTGCACTCTATAGTTACAGATCTAAGTGGATTTGTTGAAGTTCTTAAAGATTTCCATCCCCTGGCTTCATCCTAATGTTTGAGCTTCGAGAAGGGGAATTCTAACTTTGGGCTAATTATCGGTATAAGAAGCCCTCATTCTGATTATTCTTTCATCTGTTTATTGTGATACATACCTCTCGAGATAATGTCCAGTGTAACGCCCATTTTAATTATCTCGTTTTTCTGTGTTATTTTAGTTCAGCATGTTTTGTGGGGGTGTTTGAGTGCGATTGTGTGTAGCCCTTAAGTTGGAATTAATTAATAATTTCGGACTTTAAGACTAATAATAAAATTAGTAGTGGTAATGATAATTAAATGAATAATAGTAATATTATTAGTATTATTACTATTAATATTATTATTATTGTTATTATTATTATTATTATTATTAATATTATTATTATGTAATAAAATAAAAAGGAAATGGAATAAAAGGAATTGGGATGAGGGGTATTGTGGGGAATATTGGAAAGAGGAGAAAGAAGAACACGTTAGAGGAGGAGAGAAGAGAAACAAGAACACGGTCAAGAGAAATTTGGAAGAAGAAGAGCAAGGTGAATCGGAGTAAGAGGAAGCTAGGATTCATCGTGTCAGCAAGAGTTTCATCAGTTGTCAAGTTATCGAGGTAAGGGGGGGGGGGGGGAAGAATCGGTTAAAATTCGGTATTGCATGAATTCTAGGTAGAAGGGGATTTCCCTAACCCCATAGATGTTGATGAACTGATTGTTATGATGTTATGAATTTTGAGTTGCTGCTGGTATGATTGAATCATTGCATGTGGTTGTTTGGGTGATTTGGGGTTTTCGGTAGTTTACCATTTTAAGCCAAAATTGATCAATTGAGTAGAACTGAGGTTTTATCGGGTGAAATCGATAATGGATTCTATAGGTAAGTCGTAGAATGTTGGTTAGTTGTGTTAGAAGCTGGTTTGCGTGTAATCAGGCAAATTCGGAGAGAGTTGTTGTTTCTGCAAAGTGGGATTTTTCTGAAATCGCAGGTATTCTCCAGCATTCACTGGGCAAATGAGGGGGGCGAGCCTTCGCTAGGCTTCGCCAGGCGAACTGGGCAGTGAGTGCTGCTAGTAGCCACTGTCCGGCTTCGCTAGGGGTTTCGTCGAGCGAGCTACAGCAATGATTCACTGCGGGGCTTCGCTAGGCGAATGTGCCAGCGAGCTCGACAGCAGTTTGCATTTTTGCTGCTGTTCTGTTCGGTTTTCTTGTGTTGTTGGACCCTTGTTGGTCATGTATTGATTGCTAGATTGTTGGTGAGTTGTGGTGAGTGTATGTGTGGTGTTGGAATGTAATTTCCGTGTTATTCGTTTGATTAGAATATTTCGATTGGTGTACGATATGATACATGTATATGGTGATGTATGATATATATATATATATATATATATATATATATATATATATACACACACACACACACACACATGAGGTATGATGAAACGTGATCGGATGGATCGTGTACACTTAGTGTATTTGATGTTGTGTGTTGTGCATTGGGGTTATGCATAGCATGGTGTGATGGTGTGCTCCTGTGTGGAGGGTGATGGCTCAGTGCCCATCGTTAGCGATAATGTGCTCCTGTGTGGAGGGTGATGACCAGGTGCCCATAAGTGATTGTGAGGGATAGATCATGTCTCAGGGGAGCGTAAGTGATCTATCCTATTTATGATGTGCTCCTGTGTGGAGGGTGATGGCCTAGTGCCCATCGGTGATGATGATATGTTCCTTCAGGAAAGGTTGATGGCCCGGTGCCTATCGGTGTTGTTGTTGAGTCGGTACCGCATACCATTGTGTCGAGTTGCATATGTTGCATTGTTTGTGTGTTGTGTTGGTGTGGGACAGTAGGTCTGGATTGATGTATGATGAATGGTGTTTATGTGTTGTCTGCCTTTTATTCATGTACATTATTATCGTTAAATTTTTTATCGTGATTTCTCACCCCTTGTTGTTGTTGTGGTTTGTGCTTCTTCGGAAGTATAGACAATCCAGGTGCGTAGCTAGCTTGGATTATGGCGAGTCGAGTCGTAGGGATGCTCTGATTCGTAACACGGGGCTTTTGGGAGTTTTATGTCTATCTGATGATTTTGTGTGCCCCGGTGGCGTATCGTGTCTGATGAATCCTTTTTGGTAGATATGTTTGTATATTTTAACTTGACCGATTATGGTGTATATGATGTATATATGTATCTACATGACGAATTCCGCTGTATATATATTTTGAAAAAGTATTTAATGAAGTATTTTGTGGAGTTTTCATCTGTGACATCCCGTTTGGTGTGCTAACTCTGATATTTAATTGTTTGATTTATTTGCATTTATGTTATTTTGTGAAACGGGGTGTTACAAGCTAGTATCAGAGCAGGTCGGTCCGTCCGGCCAGTGTAGTAGTTGAGTCTGTCTGTAGGATAGAGTTTTTTTATTTTTCTGTTAACCTCGCGTTGTTGTTGTTGTTGAGCAGTATGGCGGGAAGGAATGATGCTGAGTTGGCTGCAGCTATGCAAGCGATGGCGCAGGTGGTTACTAATCAGAACCACTCTGCGGGTGCGCAATTCAGGGATTTGGCGCAGTTTCAGAGTAACAAGTCGCCGGCGTTTCAAGGAGGAATTTTCGACCCTGAAGCGGCAAAGATGTGGCTTAAGGTGATTGAGAAGATCTTCAGAACGATGGGTTGCAGCGATGAGCATAAGGTGAGGTTTGGTACTCACATGTTAGAGGGAGAAGCTGAGGCTTGGTGGGACAACAGTCGTCAGAGGTTGGAGACTGCAGGGACTCCGATTACCTGGGATATGGTCCGAACTGGTTTTCTTGAGAAGTATTTTCCGGAGGATATCAGGAGTGCTAAGGAAATCGAGTTTCTGGAGCTGAAGCAGGGCAGTATGACGGTGGCCGAGTATGCGGCCATGTTTGAAGAGTTGGTGCAGTATTGTCCTCATTACAATACTGACGGAGCGATGACCTCCAAGTGTTTGAAGTTTGAGAATGGGTTGCGTCCGGAAGTGAAGATGGGAATAGCTTGTCAAAAGATCAGGGATTATCCTGAGCTGATAAGCAGAAGCAGGATTTATGATAGTGATAACCGGGCGAGGATTGCGCATTACATGGCTGCAAATGATCGTAAGGGTAAGAAAAGGTTTGGTGGTACTCCTTACGGTGTTCCTACTGATAAGGGCAAGTTTAAGGGTGTTGCTGATAAGAAGCCCATAGAAAGAAGAGTGTTTGCTGGTGTGAAGTGTTTTCGGTGCGGTGGCATGGGTCATTGTGCTGATGATTGTTTTCATGAGGCGAAGAAGTGTTTCAAGTGTGGTAAGCTAGGCCATGTGATGGCTAATTGCCGAGTCTCTATGCCTACCTGTTACAACTGTGGTGAGAAGGGTCACATCAGTACGCATTGCAAGAAGCCGAAGTCGTCTCAGGTGCCTCAGACCAGTGGCAAAGTGTTTGCGGTGGTGGGAACTCAAGCTGCTAGTGAGGATCGTTCTATCCAAGGTACTTGTTTCATCAATAATGTTCCTTTGTCTGCTATGATTGATACGGGTGCGACCCACTTGTTCATTTATATGGATTGTGTGAAGAGGTTAGGTTTGGTGCCGACTACTCTTGAGCGGAGGATGACTATTGAGACTCCCTCTATTGGTTCAGTGACTACTTTGGTGTGTTTAAGTGTCCACTGACTATCTTTGGTAGAGATTTTGGGGTGGATCTGATTTGTTTGCCTCTTGGTAAGTTGGATGTGTAAGAGCAAGATTTGTCTCTACAGGATTATCTCTATGTTTTGATGATAACAATTGAGTATTTGTGAAAGAACCATTTTATGGTTTAATGTTTGTTATGTGCAGGTCATATTAAATTAAATATATTAGACCAAACAAACAAAAGCAACGTGTGCAGCTAGTAATATATGGAATTACTATGTGTAACTTCATGAAGCGCTTGGGAGAAGCTAGTTTGCTTATGTATCTGATCACCATCAGTAAGGAACCAAGGATGCTGTATATTGCAGTTGCAATGCTCCTGTGGTTTATGATCTGAAGAAGTGCATCTGATCTAAAAGCAAATGAAGCTCAGTAAAGAAGCAAGTTTGTTTCTGCATCTGATCATGTTCAATAAAGAATCAAGGATGCTGGATATTGCAGTTGCAATGCATCTGTGGATTCTGATCTGAGTTGTGCATCTGATCTGGAAGCTAACGAGCGTCTCTGAAGAGTGAGCCCTCTAAAGAACTGAAGTGCTGAAGAATCTGATGACTTGAAGTTCTGAAGGCTGAAGGCTCTGAAGACCAAGTGCGTCAAGACTCTGAAGACATGTTCTGAAGGACAAAACTCTGAAGACTCTGAAGACATGCTCTGAAGGTCAAGACTCTGAAGATTCTGAAGACATGTTCTGAAGGTCAAGACTCTGAAGATATAATCATCTGAAGAAGTTTGTGCTGAAGACTCTGATGACTTGAAGTTCTGAAGGCTGAAGGCTCTGAAGACCAAGTGCAAAAGACTCTGAAGACCAGACTCTGAAGAAGAAAGATTATGAAGCTTCACCAGACAAGACGTGTTCAATCAGATGAGCTGTTGCTATCAACTCTGATGAACAAAGTGCTGAAGTCAGAATCTGATGTTTACTATGCTATCTATACCAAAGTAGTTTCTGAACTATCATCAGAAGAACCAAGCCAGAAGCAAAATTGTCCAAGCTGTTAAATGGAATATTACCGTTGCAAGAAAAAGACAAGAAAGTGATGTCATCCAACACGTGCTCATTCTATCCGTTGGAATATGACCGTTGGAAATAGAAAGGACTTTTCTATCCTCACAACGTCATTCTTGGAAGCACTATAAAAGGAAAAATCATTTGTTTATTCAAATAGAGCTGAAGCATTGGGTTAGCTCTTGCGCTGTTGCGCTACTGCAACTGCTACAAAGAAAAGAAAAGCTTAATGGAAAAGAAGCCTTAGTGCTCACAAACAGAAAAGCTTTTAAGCATATAGAAACTGTTTTAATAATCTCTTAGAGAGTTATTATTAGAATTAGTTTTTGTATTAGGAAGCAAGGAGTTGTTGCTCATTACTTGCTATGTGCTAAACTTGGAGTTATTAGCTTGCTAGGAAGCACCATTGTAATCTCCGGCAACACAAAAATTCTATTTTAGAATTAGTGGTTCCTCAAGTGATCTTGTGAAGATCAGTATACTTGAGATGACAAGTGACAGTAGTCATTTGTGAAAATCCTAATAGGAGATCTTTAGTGATCGGATTCTATTAAGGTGTCAATGAACGTTATATCCTTGGGGATCCCTGAACGTGTCATTGTCAAGTTGTTAGTCACTTGCAGTTAGCTTGTGCATCTGTAATCAGTTCGGTTATAGTGGATTAAGTCCTTAATTGATTAAGGCGAAATCACCTTGGAAGGGTGGACTGGATTAACTTGAGAGTTGCTCAAGTGAACCAGGATATATCTTGTGTTCTTTAATTGTTTAGTGTATCATTTATGCTTCCGCATTGCTACATCTAGAAACAACACAGAAGAAGATGTCTAAAGTTTTAAGTAACCAAATACCCAATTCAAACCCCCCCTTTCTTGTGTATTTTTCACACCTTCAATTGGTATCAGAGCTCCGGTTCTGTTATTGATGGATATCAAACACCTAACAGTGTCAGATAAAGATCCATAGGCTGTGTGAAGAAATACTTTTGGGGATATTTCACCGTTCTTACAATTTCAGTCTCATATCAGTTTTTGAGGATAATGAGTACTAAAATTGTAATCTATTGAGATACCTTTAGCAAGTCACTGATTCTATGAAGTTTGAAATTTGAAGTGTTGAAGCCTTCAACAGCAAATCTCCTCCAGAAGATTCTGAAAGAAGAATGAAGAATTAGTTGACAGGATAGATTCATCAGATAAGAAGATATATCTGTTGAATGCTGATCTGAAAATACGTTTGGATTTACAACATATTTGCTCAAAGATAAATCTTCTGCAAGCAATAATTCTTGATCTCTAAAGATTAATTCTGGTGAGTATGAGATGTTTTCAAGAAACGGATTAGTCCACACTTGACTTTCTCATGACAACTCATTGGGATTTATCTTAAGTAAGAAAAGATATATTGTTGGCTAATGAATCCTATTCATCAGAATGCCAGAATGAAGTCTGCAGAAAAGGGTAAGTTTAGAAAAATATTCAAATCTGGAAGAAATGATTCTTCAGATCCAAAACATTTGAAAGTTGCTCTCCTTGAAGAGCTTCAAAGAATTCTGCAGAGGTTTCTAGAAAGGCAGTGTTTCTAACTCATCTGGATTATGATGATATGATGAATTCAGAAGATCTCATTAGAAGTAGCATGGACAATTAAGTTCTATTAACTCGAGATGTTGAACAAACTGAAATTGGTCAGATGCTATCAGACATTATTTTTCAGAAATTCATAATGAATGTTTTGAGAAATAAAGATATGAGGAAAGATACAATGACAGTAGTCATTCTGTCAAATGTAAAAAGGATTTAAGTTTCTGGGGTTATTCAATTTGAATAAGTCAGTAAACATTCTTTTTCAAGAGCAGATGTTATGTCAACTCTGATAATCTAACTCCTTACATGTTAGCTCAGCATTGTAAGAGCAAAATTGTCAGTCAGAC
Source organism: Lathyrus sativus (assembly GCA_963859935.3). Classification (NCBI taxonomy): domain Eukaryota; kingdom Viridiplantae; phylum Streptophyta; class Magnoliopsida; order Fabales; family Fabaceae; genus Lathyrus; species Lathyrus sativus. The sequence continues at coordinate 138,289,345 of OZ012735.1, forward strand.
TGTGTCTTTTGATGCATCTAAGTTTGATGATAACTGTATCTAGATTGGATCTGTATTTGTTTCAAGCAGAAAAATTCAGAAGATGAAGCCTGATGGAAGCTAGATTCTCTCTACACATGAAGATCAGATTATCTGTGCTCTGAGGATGTCTCTCAAGAATCAAATGGATGTTGTTGTGTTGATGAAGATGCTGCAGAATGCTAACAAAGGAATTGAGATCTGTTCAAGAAGAGTTATTCAGAATATTCTACTTTAGTTGCTGTTACTGGTTTGTCACACAAGATGTTGGAGAATCAGAAGCAGAATGTGTTCCAGCTGAAGAATCAGAAGCTACTCCAGATGCTATTCAATTAGCTGCTTCTGAAGAATCTACTCTGAGAAGTTTCCCCCCAGAATCAAATCTTCTTTTCCAAAAGAGACGTTCATTGGAAAGAAGGATGATTCCAGAAGAACAAGATTCTTTCTTCTCAAAGATTGTCAGCAAGAAACTCTTGACTATACAGAAGACATATGCTTTTGTGACAAGGATAGAATTCATATTCTTTTCAATCTCGTTCGTTGATCAGTATAACATCAATATAAATCAGATGAATATTAAAAATACTTTTAAATGGTTTTATTGAAGAAGAAGTATATGTTCATCAACTTCCCAGTTTTCTTTTTGAAAATTATTTTGTCAAAAGTAAAGTTGTTACTACTCTTCTTCTTAAAGACTATTAAGAAAGATATTTTAAATCTGTCAGATTTATTTACATTGATGATACTTCTATTTAGAACCATATACTTCACTTGGAAAGGAGTTTGCTGAGTGTATGCAGGCAGTAGCTAAAACTAGCATTCTAGAAGAGGCTAGTGAAGTCAGATCAGTAGCTGTACAGAAGGTTCTGTAACACTGATTTTGTAGAGGCTCTGTCAATCAAGACATCTCTCCTTCAATTGTTGGTGACTCTGAAGCAAAGCTATAGAAGATAGTTCAAAGCATCAGAAGCAAAGCAACTGAGGCAGGATACTGAAGACACTTAAGTTGGTATCATTATAGACTCAGAAGAAAAGCTACAGAGGCAAAATTACAGAAGAATCTGATGAAGCAACGCTAACAGGAGATTCTGAAAGTTTGTTCAGAAGCAACTCTATAAAAGACTCTGAGCAGTTGGTTGATATGTCAGCAACATAGCTCACTTCTGGATAATAAGGACACCTGAAGAATGAAGATCTGGTTTGATCTGAAGCATACCTCTGGATGAACGGTTGGTTGAATCATTCTCTAGAGCTAAGCTGCATAGATCTGAAGCAGAGGATCTAATGCAAGGAATCATTTCCATAGTTGTTCACTTAATAGATGCTGATCAAGATAAGTTGGGTTGCAACTTCACTGTCAGAAGAGTCTACTTTGGATATCATAAAGTTTGTATCAGACTCTTATCAGTCTCCAACCTTCTGAAGAAGCACTTCTGGGTTTGATGTTATTAATTGAGCTAACATCTGTTGATTAAGTGCTTTTGGGCAAAGGCTGATTGTTGATGATCAGAAGAACTTACTAACATAACAGAAATAGTTATGGTTAGAAAGTTTGGTGTAGAGAATCTCTTCAGAAGATTAGAGCAGAAGCTTTGAAGATTTCTGAAGCTAATTCAGAAAGGAAACATTGTCTCAATTGGTATAAGGTATTATTTAATGAAGCACTGATGCTAAGATTCAAGTTTTGATAACAAGCTTGGAATCAGAAACCAAAGGTGGAGAAACCTAAGGTGATTTAGCAGAAGATCCTACTCCTTCTATTGGTACTCAGAAGTTCTCACACCTTCAGTTGGTACGAGAATTCTAGAAGAAGAAGTCACCATCAGATACTGATTGATAAGAACAAGATTGTCATTCAAATCAGTTCAAGAAATTCATCTTGGTTTGATGATAATTTATGATGATCAACCACGTCTGTCCAAAGGATAAATTCTTGGTGCAAGAAGATATAGCTTTCATCTGGAAACAAGTCATCTTGAAGATAAAGAAGCATGATCATCGGCATCCAAAGATGGATGATCAGAAGATGAAGACCAAAGGAGGAATCAGATAAAGAATGTAGCAGATAGAAGGATAATCTGTTAGAGAGTAGCCATCTAAGACTCTCATGTTTTTAACGTACACTCTGAGAAAGAAAGAGGTTAGTAAAATGGTAGATCAGAAGCTCTACAAAGGTATGAGTTGTACTCTTCTGTATTTTACTGTTTCTAGTCCTGACATTGTTTTCAGTATATGTGTATGTGCTTGATTCCAATCAGATCCTAAAGAATCTCATTTAACAGTTGTTAAGAGATTTCTGAGGTATCTGAAAGGTACTACTAACGTGACTCTGTGTTGCAGAAAACCAGATAACTATTTTTAGTAGGTTTTTGTTATGCTGATGATACTGAAGTCAGAGTTAGTTGCAAAAGTACCTCTGGTTAGCACTATCCCTTAAAGAAGCAAAATACATCAGATGCTGATTGATGTATCAGATGCTCTGGATGAAGTGTCAAATGAAGGACATTCATGTACAGAAGATTGAAGGATCATATGGCACATCACCTTCAATTGATATCAGATGATATCTAAAGATATGAGCAAATCTGAAGTCGTAGACTATCAGAAGATTTGGATTATCTGGAACTCTGGATAAAAGATTCTATTAGAAGATGGTTTGTTAAATCAAACATTGATACTTCTGTAGTATAGTGTTTTGATGTTGAAGAAACGAGCTGAAATAATTTCATTATTTCACACCTTCAATTGGTATCTTACATCTTAAATTGGTATCATGTCTCTGACATCCAACCAGAAGCAAAGTGTCAGATAACTCTGAGAAAAACTTCAGAAGATGTTTGAGTGAAGATACAGAAGGTTCTGGGCGCAGAATCAAGAATCAAAGCAAAGGCCAGAACAAGTACTTCAACTCTGGAACTTGAGACTTCTTGAGATATTTTTCAGAAGTAATTAGACTCTGAAATTAGACGTATTTCAAGTTTCTCTAAGGACTAGAATTATTGGTATCAAGATCAAGCCAAAAGGAAGAATAATTTTCAACCTTCTTGTCTAAATCTAGCAGAGGAAGATTCCAGAAAAGAAACTTCCAGATTAGTACAAGAAGCTGAAGATGCTAAGAAGACTAAGGAAAATGTTGTAGTTGGATTCTCTTGTGAAACTACTTTTGTACGTTGAGAACGTGACATTAGTAAGTTTAGAGGAGATCAACAAGCTATGAAGGATGTACAACAAGTTGTCAGAGAAAGTTCTGTTGAATAGAAACCTGTCAACAATCCTCGTCAGAGCATGCTTCTACAAATTCTGAAGAATTGTCACTCTCAAAGAAACAGGGGGAGATATAGAAGATGAAATCTAAGAAAAGATATCAACCTACTTTAATTGGTATCAACCTGTAAGAATTAAGTTCTCAAGGGGAGAAATGAAAGATGATTAAGTTCTCAGGTGCTATCTCTCAACTCTTATCTTTTTAATTTCTGACTTTAAAAAGAGAATTTTTTTTAAAAAATCTGTTTTGATGAAAAACTCAAACTTTTTGATGATGTCAAAAAGGGGGAGAAATGAAAGATGATTTTGATATTATCTGGAAGAATAGAATATAACTTGGGGAGAAATGGAAAATGTTTTTGAGAAATAGAATATAACTTTGATATATTCTATAACCTGAAAGAGAATGCAAAAACATATAAACTGCGTTTATTACTAATTATTTGTTTGATGTTTTCCAAGGAACTCTGAACAAGTTCACTAGGCATTCTAAACAGGATAAATGAAAGAAATCTGAGTTCAAATGAACTGGTATCATATAATAGAAGTTATACACTTCGTGAACATAGATTCAGAATCAGATGGACCCAATACTGTTCAGAGATCTGAAAGTTAAAGTCATCTGGAATCATGATGTTCAGAAGATGTAAATTGTCTGTGAAAATGACAGTCAGAGCATAAGAATCAGAAATCTTCATAGAGCAAGATTTGGATTCAGACTCAGAATCATGAGTATCATGTATTGGTATCTGTCTCAGAATCAACATTGGTATCAGATTCATAAGTAAACATTCTACTAGTTTCTTTTGGTATCAGACTGCTTCAAGAAATCAAGAATCTATCAAGAATCTGAGAAGAAAGCAAGTTTGAAAAAGCAGAATCAAGACTGTATCAAGATCAGAAGATCCAAATATCTGACATATTGTAATCAGGGGGAGTTCTCCCAGGAAGGTTCACAAGTCAGGATATTTGATTTTCACCCAGTCTGAAACTCAGGGGGAGTTTCTCATCTGAAGGATGTTCTGAAGAATAAGAGAAAATGCTTTAGAAGATTCTGAAGTTATATGACCCTGATACAATGCTTAGAGAAGATAAGTTCTAAAGATCTGAAGATGGAAGTTCTGATTGAACTAGTCCAGATGCTGAAGACTCATGCTCTCTTATATTGTAGGGAAGTATTCCTTCTATTCTATTCTATTTGATTGTGTTTTATCAAATTTATATTTTGTAAGTCTTGGGATCAGAGTATGTCTCTGAACAAGCATAAAAATGTGTTTAAGGTTAACACATTCAGGGGGAGCAGTTGCTTAGAACTCTGAATAGGTTAATGCTTGGTGATTACCCTGTATAAAATGTTTTATCAAAATACATGTTTTTGTCATCATCAAAAAGGGGGAGATTGTAAGAGCAAGATTTGTCTCTACAGGATTATCTCTATGTTTTGATGATAACAATTGAGTATTTGTGAAAGAACCATTTTATGGTTTAATGTTTGTTATGTGCAGGTCATATTAAATTAAATATATTAGACCAAACAAACAAAAGCAACGTGTGCAGCTAGTAATATATGGAATTACTATGTGTAACTTCATGAAGCGCTTGGGAGAAGCTAGTTTGCTTATGTATCTGATCACCATCAGTAAGGAACCAAGGATGCTGTATATTGCAGTTGCAATGCTCCTGTGGTTTATGATCTGAAGAAGTGCATCTGATCTAAAAGCAAATGAAGCTCAGTAAAGAAGCAAGTTTGTTTCTGCATCTGATCATGTTCAATAAAGAATCAAGGATGCTGGATATTGCAGTTGCAATGCATCTGTGGATTCTGATCTGAGTTGTGCATTTGATCTGGAAGCTAACGAGCGTCTCTGAAGAGTGAGCCCTCTAAAGAACTGAAGTGCTGAAGAATCTGATGACTTGAAGTTCTGAAGGCTGAAGGCTCTGAAGACCAAGTGCGTCAAGACTCTGAAGACATGTTCTGAAGGACAAAACTCTGAAGACTCTGAAGACATGCTCTGAAGGTCAAGACTCTGAAGATTCTGAAGACATGTTCTGAAGGTCAAGACTCTGAAGATATAATCATCTGAAGAAGTTTGTGCTGAAGACTCTGATGACTTGAAGTTCTGAAGGCTGAAGGCTCTGAAGACCAAGTGCAAAAGACTCTGAAGACCAGACTCTGAAGAAGAAAGATTATGAAGCTTCACCAGACAAGACGTGTTCAATCAGATGAGCTGTTGCTATCAACTCTGATGAACAAAGTGCTGAAGTCAGAATCTGATGTTTACTATGCTATCTATACCAAAGTAGTTTCTGAACTATCATCAGAAGAACCAAGCCAGAAGCAAAATTGTCCAAGCTGTTAAATGGAATATTACCGTTGCAAGAAAAAGACAAGAAAGTGATGTCATCCAACACGTGCTCATTCTATCCGTTGGAATATGACCGTTGGAAATAGAAAGGACTTTTCTATCCTCACAACGTCATTCTTGGAAGCACTATAAAAGGAAAAATCATTTGTTTATTCAAATAGAGCTGAAGCATTGGGTTAGCTCTTGCGCTGTTGCGCTACTGCAACTGCTACAAAGAAAAGAAAAGCTTAATGGAAAAGAAGCCTTAGTGCTCACAAACAGAAAAGCTTTTAAGCATATAGAAACTGTTTTAATAATCTCTTAGAGAGTTATTATTAGAATTAGTTTTTGTATTAGGAAGCAAGGAGTTGTTGCTCATTACTTGCTATGTGCTAAACTTGGAGTTATTAGCTTGCTAGGAAGCACCATTGTAATCTCCGGCAACACAAAAATTCTATTTTAGAATTAGTGGTTCCTCAAGTGATCTTGTGAAGATCAGTATACTTGAGATGACAAGTGACAGTAGTCATTTGTGAAAATCCTAATAGGAGATCTTTAGTGATCGGATTCTATTAAGGTGTCAATGAACGTTATATCCTTGGGGATCCCTGAACGTGTCATTGTCAAGTTGTTAGTCACTTGCAGTTAGCTTGTGCATCTGTAATCAGTTCGGTTATAGTGGATTAAGTCCTTAATTGATTAAGGCGAAATCACCTTGGAAGGGTGGACTGGATTAACTTGAGAGTTGCTCAAGTGAACCAGGATATATCTTGTGTTCTTTAATTGTTTAGTTTATCATTTATGCTTCCGCATTGCTACATCTAGAAACAACACAGAAGAAGATGTCTAAAGTTTTAAGTAACCAAATACCCAATTCAAACCCCCCCTTTCTTGTGTATTTTTCACACCTTCAGGATGTTATTCTGGGTATGAACTGGTTAGAGTTCAACAGAGTCTACATCGATTGTTTTCAGAAGGTATTGTTGTTTCTTACTCCCGAGGAAGAAGCTTTGGCGGATTCCTTGTCTAGTAATGAGTTGAGGATTTTGTTGGAAGATGAGGCAAAGATGTTTGCTTTATTTGCATCATTATCAGTTGACGGAAAAGTGTCATTGAAGGAGTTGGCAGTGGTGAATGAATTTCCGGAAGTGTTCCCTGAGGATATTACAGAGTTACCTCTGAAGAGAGAAGTTGAGTTTAGCATTGATCTTGTACCTGGTATGAGGCCTATATCTATGGCGCCGTACAAGATGTCAGCAGTGGAGTTGGCTGAATTGAAGTCTCAGATTGGAGAGTTGTTGGATAGGAAGTTTATCAGGCCAAGTGTGTCGTCGTGGGGAGCTCCAGTGTTGTTGGTGAAGAAGAAGGATGGTAGTATGCGGTTGTGCATCGATTACCGTCAGTTGAATAAAGTGACCATCAAGAACAAATATCCTCTTCCAAGGATTGATGATTTGATGGATCAGTGGGTGGGAGCTTGTGTGTTCAGTAAGATTGATTTGAGGTTGGGTTACCATTAGATTAGAGTGAAGGAAGGTGATATTCAGAAGACGGCATTTAGAACTCGATACGGACATTACGAGTATGCGGTAATGCCTTTCAGAGTGTCGAATGCGCCGGGAGTGTTCATGGAGTACATGAACCGGATCTTCCATTCTTATTTAGATCAGTTTATTGTTATGTTCATTGATGATATCCTGATTTATTTGAAGTCTGAGGAAGAGCATGCAGGACATCTGAGAATTGCTTTGCAAGTGTTGAAGGATAATAAGTTGTTTGCGAAACTGTCGAAGTGTGAGTTTTGGTTGAAGACGGTGAGTTTCTTGGACCATGTAATATCCGGTGATGGTATATCGGTAGATCCATCCAAGGTGAGTGCAGTATTGCAGTGGGAATCGTCGAAGACAGCGACGGAGGTTAGAAGTTTTTTGGGTTTGGCAGGGTACTATCGAAGATTTATTGAAGGTTTTTCGACTTTGACGTTACCATTGACTCAGTTGACGAGGAAGAACCAAGTTTTTATGTGGGATGCCGCTTGTGAAGAGAGCTTTGTGGAATTGAAGAAGAGATTGCCTACGGCACCGGTGTTAGTGTTACCGACTCCGAGTGAACCGTTTGTGGTGTATTGTGATGCGTCTAAGATGGGTTTAGGCGGAGTTCTTATGCAGAATGGTAAAGTAGTGGCGTATGCTTCGCGGCAACTGAGGGTGCATGAGCGGAATTACCCTACTCATGATCTTGAGTTAGCTGCGGTCGTTTTTGTGTTGAAGATCTGGAGGCATTATTTGTATGGTTCGAGATTTGAGGTGTTCAGCAATCATAAAAGTCTGAAGTATTTGTTTGATCAGAAAGAGTTGAATATGAGGCAGAGGGGATGGTTAGAATTCTTGAAGGATTATGATTTTAGCCTAAGTTATCATCCAGGAAAGGATAATATGGTAGCCAATGCTTTGAGTAGGAAGGTGATTCATATGTCGGCTATGATGGTGAAAGAGATGGAGCTTATTGAGCAGTTCAGAGATTTGAGCATGGTTTGTGAAACTTCGGCAGAATGCTTGATGTTGGGCAAGTTGCAAGTGAACAATGATTTCTTGGATATGATCAGAGAAGGTCAGAAGCTTGATGTGAAGCTAGTGGATATGATGTCGGGAGTGAGAAGAGACTCCGATAGTGATTTCAAGTTGGATGGTTCAGATGTGTTGAGGTTCCGAGGTAGGATTTGTGTGTCGGATAATGATGAGCTAAAGAAGTTGATTCTGAGTGAAGGTCATCGTAGTAGTTTGAGTATTCATCCAAGAGCTACGAAGATGTATCATGATTTGAAAAAGATATTTTAGTGGTCAGGTATGAAGAGGGATATAGCTCAGTTTGTTTATGCCTGTTTGACGTGTCAGAAATCGAAGGTGGAGCACCAGAAGCCTAGTGGATTGATGCAACCGTTATAGATTCCAGTTTGGAAGTGGGATTGTATCACCATGGATTTTGTTATAGGACTGCCGAACACTGCAAGAGGATTTGATGCCATTTGGGTAATTGTGGATCGGCTTACGAAGTCTGCACATTTTGTGTCGGTTAATATAAGTTTTCCGTTGGAGAAGCTGGCAGAGATTTATGTTCGGGTGATTGTGAAGCTTCATGGTGTGCTGTCGAGTATTGTGTCGGATAAAGATCCGAGGTTTACGTCAGAATTTTAGAAGAGTTTGCAGGAAGCTTTGGGTACCAAGTTGAAGCTGAGTTCAGCTTATCATCCACAGACTAATGGTCAGTCGGAGAGGACTATTCAAACGTTGGAGGATTTGCTGTGGGCTTGTGGGTTGGAAAAAGGTGGTGCGTGGGATAGTCATTTGCCATTGATTGAGTTCACGTATAACAAAAGTTACCATTCTAGTATCGGGATGGCACCGTTTGAGGCTCTTTATGGTAGGAGGTGCAGAACTCCTTTGTGTTGGTATGAGTCGGGTGAGAATTGAAGGTGAGAAAAATACTTAGAAGGGGGGGTTGAATAAGTATGACAAATAATCAAAGATTCAAACACAGTTATTTTTATCCTGGTTCGTTGAACTCAACTACTCCAGTCCACCCTCTCAAGAGTGATTTGCCTTTCTCAGTCAAGGACTTAATCCACTATTTAATCAAACAGATTACAATAGTAACACCTAAGAACAATTGTTCTTAGTCTTCTCAAGAGCTACTAATCCCAACTGGATCCTCTTAAGGAAACCTTTTACAATCAATGTAAAACTATTACAAGAGTAAGAATGCTTCTAAAAAGCTATTATCACAACTGTGATATTTCTCTTAAGTTTAAAGAACAATGTTACAGCAAATAAAATAAAAGAGCTTTTGAGAGATTTGCTTTGATGAGTGATTTTTGCAAGAGGTTCGTTACTGAAGAAGATGGAGTGGACTTCTTTATATAGGCACTTAGATCCATGAAGTCTTCTCAACGTTGAAGGCTGTGTTGAAAAGCCTGGTGCCTTTTGTCTTTACATTGGAGGTTGTGCTAAAAAGCCTGATGCCTTTTGTCTTTTACTTTGCAGAAACTTTCCTTAGAATGAAATGCACAGATAAAACCTTTTTGTCTGTGTTCTTGTGTCTAGCATAAAAGAGGAAAGAGCTGTTGAGATATGCCAACGTACATATTCAAATCTTCTTCACTAAGTAAGTTCAGCTATCAACATTAGAGTCTGGATCTTCAGAATCTCCAGAGTAGAGATCTTCTGGATCTTCAGAGTCTTGGGATGTTCTTCAGATTATGCTGAATCAGAGTATGTGCAGCTTGTGTGCTTGAGCGTGTAATTCTGTCAGAGCAGAGTCTTCTATATCAGATTCTCAATACTTATGCAGCGCAGTATCTTCAGAGTCTTCTGATGACTAAGCTTCTGAACTCTCAGAGTCTTTTATTCTTTAGAGGCTTCTGCTTCAGTAGATAGCATTCAGATTCTTCTGGAGGCAGCGTTCAGATCTTCATCTAAGATGCTCTTGAACCTTTGAAGCCTTTCATAATATCATTGTTCAGATCCAAATTTTCTCTTTAAGAATATTTTCTTTAGTACCTGTAGCAAACAGTCTAGAACAGATTTAGAGTATATAATTCTTGAATACAAAATTCATAAGTGTTATCATCAAAACATAGAGATATTACTAAGAAACAATCTGTGTTCTTACAATCTCCCCCTTTTTGATGATGACAAAACATGAGAAATTTTGTTCAATTAAAAAAGTATGAATTATAACTCCCCCTGAGATTAACAATCTCCCCCTGAAATAAATACTCTAATAGAAGAAAACACTTCCCTTTTGATTAAGTATATTTCAGATTCAGAGCCTGATGCAGGAGGTTTGACTTTCAGAATCAAATCTTGATACCAGATAATTATGACTTCCTTTAGTCAGAGCGCCTGGTTATCATCTTGCTTGAATTATCTTCCAGAGTAAAGGTATCAGAGTAAGCTATCAGAGTTGATTGAATACTCAGATTTGCTTTGAAGATCAGGTTCTGGTTGGAAAAGTCTCAGGGTAACTTCAATGAATTATGTCAGATATATCAATGTAATCTGAAAGACTTAAATTCAAAGTAAGTTAATAAAATGTCTGAATTTTAGTTTTAGTAATTGCTTATAGGTTGAACAATCAGATTCTCTTTTTGTCTCCCCCTTTTTGTCATAATCAAAAAGATTTTTAAAGACATAAAGATACAGAAGAAAAGAAGCATATAGAAGCAAAAACATCAACCTTCATTTTAAACATATCAATGTTCATAATCAAACAGATAGATGCCAAAAAGCATAACACAATAATAAGAAAACAACAGAAGCAATAACATGTGCAAAAACATCAAATAAAGCTAAGTCTGGCGTGAGGCAATAAGGGTCAGAAGCTCTGTCATTTTGGCAGTTGACTCTTCTTGCTTAGACATCCAGGTCTTAATCTCATCAGTTGTCTTCTCTTGCTTTACCATCCAATCTTTTATTTCCTTGACATCATTCACAAGCTCTGTGACCACAGATGAAGAAGGAGCAGATGCAGTAGCAGCAGTGTTCTCTTCCGACTGGTTCTCTTCAGAAGCTTGTTCAACCATTTCAAATTCAGGAGCCTCTGGAGGAGCAGCTTCCAGAAGCAACACGGGAGGAGGAGGAGGTATGTTCATCAGAGTTATCTTGATTAATTCTGCAAACTGAGTCTTAGCAAGCTTAGAGCATTTAGCTCTAACTTTTAAAGCAGCTTTGTTGAACATCCAGATGAAACGCTTCCAAGCAACATTTGAAACAGCTGGATCCAAACTTTGTTAGAACACAGATTGGTTCTTAATAATAACTCTTTGTTTTGATGATAACTGTTAGGAAATTTATATTTAAGAATTATATACTCTAAAATTTGTTTGAGAGTTTTACTGCAGATTGAAACATATTAACTCTCTAGAAGCAAATCTGTTTTGTATACAAGAAGTTATTCTGACTCTGAAGCGCCAGATGCACCTTACAGATGAATTTGTTTGCTCCTTACAGAAGATCCTGAGCGTAGTCTCCAGTAGGATCTGAAGCAAGAAGCTCCAGAACATTCTGAGTCAGAAGCATTTGAAGATAATCAGAAGCATCTGAAGATAATTAGAAGCATCTGAAGCTGAAGCATCTAAAGCATAGAAGAATATTGATTGAAGAGTTTCTCAAAGCATTAGTCTACAGAAGTTTCTCAAAGTACCAACGCTGCCTAGTACTGAAGTTCTGTGTTAAAAATGCTCTGATGATCAACACGATGAAAGCACACCTGCTGCAGAAGACTCTGATACAACATAGTTCTGAATCTCATTAGAAGACTCTGATCCATTCAGACTCTGAAGAACTTGCTGGAAACTGAAGAAGTAATTTTCAAGAATATATCCGTTGGAGTTATTCAACGTCTCTTTCCTTATTTGTGCTAGACACACTTACACAGACAAAAAGGATTTTTCTGTGCCATCTACTTCTAGGAAAAGTCACTTGATGTGAAGACAAAAAGGCTCAGACCTTTTGGGACTCTCTTTTCAATGCTCAGCTTCATTGGATCAGCTGCCTATAAAAGGAGAACTTCACCACATTCTTCAGTTACAAAAAAATTGCTGAAAAGAAATCATATTATTCTAAGCTCTCATTATTTCCATATTCTTCTTAGAATCTTATTGTACTTAAACTTAAGAGAAAAATCATTGTTGTGATAAAAGCTTTATAGAAGCATTAATACTCTTGTATTTAATTTACATTGATTGTAAAGGATATTCCTTAAGAGGATTCAGTTAGAATCAGTAGCTCTTGAGAAGACTAAGAACTGTTGTTCTTAGGTGATACTATTGTAATCAGTTTGATTTAATAGTGGATTAAGTCCTTGTTGAGAAAGGCAAATCACTCTAGGAAGGGTGGACTGGAGTAGTTGTTTAAACGAACCAGGATAAAATAATTGTGTGATTATTTTTTAAGTCTTAATTTATCATACTTATTCAACCCCCCTTCTAAGTATTATCTCACCTTCAGTTGGCATCAGAGCTCCGGTTCTGAGTGTGCTACCACTTAACAGTGTCAGTAAAGATCCAGAGAGATATACTTTGATATTTATATTTATTTGTTATCATGGCTGATAATTCAATGTCAAATATTAACAATAAATATGAAGAGAGGGATAGGATCAGCACCAAACCCCCAATGTTTGATGGGGAGAAATTTGACTACTGGAAAGACAGAATTGATAGTTTTTTCCTAGGATATGATGTTGATCTATGGGATCTTGTCATAGATGGATATGTACATCCAACAGATGGGGATGGCAAAAAGATTGACAGAAAATCTATGACAGATTCTCAGAAGAAAGACTTCAGAAATCACCACAAAGCCAGGACTATATTACTGAATGCTATTTCACATACAGAGTATGAGAAAATTACAAACAGGGAGACTGCTTTTGATATGTTTGAATCCCTTAAAATGACTCATGAAGCAATTCTCAAGTTTAGGAGACAAAAGCTCTGGCTCTGATCCAGAAGTATGAGGCTTTCAAAATGGAAGACTCTGAATCTGTTGAAGCCATGTTCTCTAGATTTCAAATACTCATTGCTGGGCTGAAAGTTCTGGACAAGGGATATTCTACATCAGATCATGTAAAGAAAATCATCAGAAGTCTACCTATCAGATGGAGACCAATGGTGACTGCCCTGAAGATGGCCAAAGATCTGAACAAGATCTCTCTAGAAGAACTCATCAGCTCACTGAGGAGCCATGAGATTGAGCTTGAGGAAGATAAACCTCAGAAGAAAGATAAAGGTAAATCTGTAGCATTAAAATCTAACAAAACTGCTAAAGCTTTGCAGGTTGTAACACCCCCTTCTATACCCCAAATAAATGCATATAAAACAGTTAAGCACATACAAATTATCAGAGTAAAAAAAAGATTTTATAATAAGGTATAAAAGAAGGATGCCACAAATCCACCAATAAAACACTTTCACATTTTTGCTCCATAAAAATATGTAACATTTTCGTAGTTTTAGAAATCACATTTTTAACATTCAATTTAAGCGAAAGATAACACCATTTAATCAGTTCCAAAACATTAATTCAACTGCACATAAGTCATCCAGATTAGTACATCATATCAGTTAGATTACAAAACCCATCAGCTGATACATCGCAATGTATCACAAAAGAATGACTATACTAGTCTAACTACCCGGTGTTACATATCAGAGCAGCAGACTCAAAAGAATGAAGACTAATCTTCACAAAAGGACTCCAGCATCGTAATCTGCAATGCCTCGCAGAGCATTATAAAACAGCAAAAGGGTGAGAAATATAACCATAATAATCAAAGCATAAGATTATATATATATAGGTAATCATGTAACACATATTCACATTTCTCACCACACTTCATTCTCATAGTCATATATATTTACCACACATATATATATACAAACATGGATATTCACAAAGCATTCTCACATTATGTATACACTTACAATTTCCACAATCTCCTCATTCACACATAAGCATCACTTCATGCATATGTCATATATCAATGTGACTCAACAACTCAATGCAACTCATGCAATGCGGTACCGACTCTCGTTATCTTTTTTCGGTTTTTACATTAAACCGGGTCCACACTTCTAGACCGATAACCCGTTATCTTTTTTCGGTTTTTACATTAAACCGGGTCCACACTTCTAGACCGATAACCACAAAGGCCCGTCCTCTAAGCCTTCAAACCCACACTTCTAGGTTTGGGACAAGCCACTAGTTTCCACGAAACTAACAGACATTGCCTCTTGACTAAATGATGCATGTACAATCAACCACAACAAATGCACTTAAGACCGACATCTTAATCTCATGCATTCGAATAATTCACCCCTTCGAGAATTTCATCATGATTGCACATACAACATATATCAAACATTTATCAATGTATTCATTTCACACATCATCATATTCAACAACAATGCACACATATCACATATGTTCCCATGCATTCACACCACAATCGCATACATATATGCACTCACAATTCATTAGACGATACACATACACTTCTCATTGTATTCCCATGTATCTCTAATTATCACAACAATCAAGGTATTCTCATTACAATACCAATCATACTATTATAAGTTATGCACACATATTCAAAATGTTCTCATGCATACTCATTACATAATTGTACTCAACAATCAAACATCCACAACTCATCAATTAATACACACATAACCATCATTATGTTCTCATGTATTTTAACCGATTACAATTAATCATTTATATCACAACTCTAGGATTCACGCCTGAAGGCTACCCACAGCACATGTTATCATAAGAGTTCACATACTCATTCATAACATAGAAGTATTAACCTATGCGAATCAACCAAACAATCACCATTGGATAACACCGCAAAGAAAATATACTGCCACATTCGCCTTCATTCGCCTGGCGAACCCTCGCAGCGAACCTTCGTCTGGCCTTCGCCTGGCGAACTCTCTCAGCGAACACTCACTAGGCTTCGCCTGGCGAGACTTCCCAGCGAGCCCAAGTCAGTAGCTACTGACTTCATTCGCCTCCATTCGCCAGCACCTTCGTTGGGCGAACCTTCGCTACCCCACTTCGCCTGGCGAACTCGCCAGCGAAGTCCACTGGGATTTAATCATAATTACTCGCCAGCATTCGCTAGGCTTCGCCTGGCGAAGCTTCGCCTTCGCTCGCCTGGCGAGAGCCAGCGAACCTGCGCAGAACAGAACCCTATTATGTTCCTCCTTCACCAATCCATCATCAACCCTCTCTTACACATCCAAATCAGTATAAACAACATCAATACATGTTACCCGACTATTCTACGGCATTATTGCTCCGTTTCAACCGATTAAATCATCAATCTACCGATTATCCAACATTTTGCCCTAAATGAAAATTGATGGAAACTCTACCAAAACCCCAACCCAACATACATAACATCATACAATGATCAAATAGAAACATTTTTCACCCTTACCTCGATTAATCGGAGCTTTTGATGTTGGTTCTTGATGATTTCCACTTTTCCTCTTCTTCTCCTCTCTTTCTCTTCTTTCTTCTTTCTTTCCTCTTTCTCTCCAAATGTTTTCTATCTTTCTTTTCTTTTCTTTCTCTCTTATATATTCCTTTATTTTCCTTCCTTCCAATTTCCTCCTCAATTCTCTATTAATTCCAATTAATAAAAATTAATTTCCAACGTTAACATAAAATCCCACTAAATCAATTAATTACTATAATTAATTATTTAATGAAATTTGGGCTGTTACAACTCTCCCCCACTTTAGGAATTTTCGTCCTCGAAAATGTTACCTGATTCAAACAGTTCTGGATAAGACTCTTTCATCTGGCTCTCAAGCTCCCAAGTAACATTTCCACCAGCCGGTCCTCCCCAAGCGACCTTCACTAAAGCAATCTCTTTACCTCGAAGCTACTTCAATTTTCGATCCTCTATCCGCATAGGTGATGTCTCAACAATCAGGTTATCTCTCACCTGCACATCATCTATTTGGACTACATGAGACGGATCCGCAATGTATTTCCTCAACTGAGATACATGGAATACGTCATGAAGATTAGCAAGCGACGGTGGTAAAGCCACACGATAGGCCACTTCTCCTATCCTCTGCAAAATCTGATAAGGACCAATGAAACGCGGCGACAACTTGCGCGACTTCAGTGCCCTACCAACACCTGTCATCGGAGTGACTCGAAGAAACACATGATCTCCCTCTTGAAATTCAAGTGCCTTCCTCCTCTTGTCATAATAACTCTTCTGACGACTCTGAGCAACTCTCATCTTCTCTTGAATCATCTTGATCTTATCAGTGGTCTGTTGAACTAACTCGGGTCCAACAACAGAACTCTCTCCGGACTCGAACCAACACAATGGTGTCCTACACCGCCTACCATACAACGCCTCAAATGGTGCCATGCCAATACTCGAATGGAAACTGTTGTTGTAGGTAAACTCAATCAAAGGCAAGTAGCTATCCCAAGCTCCTCCTTTTTCCAATACACAAGCTCTCAAAAGATCTTCAAGCGACTGAATCGTCCTCTCCGTCTGACCATCAGTCTGAGGATGATACGCTGAACTCAGACGCAACTCAGTACCCAAAGCACTCTGCAGGCTCTCCCAAAATCTCGAAGTAAACCGCGGATCTCTATCCGAAACAATACTTAACGGAATACCATGCAGACACACAATCCTCTCAATATACAACTTAGCCAACTTCTCCAAAGGGTAATCCATACGCATAGGAATAAAGTGAGCAGATTTAGTCAACCTATCCACGATAACCCAAATAGCCTCAAAATTACTCGGCGTCCTCGGCAAACCCGATACAAAATCCATGGAGATACTATCCCATTTCCACTCAGGAATAAACAACGGCTTCATCAAACCCGGTGGCTTCTGATGCTCAATCTTTGACTTCTGGCAAGTCAAACAAGAATACACAAATTCCGCGATATCCTTCTTCATACTAGGCCACCAAAATACTTTCCTCAAATCCTGATACATCTTAGTAGCACCCGGATGAATACTCAATCCGCTACGATGTCCTTCCTCAAGGATACTCTTTTTCAGCTCAACAATATTCGGAACACAAACTCGATCCCGACATCTCATAATCCCATTCTCATCAATCCGAAAAT
The DNA here is from genome assembly GCA_963859935.3 of Lathyrus sativus. Lineage (NCBI taxonomy): Eukaryota > Viridiplantae > Streptophyta > Magnoliopsida > Fabales > Fabaceae > Lathyrus > Lathyrus sativus. Next base: position 138,306,656 of record OZ012735.1, read on the forward strand.
CACCACCTTGGCCTTGGTTGATTAAAGTCAACCGATCAGCTAAGCTCAAATCCGATTTCTGTCCTGCTCGAATTTCATCCAAAATACCACTTGTAAGCTTTAACATACCCAACTTAAATCCAAAAGAAGTCTTCTCACATACCAAACTCAAATCCCGAAATTGCTCAATCAATTCCAACTCTTTCACCATCAATGCCGACATATGCAATGATTTCCGACTCAATGCATCCGCTACTACATTCGCTTTACCCGGATGGTAGTTCAAGCCAAAATCAAAATCCTTCAAAAGTTCAAGCCATCTTCTTTGTCTTGTATTCAATTCTTTTTGATCAAAAAGATACCTCAAACTCTTGTGGTCACTAAACACTTCAAATCTTGCGCCAAACAAATAATGCCTCCAAAGTTTCAACACGAACACAACGGCGACCAACTCTAAGTCATGCGTCGGATAATTCTTCTCATGCACTTTGAGTTGCCTCGAAGCATAAGCTACAACTTGATTATTCTGCATCAACACACCTCCTAAACCCATCAAAGAAGCATCACAATACACAACGAATGGTTCTTCCGGATTTGGCAGAACCAAAACAGGAGCTGTCGTCAACCTTCGCTTAAGTTCTTGAAAACTCGCTTCACACTTGGCGTCCCAAACAAAGGCTTGACCTTTCCTAGTCAACTGTGTCAACGGCAACGATAACTTAGCAAATCCTTCAATAAACTTCCGATAATAACCGGCTAACCCAAGAAAACTTCTAATCTCAAAAACTGACTTCGGAGTCTCCCATTGCGACACCGCTTCAACCTTCGACGGATCGACCGCAACACCACTACTAGAAATCACATGACCAAGGAAACTAACTTCCTTTAACCAAAATTCACACTTAGAAAGCTTCGCGAACAACTGCTTCTCTCTCAGCACAGATAACACAATCTTCAGATGCTCTGCATGCTCTTCTTCGCTCTTCGAATAAACCAAGATGTCGTCGATAAACACCACCACAAACTTATCCAAATAAGGATGGAAAATCCTATTCATGTACTCCATAAATACACCTGGTGCATTAGTCACACCAAATGGCATCACGGAATACTCATAGTGTCCATACATCGTCCGAAAGGCTGTCTTCTGAATATCCTCAGCTTTCACACGGATCTGATGATACCCAGATCTCAAATCAATCTTGCTGAACACGCTTGAACCAACCAACTGATCCATCAGATCATCAATCCTTGGAAGTGGATACTTATTCTTAATAGTCACCTTGTTCAACTGTCTGTAATCCACACAGAGTCTCATAGAACCCTCTTTCTTCTTAACCAACAACACCGGTGCACCCCACGGTGACACGCTCGGACGAATAAACCTCTTTTCAAGCAAATCCTCAAGTTGACTCTTCAACTCTTTTAACTCCGGGGCCGACATACGATATGGAGCCATCGATATCGGACTAGTTCCAGGAATCAAATCTATCGAAAACTCTACCTCTCGCTCCGGCGGTAAATCCTTTATCTCTTCAGGGAATACTTCCGGAAAGTCTCTAACAATGGGCAAAGCATCAATCTCTTCACTTTCACTAGTCCTCAAAATTGCCATAAGCATAAATACCTTAGCCCCATCTTGTACCGATTCCTTCACTTGTCTCCTCGTCATAAACAAATCCCTTTCAACTTCCGGATCGGGAAAAATAACCGTTTTGTCAAAACAGTTAATATAAACACGATTGAATTTTAACCAATTCATTCCAAGAATGACATCCAGTTGATCTAAATGAAGACACACTAAATCAATCCCAAAATCTCTACCGAAAATACTCAACGGGCAATTCAAGCAAACATACGGTGTAGTTACCGAACCCATAGCAGGAGTATCAATAACCATACCGCCACCAATCACAGACAACTCAAGATTCAACCTTCTAATACAATCCAAAGAAATAAAAGAATGCGTAGCTCCGGTATCAATTATAGCGATCAAAGGTGTACCATTAATGAAGCACGTACCTCGGATCAATCGATCGTCGCTAGCAGTCTCAGATCCAGACAGAGCGAACACTTTCCCGCTCCCTTGATTCTTCTTCGGCTTATCGCACTTGGTACTGATGTGCCCTTGCTCACCACAGTTATAGCAAGTAACACCCGCACCGCTTCTGCACTCAAGAGCCTTGTGGCCTGGCTTGCCACACTTAAAACACCTCGGTTCCACACTTTTGCACTCCGGAGCACGATGCCCCGCTTCACCACAAGTGTAACACCTAACCGGGGTAGAAACTCCCCCACTTGGCTTCCTGCCATAACTAACCTTTTGTTTCCCCTTATCCGCAGGAGTTATGTAAGGTTTTCCTCTAAATTGACCTTTTCCTTTCTTATCACTTAGACTCTTGTAGTGGCTGGACCTAGCCCTACTGTCTTCGTCATAAATTCTGCTCTTGTTAACCAACTCAGAAAACCGCCTGATTTCCTGATATCCAATAGCTTGTCTAATCTCGGGTCTCAAACCGTTCACAAACTTGAGGCACTTAGACCTCTCAGCATTACCAGTATTATAGTGAGGACAAAATTTGATCAACTCCTCAAATTTCGCCGCATACTCAGCAACCGTCGAATTACCTTGCTTTAACTCGAGAAATTTGATCTCTTTCTTCCCTCGCACATCCTTTGGAAAATACTTCTCCAGAAAGGTTTCTCTAAACAAATCCCGCGTAATCACCATATCATCTTCCTCAAATCTTTGGCGAGTATTACCCTACCAATCTTCAGCTTCTTCTTCGAGCATATGAGTCCCAAACTGCACCTTCTGTGCATCCGAGCAATTCATGACTCGAAAAATCTTTTCCACAGCTTTCAACCAAATTTGTGCCTTGTCTGGTTCATGAGTTCCCTTGAAGACCGGAGGGTTATTCTTTTGGAATTTCCCCAAAGCACGGAATCCATCATCAGCATGATTCCTCACATTCACATTGGCCGGAGGATTCTGCCCAATTGCCCCCGCCAATCTCGTCAATGCCTCCGCAATCGCTTTGTCGTTCCTTCCTGCAACCATATTACTAATTCCAACCACAGAACCACGTAAGAACAACCAATATTGATAATGCAACACACGCATATCAATAACACACAGGAAAAACACTCTAACAACTTGGCCGGACGGACCGACCTGCTCTGATACCACTATTGTAACACCCCCTTCTATACCCCAAATAAATGCATATAAAACAGTTAAGCACATACAAATTATCAGAGTAAAAAAAAGGTTTTATAATAAGGTATAAAAGAAGGATGCCACAACTCCACCAATAAAACACTTTCACATTTTTGCTCCATAAAAATATGTAACATTTTCGTAGTTTTAGAAATCACATTTTTAACATTCAATTTAAGCGAAAGATAACATCATTTAATCAGTTCCAAAACATTAATTCAACTGCACATAAGTCATCCAGATTAGTACATCATATCAGTTAGATTACAAAACCCATCAGCTGATACATCGCAATGTATCACAAAAGAATGACTATACTAGTCTAACTACCCGGTGTTACATATCAGAGCAGCAGACTCAAAAGAATGAAGACTAATCTTCACAAAAGGACTCCAGCATCCTAATCTGCAATGCCTCGTAGAGCATTATAAAACAGCAGAAGGGTGAGAAATATAACCATAATAATCAAAGCATAAGATTATATATATATAGGTAATCATGTAACACATATTCACATTTCTCACCACACTTCATTCTCATAGTCATA
>OZ012735.1:138910901-139138401 GCA_963859935.3 Lathyrus sativus
TTTTTTTTTTAAGTGAACAGGCTTGGATTTTAAAAACTGTCATATACATTGCATTAACATTATCTTTTGCAAAATGATTTGTTTTACTTGTGAGTAAGCACTTGACATCAGGAGAGTTCCAACAATGGAAAGTTCGATCGAGATAAGATGCGGAACGCCTGAGTACTCCGTTGAGCAGGGGCAAGGCATATCAAATGATCATCAAAGGAGTCTGCCATTTCCTAAGGTCCGTTTAATCTAGGGCAATCAGGTCGAAACTCGTCAAACCACTCGAAGGCCAGTCGAAGACGCCATTCCCTAAGGTCGGTTAATCTGGGGCAATCAGGTTGAGATTTGATAAATCTCTCGAAGTCAGCCAGGGGCACTTCTCTACAAATCAGCCAATTAGGGGAAAATCACTTCAAAGCTGGGGCAGGTCACCCGAAGAGCACAAAGACTATCCTTGTCCAGAAAGGAAAATAACTTGAAGCACTTCTTCGGGGTTCGAAGCGCTGGGGCAGTTCATATCTAACCATCAGGGTACCGAAATTTCAGGTTTCCTTTCGAGGAAGGTTTTTTTTACGAAAGTCTCACAGGCTGGGGCAAAATCGTAAACAAAGGAGATGTGTTCCTCTCCATATCTTCAGAGCTTATCAGAGTTATAGAAGCAGATTTGGGTTTATTTTCCCAGCAGTAGGGCGAGCGCCATACTGTTATCCCCACAGAGTCTAAATGGTTGACTTCTATCCCCTCAGAGTCTAGGTCATTGACTCATTCCTCAAGCGGAAGTCGTATTTGTTGAGTTTACTTCTCATTTTCCCCAAGCAGAGGTTGATGTTGATTTCCTCCTTATCTAATCCCCAGCCAAGTCAGCGAAGTTAATTTTCTTCCCCACAAAATGAAACTGACTCAGAGATCGTTCATCTCCATCCCCAGCAGAGGAAGTGTGGGATAAATTCCCGGTAAGTCTTATTCAACATCCCTAGCAGATAGTGGATTCAATCTCCGACAGAATGGAGCTATTCCTCAGCAATCCGCCATGTTTCCCCAGTAGAATTATTCTGGCTAATCATTCATAGCTGATTTCCCCGGTAGAGTGGAGTTGTTGCCTCCGGCCGAGTTGCTTGTTTCCCAAAAGAGTTGTAGGCTGATAGGCCCCCCGGGAGGTTTTCCGCATCAGAGTTTGATTTGGATCCCCATCGGAGTGGTTTTGTTCTTAATGGAGCAGTTTTACCCAGAAGTTTTCTCGGAGGCCATCCAAGGCTTGTATTCCCCAGCATGAGTTTATTTGCGCTAAGGCGTATCTAGCTCTGACTCAGCGGAGTTGGCTCTTTCTCTTTAGCATTTATTTTGCTAAAGTTGGTTCATTTGCATCTACATACATGCATAGCATCTACCCGAACGCGAAGCATTCCCATTTCGTATGGAGCATTTCGTCATATCCAAACATATGCATGCGAGACATAAGCCAGGTCGTTACCCTTTTATTTCAAATGAATCTCGCAGATGATTAGTATCTTTGCCCGTGTGTTGGCTAGACCCCAGCTCATGGTGTTTCCCCAGCGGAGTTATTTTGCGACTATTACCAATGGATGGTCTTAATTTCGTTTGAATCTTGTTGCTCGCTTATATTTAGCGAAGGCTTGGCGGCGATGTCAAGTGATTTAGTGCTTCAACGGCGATGTTGAGAAGTTTGTTTTGACGGCGAGGTCAAGTGATTTGGTTCTTCAACGGCGATGTTGAGAAGTTTGTTTTGACGGCGAGGTCAAGTGATTTGGTTCTTCAACGGCGATGTTGAGAAGTTTGTTTTGACGGCGAGGTCAAGTGATTTGGTTCTTCAACGGCGATGTTGAGAAGTTTGTTTTGACGGCGAGGTCAAGTGATTTGGTTCTTCAACGGCGATGTTGAGAAGTTTGTTTTGACGGCGAGGTCAAGTGATTTGGTTCTTCAACGGCGATGTTGAGAAGTTTGTTTTGACGGCGAGGTCAAGTGATTTGGTTCTTCAACGGCGATGTTGAGAAGTTTGTTTTGACGGCGAGGTCAAGTGATTTGGTTCTTCAACGGCGATGTTGAGAAGTTTGTTTTGACGGCGAGGTCAAGTGATTTGGTTCTTCAACGGCGATGTTGAGAAGTTTGTTTTGACGGCGAGGTCAAGTGATTTGGTTCTTCAACGGCGATGTTGAGAAGTTTGTTTTGACGGCGAGGTCAAGTGATTTGGTTCTTCAACGGCGATGTTGAGAAGTTTGTTTTGACGGCGATGTCAAGTAATTTGTTCTTCAGCGGCGAGGTTGGATGTTTGTTTCTGGCGGCGATGTCAGGATGATTTGTTATTCAGCGGCGAGGTTGGATGTTTGTTTCTGGCGGCGATGTCAAGGTGATTTGTTATTTAGCGGCGAGGTTGGATGTTTGTTTCGGGCGGCGATGTCAAAAGTAATTGTACTTTTCAGCGGCGATGTTGAATGTTTGTTTCTGACGGCGATGTCAGAGTGATTTGTTTGTTCGGCGGCGAGGTCGAGTGGTTTGATTCTTTAGCGGCGATGCTAGATGTTTGTTCTTGGCGGCGATGTCAGGTAACTTGGTTCTTCCAACGGCGATGTTGGATTTTGTCTTGACAGCAATGTCGGAGGATCGTATCTTTGGATTCAATATCTGTTTGTATTTAACAGAGGAATGACGGCGAAGTCAGAAGATTGTTTTAAGAATTGACGGCGAAGTCAAAGCTGTTGGAAATGACGGCGAAGTCAGAAGATTGTTTTAAGGATTGACGGCGAAGTCAAAGTTGTTGGAAATGACGGCGAAGTCAGAAAATGTTGTAAAAATGACTTTGAAGTCAGAAGATTATTTTGAGAAGCTGGCGGCGAGGTCAGACCTTTCATTTAATATGGGTGCCTGGCGGCGAGGTCAGAAGTTCGTTCCACGGTTGTCAAATTTCTGGGTCCTTAGGTATTCAACCGTCTTTTACCTTGAATGTATGAAAGTCGCTTACCTTTCATCCCTTCAGGTCTAAGTCGCTTGAATAGGGGCAGCTGTTGTACCCCAAAATTTGACCGACCTCTCTGGCTTGTGTTTTATTTCATTGCATTAGCATATCACATTGCATCCGTCATACCCCAATTTGTCCTACCTCTGTATATCACTTTCATCACGTATACCCCTTCATCCATCAACAATTATCCAAAAATCCAAAATAAGTTATCTTCCATCTAAGTTGTTGCGAGTTTGAGTTCAAGACGTCACAAGGACGGATGAAAGGAAAATGAGGTTTATCAGGAAAAGTTTGTTCATTTGTCCATATCATAATGTGTGAACATATGGTGATTGGGTTTGTGATATTTTGTTTTGTGCGCCATTTTGGGTCAATTTTGTGTGGATTGAGATGTGTAGGAGTGGTGATTAATCTAAAGTATTGGTTCAAGAAGAATCCAAAGAGAGACTTTAATCAAAAGGGTTGCTAATTCAAGACAAAAATCAAAGAATTGTTTAAGCAAACTTCAAGATGCAAATAGTAAATATCAAGACATAAAGGAAACTATAGTTCAAATTAGGATTCCATTATTATATTTGCAAATCCACAAAGCCATGAACTAGCATCAAGCCCAAATTACAACGTGCCAAGTCCGTCATGAAATTTGCAAAGGAAGAGAATTCTAGAAGATCATTGCTTTTATAAGCCTATTTCATAAATAAAATCATCCAATGAGGAAAAAGGCTTGTTACACATTTTGTAGCAAAATATACCATTTGATGGTTATTACAAGAGGTTATCAAAGTTGTTGATATTTTATTTACAAGGCCCCACATGAGAATTCCACAAGCCATAGAAGCACAAGCCCTTTTTTGTCAAACCAACGGCGAACCTATTACAAGTGCCCAAATCCAGTTTTTCCTTCCATAAGGACTTGTGACCCAAAGTAGCCGAATCTGCAACTGAAAAAATGAAGAAATAAGATGTAACAATACTGGAAGGGGTGCTTCGGTGATTGTGATACACATGATGTCATCTATTAAAAAACTTGCAAGGAAAATTTTCAGAATGGAATTGCAACAAAGACAAAAAAGGTACGAAATGGAGTGGCTATTCAACAATGTATCGTGTGCGTACGACCTACGTAGCTAACATCAAACAAAGCCCACATAAGTTTCACAAATTCCATTTTTTATATGTGGCCCATTCTTCATAAAAGATCATCAGCCCATGATATTACAAATATTTCACAAAATTTACAAAAAAAGATATTACAAAAGTTCATCTCACCTAACAACAAAAACCAACACCTCCCTCATTTCAAAAGAAAAATCACGCCCTGTTACAAAAGGACAATCCAAAACGACACGATGTCCCGTAGCATACAATCACAGCTCTACACAACCAGTCACAATTATCTGCTCAACACACAACAGACAATAATAATGAAGTGAATTTACAGCTGCAAAACGCAGCAAATCTCACACAGCAAATCCTGATAATTACTTGATTAATGACGGCACATCCCCATGCATTGGATAGTAGCAGCTCTTCAAACTGGAATTCCGGAGTAACTCTTCAAGAAGTTCCTCCATCTTCAGTGCAGTCTTCTCACATTCCAGCTGCAACAGGAGCTCAAGGATACGTTCCTTCGGCAGATGTAACTCAAGCTGCAACATCTGAAAATGTTATGATTGGATGGAGTACATGCAGCACCAGCTATCCCGAATTCTCAAGCAGATGTTATCATGCCCGATATACCTTCAATACCAGAGACTATGCCAAGAAGTATTCTCGATGTTTCCGAGGACAATTGTATGGCTCTTGAGACAGAGAATGGATTTATGGATCCAACTTCGCTCAGGTTATTTCCCATTGATTTTGGAGCTCTTTCACCTGGTACAGACATTGATGATTTGTTAAATAATCCTTCTATTTGGGAGGATCTTTTGCAAACTCCCCTTCCAACAGCCGTGATCTTACGTGGCGCATCAACATGCCTTCGTACATGATTCACAACTTGTACCAATAATACTCCTTTTTCGTACCGAAAGTCACCTCCAAATCTTGACTGTAACAATTTCCTACAAAACACGAAAAGTAGTGAGGTTATTCTGGTAGCAAGTCGTCCTATCACAACACGGACCGCAACACAGATAATCACAAGGCAACACACAGCGGATGAAAAGTTGAAAAAGAATCATGAAGAAACAGGGAACAAATTTGACGTGTTGCAAAAGGAACACAGACAACCTGATGATACGATGTACACATCCGGTATTCACGCAAGATGATACGCAACACACAAGGCACCAGCAATGTACCAATGACGGTTTCTATACAGCCGACACATTCAGTACCCGACACGCACAAGAATTCATCCCAAGTTGTCGATTAAGCAGGACAAATAGCCATTTCTCTGGATGTTGCTCGGGCTTTAAGCCAATACGTGGAAACCGCCATTTTTGGGCAACTGTTACAAGCCATTTAGTCTTCTGCAGGTGTTGCTACTGCTGTTGAAACCATTGAGGCCATTTTTGAAGTATGATATTGGTTCTAACTACAGTTGTAGCAGTGAAAATGATGTCGTTCCGGATCTGCATCCGTGGATATCAATGTTGCGGGATGAAACGGTGCTGCCAGAGTTCTACACAGCCACATCTAAGTTGTTTCACGCACCAAATCACCTGGAATGACAAAACAAAGAATCACGTCACAGATCGTACCAAAATCAATAACATAACCAGCAGCATATCAAAAGCAGCAGCGCACTAATCCAGACCTTGCAAAATGTATCAGTTCATGTGGAATAAGCTTGGAAGCCCGCTTCAGGTATCAAGGCCAAGCCCGTATTTGAAATTCAGGCAGTGCATACATGAATCACTTGCATTCAATGAGACCTGATAGTAATGTAAACACCAGTACTAATGAGTGAATCCTTTGGAGTTGAGTTCATGCCACCTAAATCATACTGATAATGTTGGGATTGCATTGAGTTTTGATCAAAGGAATCAGAGGATGAATATCCCATTCCCATACCTGTTGGTCGATAAATTACGTGATAGTTGTTCCTTGGTTAGTGGAGGTGTCACTGGGATGTTTGCTATTGATTCACACTTTGAACTCTCGTCTTCAGATCTTGCTGAGAGTTGGCGACGTGAACCTTAATGATCCAACCAAGAACTCTCGGTACAGGGCAAAACTAATGACAACAACTCTGTCACAAGCAAATCAAATGTTTGAAAGACAAGAATAACAAGGGTGAGATCATAAAAGGAAACCAAAGCAAAGCCATCCCATAAACTAACCTAAGTGATTCACAAGCCCACTATAATGTCTTTGCCTTCATCCTTCAAGGTAGTCTGTGATACTGAAATTGCCTTTCCATGACGAATAGCTCTATCGAACCAGTCATTGTCCTGTCCCATGTACACATAAAACAAAATGCAGTGAGGAAATATTCAGTTAGAAAGGAAGTGGTTAAAACCCCTGCATCTTTTTTTTAAAATCAATTACCACGGTAAAAGCAAAGAAGGGGAGTTACCGCAGTGAAAACTAATTGAAGATATTACCTCACTACAGACAAAAAGGACTGAGAAAATCGTACCACAAGGGCAAGAGCCTCACCTCAATTCTTCAGACACTCTCTCCATATAAACCATATGAGAGATGACAGCAAAAAACCCTAATCTGAGATTGAGCCTCCAACCAAAGCCCTAGCCGCAACCCTTTCCGTTTCCACCAACTTCCATTCAACCACAAACCTCCACAGAGCCATGGATTTTCGAAACGCAAACCCGATGCTCACTTCATCATCCTCAATCGTTTTTCTCAAACTCTCTTAATCTCCTTTTTCCCCAAATCAAACCATAGTTTCAACCCACACTGAAAAAACTCCAGTTCTCCTCCCAGATTCCACTTACTTTCTCAAACGAGCAAACATCAAAAATCATCAAATAAACCCAAATACCACCCAAACCCTTCAAACTGTAACCGAAAACCTTTATCTTCAAACCCATTCTTCCATCTTCAACCGAACGCAAATCACCACATAAGCTCATTTCTCTTTAAATTTCAGAAACCCCAAAACAGAATACAAAACCATAAATTGAATCCTTCAACATTGAAACCTAACCTAGAAATAGAGATGGAGTAAGATGGAGAAAATGAGATGAAGTCGAAACCGAGATCGAAATGAGGGAAGGTAGAACCTGAGATGTCGGATTTTTGCACTATGGGTGAAGCAAGAACGAAGGTAGAACCAGAATTCTCTTTGTCTCTAACCTCATCGTCCGTCGCGAGGGATGTTGCGTTGGATTTATCGTCTTGTCTTGTGTGATTTTGATCTGAGTTTTGAGTTTTCTTATTTTCTTTTTTTTTTTTGGAGTAATGTTTTACGTTTATCACCATCGTTCGTTTACGGCATACAGCCTGTTGCGAAATTTTTTTTTTGATATGTTATTTTCTTATTTATTTTATTTTTATTTTATTGTTTAGTTTCTTGAAACGGACCACACAAGGAGAGGATGGGCTAAGGCCCACATCCTCGTTATCCCCATCTCTTGTGCAAATCCTCCGGTTGTTTTATTTTTCTTTAATTTTACTTGTTAAATATTTTAAATCAATTTTCAGATTTGTAAATAAGTTTTAATTTAACTTATAAAATTTGTTTATATATTAACCTTTTAGGTTTTATTTCTTTTTAAAAAACTTTTAGAAGTGAAATTTTATTTCTTATTTATCATTGAGCATTTTATTTCATTTTCTTTGTTTTCGGGTCGATGACGAGACCTCCGTAATTCATTACCAGTCAAATTATTGATGAGTAATGTTGGATCTGAGACCACCTCTTTTCTCTCTTCATTACTTGTCCCGACTCGATTCGAACTTTGTCAAACAATTTTCAAAATCAAATTATCTTTGTATCGAATTAAAGAGAGAAGATTGGGTGTAGACCTCTTCTTCTCCGAGTGATGGGATGCCCACTGTAGTGAGGGTGGTCTCGACACTCGTCTCTCGACACGAAGACGCGACTTTATCCACCATCTCGCTTTCACAATTTCCTTCCACAATTTTCACACCTAAAACCTCGGTCCTGCACCGAGTGCATTTCAAATTATTTTCACAACAAAACTTGAATGGTCGTGGAGTGGTTAGGCGTAGGCCTTCTCCTATCTCGAGTGCTGACGTTTACCGTAGGGTTCTCTGTCGCCAAAGTACTTACCGTTCAAAACCAAAAACAATTTAATAAGAGAACGAAGCTCTCTTTATGTTGAATTAAAGAGAGAGGATTGGGTGTAGACCTCTTCTTCTTCGAGTGTTGGGATGCCCACTGTAGTGAGGGTGGTTTCGACGCTCGCCTTTCAATACGAAGATGCCTCGTTCGCCACACCTTTTTATAACAAAAACTTTGAGATAACGAATTGGGTACTACCCGTAGGGGTTACTATCCGAGGACATGTCTCTCCCCCTAAAAACAATCCAATCAATCAAATGCGACTCCTTGCCCCGCGTGGCGAAAACTAATCAATCTTTCAAAAAGGATATGTTACGTCCGTTCTACCGCAAACAGGTAACGCCTAAGTCTCCAACGAGCGAGCAGCGAAACACCTAACTGCTAGAATGCGCACGATAGCATCATCCATAAAAAACATCAACAAACCGTAGGCCGAACTACGGCTGCTCTGATTTCTCATACCAGATGAGAATACGTAGGCACAAGGGCCACAATCCTTGGCGAGCACATTCCCCCCATATCTGTAGTTCCCCGAACTACGTCGACTCTGAATTTCTCATATCTTATGAGAATACGTAGGCCTAGGACCGCGAAGTCCTACCGAGTCTGTTCTTTCTCTTTCCTTCCCCGTTCTCTCTTTCCTCCTAACTTTCTTGTTTCTAACCCTTCTTTTACCCCGTGGAACACTTCTTATAGCATAATGTTTAAGTAGATAAATTCACACATCGACAAACAAAAGGTTCCCATCGAGTACGATGGATGCGAGGGGTGCTAATACCTTCCCCTCGCATAACCGGCTTCCGAACCCGTTCATGGTTGCGAGACCATCTTATCCATTTCTTTTCTTAAGGTTTTCTCGATATTTTCCTTTCCCCTCATGGGATAAATAAAGTTCGGTGGCGACTCTTCTGTCTATCTTTTTCGCCTCCCCGTCGTTGCGCGATGTATTTTTCGAGTAGCGACAGCTGGCGACTCTGCTGGGGATGTCCTAGCAAGCCACGCCTATTTTGTTTGTCGCATTTGTGCTTTATTTGTTTTGCTATTTATTTTATGGTTATGTTTCTTTCTAACTTGTTGGGTTCATTTGGTTTGGTTTGTGAGGATAAAGCTTTCTACCCGAGCTTTCGAGTATGCACTAAGTTAGGAGGTGGTTTCTTTCTGATTTGCGAGACTTAGGACTCGTTGAGTTGGATCGAATTCCACCGCTCAGATGAGACTCCGTTGGAATAATTATGTCTTACGTGTAGTCGTAATGGCGTTCTTATCTTCAACTTGAGAGTCCGCGATCCTGAGGACCTTTTGTAGAACCTTTATTCCGAAGGTTGCTAAAACATAACTCTGTGTTCATCCTTTTGAAGGGATTACCGTCTTACGAGTAGTCGTTATGATGGGAAACTTTTGAGGGTTAGTGCATGGGACTTTGTTTGAAAAGCCTTTGGAATACCCTCTTAAACCAATAGATTGCTCACCCGAGGTGAGAGGTATCTCGTTGTGCTGTCTTGCAGGAAAAACTTTGACCTTCATCCTATCCGTTTGTCAGTATGAACAGTTACAGTGGGTTCCTTGTACTAATGTTGTTTGGTCTCAAGGCGAAGCGCTGGTCCGTCACCGTCAACAACACAACAACGTTTGATCCCCTGTTGCATTTGCATATTCATTTGCATTTCTTTGCATGTCTTGCATATTGCATCATTATTCATTTGCATAGAGGTGTTCTAATTTCGTGGACGTAATTGCTTCATGTGGTTTTCCATCCGGCTTGTTCCAGAATTGAAGATCATTCTACCAAAAGAAAATCAACAGAGACAACTATGGAACAAATTCGAGAAGAGTTGAGGGGAATCCGAAGCCAAATGGGACAATTCATGACGGACATGCAAGTTTTGTTTCAGGATCAGAAAGTGCTTAGAGAAGAAGTCCATCAGTTGAAGACTCAGATGGGCCTGATAACAGAAGTCATGAGAAATGTGTTGAGAAAGGAAGGCGATCATGTACCCGAAGCTGCAGCAGAGATGGCCATCCCACCTTTACATGTGGAACCTCTCCCAAGGCGTGAAGTGCCTCAAAGATATCTTACACAACCTGAGGTTCCAGTATTTCCTCGCCAACAACTACTTCCTGTTTCCCGAGACAATCCTAGGATTATGAGGTATGCTCAAAGGACGAAGCAGTCCGACAGAATGTTCAACCAGATCCCTATGACTTATGCTCAGTTGTTGCAACTCTTGCTTCAACTTCGATTGGTTAAACTCCGGACTATGGCTCCGTTGACTGGCGAGCCACCACAAGGCTATGATGAAAGAGCCCATTGTGATTTCCATTCTGGGGCACCGGGGCATAACATCGAGAACTGCAAAGCCTTTAAGCACAAGGTTCAGGATTTAATCGATTCGAGAGCATTTGAGTTCATGCCGAGCAATGGTCTTATTCCAGAAGATGTGGATGTTCCTATTCTTTCCCCTGAAGTTGCATCAGGTCAGGAGCCTGTCTTGCAATCTGTGACCCTAGAGTCTCCCTGCCCGCAGCTATTGCCTGTTCCTAGGCCAAGCCTAAGAATGAAAGTTCCTGAACGAAGGGAGTCCCCGATACCTCAGACTCAGTCTCCCGATGTCTCAACTATTCAGAGTCAACGATCCTTTGGGTCTTTGCATCAGATATCTGTTCCCCGCCAGAGTCAGCAGTCATACTGTCATCAGCCGCGTCAGCACGCCCGACGAAGACCAAGGAAGCCAGAGAGACATTTCACTCAGTTGCCATTGTCGTACAGTCAGATATTGCCAGACTTGATCAGAGGTGGTTTGATTGTGCCGAAGCAAACTGATCCCGAGACTTCCCCACATCCGTTGGATTCTGATGTTAATGCTCGCTGTGAGTACCATGTTGGGGCACAGGGGCATTCAACCGAAGACTGTAAAGTGCTTAGAAGCCAGGTTCAGACTCTGCTGGACTCTAACAGGTTTTCAATCACGCCTCAGGGTATTCAGATCAACGATCTTCCTTCGTCAAGTCATATGGGTTCGGCAGCTAATGTTATGGAGGGATTCACCGAGAGCGGGTGTTCAGAAGATTATCAGGATGACTTCGACGAGCAATTCTGAAGATGGCTGGTTCAGCAGCAAATCAAGACTCGGAAGCCCAGTTCCCCGAAGCTGGCAATCTTTTTATCATGTCATTTCTTTGCATTTGTAGTTTCTTTTCTGTTTAAATCTGAACTTATTTGCAAATCTTGTCTGTAGAACTTGTTTGTTTTCAATTGATAATGATAATGAAATGAATATGCGTGTTTTGATTAAATCCACTCGTGTTCACTCAACGCTTTTTATTGATGTCAAAACGCTTGTTCAAGCGGAGTCCGAGGGAGGATGGCGAAGTTTAAAGACGCGCAAGCTTCCGAATGTATGCTTTTGAATAAAATCTCTGCTGATGATGTACAGGCATTGTTTCAAATTCCTAAACACCGGAGATATAAGGATGTTAATCCCTTGTCAACCCCTTTGAGCCTAGTAGTAGGAGTTTCTTTCTGAAAACCAAAAAAAAAAAAAACTCAATCTTAACCTGGGGCAGGGTAGGTGTCAGTTAATTCGACTAAACATCCAAATTGCAAGAGCAGTGTTCCCGTTCGAGGATCAATCACACCTATATAGGTCGTACCTAAAGAACCACTGTGGTTATCCTTCACCAGCCAAGGAGTGAGACAGTCACAATCCCTTTTAACAGGTCAGACAAGCCGGTGTCACACGATCTGTTCCGAAAAAGAAAAGAAAAGAAAAAAATAATAAGAAGCCCGCTAAGTCGACAACTTGAAAACCAATGGCTTAGGCAAAAATTAGGGCATCCCGCTGGACTTCGAAATCAGAAGACATACTCGAACGAGTCAGTCCAGGCAAAATTAGGGAAATTGAAAATGATGAAGAACAAGTTGTGTGAACCAGGCACCAAAGACGAAAGCGAGTGACTGTCACTCCACAAACTTGTGGTTTCCCGAACCATCATTCCGGTCATTTAACCTCTGAGAAGCGAGCAAGTGTCGAATTAGATGAACATAGGATTGGAGAACATCAAGGAGAGTGGGTGGGTTAAACAGAACTTTGAGCCTTATATCCTTTCTTTCAAACCGTGAACCTGACCAAGTTACAACCTTCAAAAGTCCTAATTGAAGCAAGTTTGTTTCGAAAGCATACTTCGGTAAAGATCGCGTCGAAACTGACTCCTAAAAGGATTTTCTTACCCTATGGGTATTGATATTGACATTCCGATAAGTGATTCATTCAACTTTTTTTTTTTTAAGTGAACAGGCTTGGATTTTAAAAACTGTCATATACATTGCATTAACATTATCTTTTGCAAAATGATTTGTTTTACTTGTGAGTAAGCACTTGACATCAGGAGAGTTCCAACAATGGAAAGTTCGATCGAGATAAGATGCGGAACGCCTGAGTACTCCGTTGAGCAGGGGCAAGGCATATCAAATGATCATCAAAGGAGTCTGCCATTTCCTAAGGTCCGTTTAATCTAGGGCAATCAGGTCGAAACTCGTCAAACCACTCGAAGGCCAGTCGAAGACGCCATTCCCTAAGGTCGGTTAATCTGGGGCAATCAGGTTGAGATTTGATAAATCTCTCGAAGTCAGCCAGGGGCACTTCTCTACAAATCAGCCAATTAGGGGAAAATCACTTCAAAGCTGGGGCAGGTCACCCGAAGAGCACAAAGACTATCCTTGTCCAGAAAGGAAAATAACTTGAAGCACTTCTTCGGGGTTCGAAGCGCTGGGGCAGTTCATATCTAACCATCAGGGTACCGAAATTTCAGGTTTCCTTTCGAGGAAGGTTTTTTTTACGAAAGTCTCACAGGCTGGGGCAAAATCGTAAACAAAGGAGATGTGTTCCTCTCCATATCTTCAGAGCTTATCAGAGTTATAGAAGCAGATTTGGGTTTATTTTCCCAGCAGTAGGGCGAGCGCCATACTGTTATCCCCACAGAGTCTAAATGGTTGACTTCTATCCCCTCAGAGTCTAGGTCATTGACTCATTCCTCAAGCGGAAGTCGTATTTGTTGAGTTTACTTCTCATTTTCCCCAAGCAGAGGTTGATGTTGATTTCCTCCTTATCTAATCCCCAGCCAAGTCAGCGAAGTTAATTTTCTTCCCCACAAAATGAAACTGACTCAGAGATCGTTCATCTCCATCCCCAGCAGAGGAAGTGTGGGATAAATTCCCGGTAAGTCTTATTCAACATCCCTAGCAGATAGTGGATTCAATCTCCGACAGAATGGAGCTATTCCTCAGCAATCCGCCATGTTTCCCCAGTAGAATTATTCTGGCTAATCATTCATAGCTGATTTCCCCGGTAGAGTGGAGTTGTTGCCTCCGGCCGAGTTGCTTGTTTCCCAAAAGAGTTGTAGGCTGATAGGCCCCCCGGGAGGTTTTCCGCATCAGAGTTTGATTTGGATCCCCATCGGAGTGGTTTTGTTCTTAATGGAGCAGTTTTACCCAGAAGTTTTCTCGGAGGCCATCCAAGGCTTGTATTCCCCAGCATGAGTTTATTTGCGCTAAGGCGTATCTAGCTCTGACTCAGCGGAGTTGGCTCTTTCTCTTTAGCATTTATTTTGCTAAAGTTGGTTCATTTGCATCTACATACATGCATAGCATCTACCCGAACGCGAAGCATTCCCATTTCGTATGGAGCATTTCGTCATATCCAAACATATGCATGCGAGACATAAGCCAGGTCGTTACCCTTTTATTTCAAATGAATCTCGCAGATGATTAGTATCTTTGCCCGTGTGTTGGCTAGACCCCAGCTCATGGTGTTTCCCCAGCGGAGTTATTTTGCGACTATTACCAATGGATGGTCTTAATTTCGTTTGAATCTTGTTGCTCGCTTATATTTAGCGAAGGCTTGGCGGCGATGTCAAGTGATTTAGTGCTTCAACAGCGATGTTGAGAAGTTTGTTTTGACGGCGAGGTCAAGTGATTTGGTTCTTCAACGGCGATGTTGAGAAGTTTGTTTTGACGGCGAGGTCAAGTGATTTGGTTCTTCAACGGCGATGTTGAGAAGTTTGTTTTGACGGCGAGGTCAAGTGATTTGGTTCTTCAACGGCGATGTTGAGAAGTTTGTTTTGACGGCGAGGTCAAGTGATTTGGTTCTTCAACGACGATGTTGAGAAGTTTGTTTTGACGGCGAGGTCAAGTGATTTGGTTCTTCAACGGCGATGTTGAGAAGTTTGTTTTGACGGCGAGGTCAAGTGATTTGGTTCTTCAACGGCGATGTTGAGAAGTTTGTTTTGACGGCGAGGTCAAGTGATTTGGTTCTTCAACGGCGATGTTGAGAAGTTTGTTTTGACGGCGAGGTCAAGTGATTTGGTTCTTCAACGGCGATGTTGAGAAGTTTGTTTTGACGGCGAGGTCAAGTGATTTGGTTCTTCAACGGCGATGTTGAGAAGTTTGTTTTGACGGCGAGGTCAAGTGATTTGGTTCTTCAACGGCGATGTTGAGAAGTTTGTTTTGACGGCGATGTCAAGTAATTTGTTCTTCAGCGGCGAGGTTGGATGTTTGTTTCTGGCGGCGATGTCAGGATGATTTGTTATTCAGCGGCGAGGTTGGATGTTTGTTTCTGGCGGCGATGTCAAGGTGATTTGTTATTTAGCGGCGAGGTTGGATGTTTGTTTCGGGCGGCGATGTCAAAAGTAATTGTACTTTTCAGCGGCGATGTTGAATGTTTGTTTCTGACGGCGATGTCAGAGTGATTTGTTTGTTCGGCGGCGAGGTCGAGTGGTTTGATTCTTTAGCGGCGATGCTAGATGTTTGTTCTTGGCGGCGATGTCAGGTAACTTGGTTCTTCCAACGGCGATGTTGGATTTTGTCTTGACAGCAATGTCGGAGGATCGTATCTTTGGATTCAATATCTGTTTGTATTTAACAGAGGAATGACGGCGAAGTCAGAAGATTGTTTTAAGAATTGACGGCGAAGTCAAAGCTGTTGGAAATGACGGCGAAGTCAGAAGATTGTTTTAAGGATTGACGGCGAAGTCAAAGTTGTTGGAAATGACGGCGAAGTCAGAAAATGTTGTAAAAATGACTTTGAAGTCAGAAGATTATTTTGAGAAGCTGGCGGCGAGGTCAGACCTTTCATTTAATATGGGTGCCTGGCGGCGAGGTCAGAAGTTCGTTCCACGGTTGTCAAATTTCTGGGTCCTTAGGTATTCAACCGTCTTTTACCTTGAATGTATGAAAGTCGCTTACCTTTCATCCCTTCAGGTCTAAGTCGCTTGAATAGGGGCAGCTGTTGTACCCCAAAATTTGACCGACCTCTCTGGCTTGTGTTTTATTTCATTGCATTAGCATATCACATTGCATCCGTCATACCCCAATTTGTCCTACCTCTGTATATCACTTTCATCACGTATACCCCTTCATCCATCAACAATTATCCAAAAATCCAAAATAAGTTATCTTCCATCTAAGTTGTTGCGAGTTTGAGTTCAAGACGTCACAAGGACGGATGAAAGGAAAATGAGGTTTATCAGGAAAAGTTTGTTCATTTGTCCATATCATAATGTGTGAACATATGGTGATTGGGTTTGTGATATTTTGTTTTGTGCGCCATTTTGGGTCAATTTTGTGTGGATTGAGATGTGTAGGAGTGGTGATTAATCTAAAGTATTGGTTCAAGAAGAATCCAAAGAGAGACTTTAATCAAAAGGGTTGCTAATTCAAGACAAAAATCAAAGAATTGTTTAAGCAAACTTCAAGATGCAAATAGTAAATATCAAGACATAAAGGAAACTATAGTTCAAATTAGGATTCCATTATTATATTTGCAAATCCACAAAGCCATGAACTAGCATCAAGCCCAAATTACAACGTGCCAAGTCCGTCATGAAATTTGCAAAGGAAGAGAATTCTAGAAGATCATTGCTTTTATAAGCCTATTTCATAAATAAAATCATCCAATGAGGAAAAAGGCTTGTTACACATTTTGTAGCAAAATATACCATTTGATGGTTATTACAAGAGGTTATCAAAGTTGTTGATATTTTATTTACAAGGCCCCACATGAGAATTCCACAAGCCATAGAAGCACAAGCCCTTTTTTGTCAAACCAACGGCGAACCTATTACAAGTGCCCAAATCCAGTTTTTCCTTCCATAAGGACTTGTGACCCAAAGTAGCCGAATCTGCAACTGAAAAAATGAAGAAATAAGATGTAACAATACTGGAAGGGGTGCTTCGGTGATTGTGATACACATGATGTCATCTATTAAAAAACTTGCAAGGAAAATTTTCAGAATGGAATTGCAACAAAGACAAAAAAGGTACGAAATGGAGTGGCTATTCAACAATGTATCGTGTGCGTACGACCTACGTAGCTAACATCAAACAAAGCCCACATAAGTTTCACAAATTCCATTTTTTATATGTGGCCCATTCTTCATAAAAGATCATCAGCCCATGATATTACAAATATTTCACAAAATTTACAAAAAAAGATATTACAAAAGTTCATCTCACCTAACAACAAAAACCAACACCTCCCTCATTTCAAAAGAAAAATCACGCCCTGTTACAAAAGGACAATCCAAAACGACACGATGTCCCGTAGCATACAATCACAGCTCTACACAACCAGTCACAATTATCTGCTCAACACACAACAGACAATAATAATGAAGTGAATTTACAGCTGCAAAACGCAGCAAATCTCACACAGCAAATCCTGATAATTACTTGATTAATGACGGCACATCCCCATGCATTGGATAGTAGCAGCTCTTCAAACTGGAATTCCGGAGTAACTCTTCAAGAAGTTCCTCCATCTTCAGTGCAGTCTTCTCACATTCCAGCTGCAACAGGAGCTCAAGGATACGTTCCTTCGGCAGATGTAACTCAAGCTGCAACATCTGAAAATGTTATGATTGGATGGAGTACATGCAGCACCAGCTATCCCGAATTCTCAAGCAGATGTTATCATGCCCGATATACCTTCAATACCAGAGACTATGCCAAGAAGTATTCTCGATGTTTCCGAGGACAATTGTATGGCTCTTGAGACAGAGAATGGATTTATGGATCCAACTTCGCTCAGGTTATTTCCCATTGATTTTGGAGCTCTTTCACCTGGTACAGACATTGATGATTTGTTAAATAATCCTTCTATTTGGGAGGATCTTTTGCAAACTCCCCTTCCAACAGCCGTGATCTTACGTGGCGCATCAACATGCCTTCGTACATGATTCACAACTTGTACCAATAATACTCCTTTTTCGTACCGAAAGTCACCTCCAAATCTTGACTGTAACAATTTCCTACAAAACACGAAAAGTAGTGAGGTTATTCTGGTAGCAAGTCGTCCTATCACAACACGGACCGCAACACAGATAATCACAAGGCAACACACAGCGGATGAAAAGTTGAAAAAGAATCATGAAGAAACAGGGAACAAATTTGACGTGTTGCAAAAGGAACACAGACAACCTGATGATACGATGTACACATCCGGTATTCACGCAAGATGATACGCAACACACAAGGCACCAGCAATGTACCAATGACGGTTTCTATACAGCCGACACATTCAGTACCCGACACGCACAAGAATTCATCCCAAGTTGTCGATTAAGCAGGACAAATAGCCATTTCTCTGGATGTTGCTCGGGCTTTAAGCCAATACGTGGAAACCGCCATTTTTGGGCAACTGTTACAAGCCATTTAGTCTTCTGCAGGTGTTGCTACTGCTGTTGAAACCATTGAGGCCATTTTTGAAGTATGATATTGGTTCTAACTACAGTTGTAGCAGTGAAAATGATGTCGTTCCGGATCTGCATCCGTGGATATCAATGTTGCGGGATGAAACGGTGCTGCCAGAGTTCTACACAGCCACATCTAAGTTGTTTCACGCACCAAATCACCTGGAATGACAAAACAAAGAATCACGTCACAGATCGTACCAAAATCAATAACATAACCAGCAGCATATCAAAAGCAGCAGCGCACTAATCCAGACCTTGCAAAATGTATCAGTTCATGTGGAATAAGCTTGGAAGCCCGCTTCAGGTATCAAGGCCAAGCCCGTATTTGAAATTCAGGCAGTGCATACATGAATCACTTGCATTCAATGAGACCTGATAGTAATGTAAACACCAGTACTAATGAGTGAATCCTTTGGAGTTGAGTTCATGCCACCTAAATCATACTGATAATGTTGGGATTGCATTGAGTTTTGATCAAAGGAATCAGAGGATGAATATCCCATTCCCATACCTGTTGGTCGATAAATTACGTGATAGTTGTTCCTTGGTTAGTGGAGGTGTCACTGGGATGTTTGCTATTGATTCACACTTTGAACTCTCGTCTTCAGATCTTGCTGAGAGTTGGCGACGTGAACCTTAATGATCCAACCAAGAACTCTCGGTACAGGGCAAAACTAATGACAACAACTCTGTCACAAGCAAATCAAATGTTTGAAAGACAAGAATAACAAGGGTGAGATCATAAAAGGAAACCAAAGCAAAGCCATCCCATAAACTAACCTAAGTGATTCACAAGCCCACTATAATGTCTTTGCCTTCATCCTTCAAGGTAGTCTGTGATACTGAAATTGCCTTTCCATGACGAATAGCTCTATCGAACCAGTCATTGTCCTGTCCCATGTACACATAAAACAAAATGCAGTGAGGAAATATTCAGTTAGAAAGGAAGTGGTTAAAACCCCTGCATCTTTTTTTTAAAATCAATTACCACGGTAAAAGCAAAGAAGGGGAGTTACCGCAGTGAAAACTAATTGAAGATATTACCTCACTACAGACAAAAAGGACTGAGAAAATCGTACCACAAGGGCAAGAGCCTCACCTCAATTCTTCAGACACTCTCTCCATATAAACCATATGAGAGATGACAGCAAAAAACCCTAATCTGAGATTGAGCCTCCAACCAAAGCCCTAGCCGCAACCCTTTCCGTTTCCACCAACTTCCATTCAACCACAAACCTCCACAGAGCCATGGATTTTCGAAACGCAAACCCGATGCTCACTTCATCATCCTCAATCGTTTTTCTCAAACTCTCTTAATCTCCTTTTTCCCCAAATCAAACCATAGTTTCAACCCACACTGAAAAAACTCCAGTTCTCCTCCCAGATTCCACTTACTTTCTCAAACGAGCAAACATCAAAAATCATCAAATAAACCCAAATACCACCCAAACCCTTCAAACTGTAACCGAAAACCTTTATCTTCAAACCCATTCTTCCATCTTCAACCGAACGCAAATCACCACATAAGCTCATTTCTCTTTAAATTTCAGAAACCCCAAAACAGAATACAAAACCATAAATTGAATCCTTCAACATTGAAACCTAACCTAGAAATAGAGATGGAGTAAGATGGAGAAAATGAGATGAAGTCGAAACCGAGATCGAAATGAGGGAAGGTAGAACCTGAGATGTCGGATTTTTGCACTATGGGTGAAGCAAGAACGAAGGTAGAACCAGAATTCTCTTTGTCTCTAACCTCATCGTCCGTCGCGAGGGATGTTGCGTTGGATTTATCGTCTTGTCTTGTGTGATTTTGATCTGAGTTTTGAGTTTTCTTATTTTCTTTTTTTTTTTTGGAGTAATGTTTTACGTTTATCACCATCGTTCGTTTACGGCATACAGCCTGTTGCGAAATTTTTTTTTTGATATGTTATTTTCTTATTTATTTTATTTTTATTTTATTGTTTAGTTTCTTGAAACGGACCACACAAGGAGAGGATGGGCTAAGGCCCACATCCTCGTTATCCCCATCTCTTGTGCAAATCCTCCGGTTGTTTTATTTTTCTTTAATTTTACTTGTTAAATATTTTAAATCAATTTTCAGATTTGTAAATAAGTTTTAATTTAACTTATAAAATTTGTTTATATATTAACCTTTTAGGTTTTATTTCTTTTTAAAAAACTTTTAGAAGTGAAATTTTATTTCTTATTTATCATTGAGCATTTTATTTCATTTTCTTTGTTTTCGGGTCGATGACGAGACCTCCGTAATTCATTACCAGTCAAATTATTGATGAGTAATGTTGGATCTGAGACCACCTCTTTTCTCTCTTCATTACTTGTCCCGACTCGATTCGAACTTTGTCAAACAATTTTCAAAATCAAATTATCTTTGTATCGAATTAAAGAGAGAAGATTGGGTGTAGACCTCTTCTTCTCCGAGTGATGGGATGCCCACTGTAGTGAGGGTGGTCTCGACACTCGTCTCTCGACACGAAGACGCGACTTTATCCACCATCTCGCTTTCACAATTTCCTTCCACAATTTTCACACCTAAAACCTCGGTCCTGCACCGAGTGCATTTCAAATTATTTTCACAACAAAACTTGAATGGTCGTGGAGTGGTTAGGCGTAGGCCTTCTCCTATCTCGAGTGCTGACGTTTACCGTAGGGTTCTCTGTCGCCAAAGTACTTACCGTTCAAAACCAAAAACAATTTAATAAGAGAACGAAGCTCTCTTTATGTTGAATTAAAGAGAGAGGATTGGGTGTAGACCTCTTCTTCTTCGAGTGTTGGGATGCCCACTGTAGTGAGGGTGGTTTCGACGCTCGCCTTTCAATACGAAGATGCCTCGTTCGCCACACCTTTTTATAACAAAAACTTTGAGATAACGAATTGGGTACTACCCGTAGGGGTTACTATCCGAGGACATGTCTCTCCCCCTAAAAACAATCCAATCAATCAAATGCGACTCCTTGCCCCGCGTGGCGAAAACTAATCAATCTTTCAAAAAGGATATGTTACGTCCGTTCTACCGCAAACAGGTAACGCCTAAGTCTCCAACGAGCGAGCAGCGAAACACCTAACTGCTAGAATGCGCACGATAGCATCATCCATAAAAAACATCAACAAACCGTAGGCCGAACTACGGCTGCTCTGATTTCTCATACCAGATGAGAATACGTAGGCACAAGGGCCACAATCCTTGGTGAGCACATTCCCCCCATATCTGTAGTTCCCCGAACTACGTCGACTCTGAATTTCTCATATCTTATGAGAATACGTAGGCCTAGGACCGCGAAGTCCTACCGAGTCTGTTCTTTCTCTTTCCTTCCCCGTTCTCTCTTTCCTCCTAACTTTCTTGTTTCTAACCCTTCTTTTACCCCGTGGAACACTTCTTATAGCATAATGTTTAAGTAGATAAATTCACACATCGACAAACAAAAGGTTCCCATCGAGTACGATGGATGCGAGGGGTGCTAATACCTTCCCCTCGCATAACCGGCTTCCGAACCCGTTCATGGTTGCGAGACCATCTTATCCATTTCTTTTCTTAAGGTTTTCTCGATATTTTCCTTTCCCCTCATGGGATAAATAAAGTTCGGTGGCGACTCTTCTGTCTATCTTTTTCGCCTCCCCGTCGTTGCGCGATGTATTTTTCGAGTAGCGACAGCTGGCGACTCTGCTGGGGATGTCCTAGCAAGCCACGCCTATTTTGTTTGTCGCATTTGTGCTTTATTTGTTTTGCTATTTATTTTATGGTTATGTTTCTTTCTAACTTGTTGGGTTCATTTGGTTTGGTTTGTGAGGATAAAGCTTTCTACCCGAGCTTTCGAGTATGCACTAAGTTAGGAGGTGGTTTCTTTCTGATTTGCGAGACTTAGGACTCGTTGAGTTGGATCGAATTCCACCGCTCAGATGAGACTCCGTTGGAATAATTATGTCTTACGTGTAGTCGTAATGGCGTTCTTATCTTCAACTTGAGAGTCCGCGATCCTGAGGACCTTTTGTAGAACCTTTATTCCGAAGGTTGCTAAAACATAACTCTGTGTTCATCCTTTTGAAGGGATTACCGTCTTACGAGTAGTCGTTATGATGGGAAACTTTTGAGGGTTAGTGCATGGGACTTTGTTTGAAAAGCCTTTGGAATACCCTCTTAAACCAATAGATTGCTCACCCGAGGTGAGAGGTATCTCGTTGTGCTGTCTTGCAGGAAAAACTTTGACCTTCATCCTATCCGTTTGTCAGTATGAACAGTTACAGTGGGTTCCTTGTACTAATGTTGTTTGGTCTCAAGGCGAAGCGCTGGTCCGTCACCGTCAACAACACAACAACGTTTGATCCCCTGTTGCATTTGCATATTCATTTGCATTTCTTTGCATGTCTTGCATATTGCATCATTATTCATTTGCATAGAGGTGTTCTAATTTCGTGGACGTAATTGCTTCATGTGGTTTTCCATCCGGCTTGTTCCAGAATTGAAGATCATTCTACCAAAAGAAAATCAACAGAGACAACTATGGAACAAATTCGAGAAGAGTTGAGGGGAATCCGAAGCCAAATGGGACAATTCATGACGGACATGCAAGTTTTGTTTCAGGATCAGAAAGTGCTTAGAGAAGAAGTCCATCAGTTGAAGACTCAGATGGGCCTGATAACAGAAGTCATGAGAAATGTGTTGAGAAAGGAAGGCGATCATGTACCCGAAGCTGCAGCAGAGATGGCCATCCCACCTTTACATGTGGAACCTCTCCCAAGGCGTGAAGTGCCTCAAAGATATCTTACACAACCTGAGGTTCCAGTATTTCCTCGCCAACAACTACTTCCTGTTTCCCGAGACAATCCTAGGATTATGAGGTATGCTCAAAGGACGAAGCAGTCCGACAGAATGTTCAACCAGATCCCTATGACTTATGCTCAGTTGTTGCAACTCTTGCTTCAACTTCGATTGGTTAAACTCCGGACTATGGCTCCGTTGACTGGCGAGCCACCACAAGGCTATGATGAAAGAGCCCATTGTGATTTCCATTCTGGGGCACCGGGGCATAACATCGAGAACTGCAAAGCCTTTAAGCACAAGGTTCAGGATTTAATCGATTCGAGAGCATTTGAGTTCATGCCGAGCAATGGTCTTATTCCAGAAGATGTGGATGTTCCTATTCTTTCCCCTGAAGTTGCATCAGGTCAGGAGCCTGTCTTGCAATCTGTGACCCTAGAGTCTCCCTGCCCGCAGCTATTGCCTGTTCCTAGGCCAAGCCTAAGAATGAAAGTTCCTGAACGAAGGGAGTCCCCGATACCTCAGACTCAGTCTCCCGATGTCTCAACTATTCAGAGTCAACGATCCTTTGGGTCTTTGCATCAGATATCTGTTCCCCGCCAGAGTCAGCAGTCATACTGTCATCAGCCGCGTCAGCACGCCCGACGAAGACCAAGGAAGCCAGAGAGACATTTCACTCAGTTGCCATTGTCGTACAGTCAGATATTGCCAGACTTGATCAGAGGTGGTTTGATTGTGCCGAAGCAAATTGATCCCGAGACTTCCCCACATCCGTTGGATTCTGATGTTAATGCTCGCTGTGAGTACCATGTTGGGGCACAGGGGCATTCAACCGAAGACTGTAAAGTGCTTAGAAGCCAGGTTCAGACTCTGCTGGACTCTAACAGGTTTTCAATCACGCCTCAGGGTATTCAGATCAACGATCTTCCTTCGTCAAGTCATATGGGTTCGGCAGCTAATGTTATGGAGGGATTCACCGAGAGCGGGTGTTCAGAAGATTATCAGGATGACTTCGACGAGCAATTCTGAAGATGGCTGGTTCAGCAGCAAATCAAGACTCGGAAGCCCAGTTCCCCGAAGCTGGCAATCTTTTTATCATGTCATTTCTTTGCATTTGTAGTTTCTTTTCTGTTTAAATCTGAACTTATTTGCAAATCTTGTCTGTAGAACTTGTTTGTTTTCAATTGATAATGATAATGAAATGAATATGCGTGTTTTGATTAAATCCACTCGTGTTCACTCAACGCTTTTTATTGATGTCAAAACGCTTGTTCAAGCGGAGTCCGAGGGAGGATGGCGAAGTTTAAAGACGCGCAAGCTTCCGAATGTATGCTTTTGAACCCGTTCATGGTTGCGAGACCATCTTATCCATTTCTTTTCTTAAGGTTTTCTCGATATTTTCCTTTCCCCTCATGGGATAAATAAAGTTCGGTGGCGACTCTTCTGTCTATCTTTTTCGCCTCCCCGTCGTTGCGCGATGTATTTTTCGAGTAGCGACAATTACGTTTTTTAAAAGGGTCACTTGATTATTTTGAGTGAGATTGAATTAGATTATGAAGTGGTTTAAATTTAGATAGAAATATTTTTTAGATAAATAAATAAAATCGGTTTTTATAAAATAAAAGGTTTTTTAGTAAAATTAAATTGAGTTAAAAAAAATTAAGTTTCTAAATTTTAAATAAATTATTATTATTATTATTAATAAACCTCTCTAATAAACAAATGCAGTTTTAAGTTATTATTATAAAGATTTTAAATAAATAGAAGTTAAATTAATAAATTTTTAATTTAAATTTTATTATAAGAAAAAGGGTTATTAAAATTGATGATTAAATTAAACAGAAAACAAATTATTAAATAAATTAAATTAAAGTGTGGGAATAAAAAAGATTAACTAGAGGGATTAATTTTAAAAGGATTTATTAGTTAATTAAAATGACCTGATTAATTAGATTAATTAAATGACATTAGTAATTAAGTTAGGATTATATTGATTAATGAAGCAGATAATGGTTAATTAGGGTTAATTAAGAGAGGCGAGTGATTGGGTGAGGGCGCGCTGGCGAGGGCTTACCGTAGGGCCGCGATCTGGGTCGTGCAATCTGATCTGAGGACAGATCGTGGGGTGTGTGTCGTGAGGGTGTATAATAAGTGTGTGTGTGCGCATACGTGATTATTATAATACAAAAAATGGAATCTGCAACAAAAAAAAACGCCAAATCCCTAGATCCCCGATTCCCCTCCCGTCTCCCTCTTCGCTCAATCCCTTCCGCCATTTCCCTCCTCTCAAACTTTCGCTTTGCTTTCTCCTTCGATTTCTTCTTCCGTCTTTCAAACTTGAAGCACAAACAAACAAATCAAGAGCTTCAATAAATTAGACGCAAAAAGGAGGGATTACCGCAAGTTGTGGATGACGGAGATTCGGACTAGCGATGGTGATGGCGGTAACGGAAATGAAGGGTTTGGATGGCGAATCGGTGGTGGATGGTTGAGGCCGAAGATGGGGGTTTCGATGACGGCGAAAATGCGGCGGTTCACGGTTTGACAGCAGTGGATTCGAACACACACAGAGATAAGTTTTCTTATTTTTTCTCTTTACCAATTTTGGGGTTTCATGATTTGGGGTTTCTGTGAACTGTTGTGAATTTTGTGTCCCCCTCTGATGTGTGCACGATTCACCCTTATATAGCCTTCCGACCCCTTACTCTAATCAATTTCATGATTTCTGTTAAAGCCTCATGATTTCCTTTCCAAATTCGTATGAGTGTGTCTGGACTGGTTTTGGAAAGTTATTAAATTGGTTTTTCTGGCTGAGCGGCTGATGTTGACTGTATGTTTTAATGAGTTTCCGCTGTGTGAATCAACAATCTTGAATGCTGCTAAATGCGTTGCCAATTATTTTGGAAATATTTTGAAATGGTCTAAAACAAAACGAGGACCTGTTGATAGGGCATAATCAATATGTTCCAGCTTTAATTTGACCTGTCCGCGAACATACCAAGGAACCTTCCTTTTCAATGTTGACAACCACCTGGAAGATACTTGATTAATGTATTCTTTGATTTGATTTCGACAGGTTGGAGACAGCGCCTGCTAATGATCACCATCAGAAAAGTATTGTTAATGAAATGGGAAATCGCTATCTGTTGGGACAAATGCGCAATCCGAGTGGAGTGGTTCGTCTTCATCAGTTCGTTTAGGATTAAAGTGGTTGCTGCTTGTACTTCCTCACGGAGAACAAATCCATCAATGTTTGGGTTCTTCTGAAATCAACCAGGGGTTAGTTAACTTACGCCTCCTCATAAGATCATTTTGGTAAGTGCGTAACTTTGAAATATTTGATGCTGTTGTGAGCGTTTCTTGGCCTGAGAGAGAGAAGAAGAGAGTGATACATCCCCAGTTACTGTCAAGTGATGGTGCGGGTACTGGTGCAGTTTGGGAATTCAAGAGAAGTCTATCGAAGGGAGATGCACGGTGCCTCGTATCGTATCTTGTTTCGCTTGTCGCGGCCTTCAATTGTGTTAGGATTCAAACACAAAACTTGGTTTTAATGAGATTGATTTTTGTTCTGATTTCATAACAGGGCTTGATGGCTATGATTTCCTGATCCTCTTCACCTTTCTCATGATTGTGGTATTAATGTTCTTGTGCCTATTTCTGGAGGAAAGCACACGAGGTGGTCGTTCTTCGAAATGGTAACAACGTTAATGCGTTCTCTGTTCCGGTGTGTTATTGATGTTGCAGTCATGGAGTGATGATGGTGAGTTCCATTTTTAAGGTCTTGATTTTTTCTCATTATGAGTTGTTCTACTTATGTTTCAATAACCTGTTGCTATTTCTAACTCCTTTACTTGGTTGCAAGGGCTTCTGAGCTGGCGTTACTAATTAATTTGATGTAGGTTGAGAACATTAGGTGCACCTGAACAACAAATGGTTTTTTTGCACGATTGATTGGAGGCTTCAATGTTGCGGATGACGTTGTTCTCTTCAAAATTGACAACTTTGATTGAGAGGTAAAAAACTTGACTTCCTTTATGTTAAAACAAATGCTAAGAACAGAGAACTTTGCTCACAAATTCTGGCATTGTAAATTCAGGACATTACGCTTGGAACTGTTGCACCGATGATGTCGTTCGGGTCAATTCTATCAATGATTATGCACTGTCAAGTTCTATCTTGTGGTTCTTGTCCCTGATGAATTAGTATATGCTGAACAGGATTATCATCTATCAATCCACGTGAGCTGCGGCGCCGTCGTTGACGTTTTGTTCGGTCTCGACTCTGTTTATGAAGAAGCCCTTGGTTTGGTTCATAACTTCTTCTAGGAATTCCCTTCAACAGTTTGCATTTTCTTCATGCCTCTTCACAACATTTGGATAGTGGAATAACACCGTATGCGGTTTGCTTAGAGGAATTATGGTGCAAGGATCAACTGGAGGTAGGAGCAGGATCGGTTTCCTTTTGCATATGTAAATGGACTCATGATAACCTGTAGGCATTTAGTTAAGTGAAGATTTGTAAGTAATAAAACCTTGGCTCGGTCCATGGCAACGAACAAACTATGTATCAAGCCCATTATTATTAACACATCTTGATCTTAAAAACACTTTCTCCTAAATGATTCTACATCACCGCTTCATGTTTTTGGATTGTCAAACATTAAATTGTGTTCCGTTAATCCGTTTAAGCATGATATCTTCAGTTTGGCGAATAATGCCCTTGATGTTTGAGGATTTTTATTATAAGAGAACATGTAATGGGCTTTGTGATCATGGTGAACTTTCCATGGTGAAATAGGAATAACTCTTTGTAAACAAAACTCATAAACTTGCAAAAAGGGAAGCCTTACAACTTGAATCGTAATTTGATTGGAACCTTGTAATGCATTAATCCGAACTTTTGAGAACTCCTTCTGAATTTTATGAATTCCTCCAATGATTTTGATTTTGATATTAAAGCGTAAATCTCGTGCTTGAACTCGAAATTACAATTGGAACTTCTGAAATCTTGAAATGAAAATTCATCATACCGGGCTTAAGTTCTCTAATGAATTTTAAGTCAAAGTGAACCTGCAGCATTCGTTGAGAGGATCCTTTAAAAAACCAATTGAAAATGCATTTGTCATAAAAGCCATGGCCATTCCTTAAATGGTCATGCACGTCCCCAAGACCTTAATTCTCTTCAGGAGCAAACAATGGAGCTCTTAAAGGATGTTTGACAAAACCAATAAAACCCATAATCCCTTTGAATCAAGCTCAATTGACTACGTCCTTGCAATTGAGAATGAATGATATCTATATTTGGAATTACTGCAATCTACACGAGTTGGTTAGTCGCAAAACATTAAAGTCAAATAACAAAAGAAAACACGCAAAAAGAGGTTGGATCTTACGGTCAAAAATTAGGGTGTAACAAATGCCCCTATTTAAGTTTCTTCTATCCGGAGATATGGAGATTGAAATCTCCATCTCGACGCGATAGGAGGGACTTAAATACAAACATTGCATGAATTTTTGGCCCTAAGAAGCCACCGAATGCAAATGATATTCAATGATATGAAAATGCAAGACAGATGGTCCTGTGGAGACAAGGTGTCACAGGGGAAAAACTAGACACAGCGCGCGAGAAGAACAAACTCAACAAAGCGAGACTCAACGGGGAAGAGATGACAACCAGCATTGGGGAATCTCCAAAATAAAGATAAGATATAATAACAATACCAAGAGTACACTAATTTGACAGTGAAGGATAACCTTACTACCAACGCGTGAAAGCCTAAGCAAAGGTATCCGGTTGCAACAAAGGATCGCATGCTACCTACTATCAGTCCAATGATAGCCTGAGAAAAGGCACAACCAAAACACGGTATACTACCTACTATCAAATGTATGATAGCCTAAGAAAAGGTAATAACCAAAAGGGGAGATCACCTACTACCAAACATATGGTTGCCTAAGAAAAGGTAATAACCAAAAGGAGAGATCACCTACTACCAAACATATGGCAGCCTAAGAAAAGGTGTCTGACCCCAAAAGATATGTGCCACCTACTATCAAACATATGATAGCCTAAGAAAAGGTGAACACAACAAAAGGAAAGATGGCCTACTACCGAACAAGGTAGCCTAAGAAAAGGCATCTGACCAAAAGAAAGGTGTATTACCTACTATCAAATGTATGATAGCCTAAGCAAAGGTAATAAACTTGAAAGGAGAGATCACCTACTACCAAACATATGGCAACCTAAGAAAAGGCGTCTAACCAACAAAAGATGTGTTACCTACTATCAAACATATGATAGCCTAAGAAAAGGCGACAGGCAAAGCACAATGTATTACCTACTATTAAATGTATGATAGCCTAAGAAAAGGTAATAACCAAAAGAAGAGATCACCTACTACCAAATATATGGCATCCTAAACCAAGGTGTCTGACCAAAAAGATGGTATATATTACCTACTATCAAACATATGATAGCCTAAGAAAAGGTAATAACCGGAAGAACCTCCCCACGTTTCAAGGTTGTATGCCATGAACGGGTTTCAGCTTCTTCTTTGAATGATGATTACTCGGGAGAGTATCTTCACAAGAGATTGAAAATTCACTGGAGGTTAAAGACTTCAGCGGTAAATCATAATGTACTGGAGATTGCAAAGCTTCAACGGGGATCTTCAGAAGTGATGTAAGCCGGTTGATCAGCAAAAATATGTCCTCTCAAATAAAGAGAGATCCATTGTGGCAAACTTCCATATTTCTCAAAAGAGATGCCATTTGATGGGAGTAAACTTGTGCAATGAACTCACTGGGGATGGACAAACTGTCCTGAAGAGACTGCCATTTGTCATTTTGAAGGGGATCCTGATCAAAACGAGTTGCTCAAATAAAGAGAGTGCTTGCAGTCCAGATATAAATTGTTGAGAGAACCTTGTAATATTGTTGGAGAAGTAAGTGTCTTCAGATAATGATCTTTAGAAAGAACTTCTTGGGTAGTAAAGTGCAAAATAAGTGCACGCTTAATCCAGATTCAAAAGTCTGGAGATATCCGCCGATGTGATTGTTAGGGACCGAAGTTCAATTCAGGAAATAACTGAAGAGAAACTGTCAGGCAAGACTCGACCATTGAGGCATGAGTTCAAATGGTATTTAAATGAAGCGACCATCTTCCACGGGGATCGAACTCCATGGGGAAATAGGAATATCGCGCTCTTTTCTGCCTAGGGCTGACAACTCTACCTGGAAGGAGAAGACACACCCAGTCACTTGGGGATAAACACGGCCAAAGTGATAGAACAAACAAAACAAAGATGCAAGATGCATATGTCATGATATCTATCTATATGTTATGCGTATGCTAACAACAGAGATGAAAAATATTCCTGACACTCAAACCAAATCTTCACAGATCAAACATTGCTTGAAGAATGTACACTTGCTTCTAGAATTCCCTCTGGGGAACAAATATCATACCAATCTTTGAAGATAGAAGCATCACTGTGAATAGGTGGAGGACCATATATGGGATCACATTCCTGCTTCGGGGCTTCAAAACCTTCTCTTGGTGAATGGAGAACATCCCACTTGGGGAATAACATCTTGATCCTACTGAAGGATTTGTCAATATGAATCTCAGTTATCTTGTTGAAGATGAGAATAAAGATCTACTGGAAGCGGACCCTCTCTTAATTGTAGAAGCTTCATGGATAAAATAAATATCCATCCAATGGGGAAACCTGAGTTGACAAAGTTGTTGGAATCGAAACTTCGTAGGGATGAAATGAACATCCGCTTCGCTGGAGAGGTGAAGCTAAACAACTCACTAGGAATTCTCAGGTCACCAACTGGGGTTTTCTTGCGTTGAAAATATTCGTTACAGAATTTTCACAACCCTCTTCGACTCTCAAGTGCCCCAAGCCACGCGGTTCGTGAGAAAAAGTCATCTCGAGAGGATTTTACAGAAAACACGGCGTCCAAATGCCCCACTGTTTTCAAACTCTTGGAGAGATTCGTCGAATCTCGACGTAACTGCCCCTGATTGACAGTATAACCGAGTCTTCAAACTTGTGCTATAGATAAAGTCAAACTTGTATGGATCAAACCTCTTGGAAAGTGACTTGCCCCAGGTCAGCAAAGTCTTCAAATTTAATCAGTGATGTCTCCACGTAATCTTTCTAAGATATCAAGCAAAATTAGCGAGCCAGAAATGTTAATTCTGAAACTGTTAACACAACATATATGTTTGTCTCGAAGAAGTCTTTTTGAAAAAGATATCACAATGACTAGTGACCGAAATCACTAGTTAGGACATGAATAAGGCTGATACTCATAGGAGTCAGGAAACGATATCTCATCGAGTATTCTTTCGAACTAAACCTTACTTCAATTAGGACTTTATGGGTTATATATATATGGGTTTAGTTTATGATTTGTAAAGCAGAGGAATAAAGGGTCAAAGTATATTTGTGCCCACCCAATTTTGAAAGATGTTCATTTTTGATGCCCTGCCCCAGGTTAAAAACGAGGTTTTGATTTAGGAAAGGCAGATTCTTCATCCAGGTTCGAAAGGTTAAATATTTCTGGTGTTTAGGAGGTTTGAAATAGGAATGCCTCACATCATCAGTAGGGTTTTTATTCAAAAGCATACAACGAGAGATCCTGCGTTTTACTTCATCATCCTCCTTCCAATTCTCTATCAGAACAAGGGATCGGGTAAAGTCGGCATTATAAATTATGAAAAATATTTTACGAGTGAATACGAATGGGTTTCTTCAAGACAAACATTTTATTGCACTTATTATTCAAAATAACAAGTTCTTACAAGCCAATCACGCTTTTAATCAAGGAAATGAAATACGCATAAGCAAACGAAAAGAAAACACCCTGATGAGCCCTTCTCAGGATTTTATTCAATCTTTGTATGGAATGGAGAAGCTTGCAGAATCGTCTGATATGTCGCCTTCAGATTCATCTTCAGGCACTATATTGATATGAGCTTCCCGAATAACCTTGGATCATGTTCATGGAGGACGAACCATGCTGAGGTGGGGGGTTATCTTGCACATTAGGAATGGAACCCTTAAAGGATAAAATTCTGCACTTAACCAACCTTTGAATGTCTTCTTTCAAACCGTAACAGTTCTCAATATCGTGGCCTGGAGCACCTTGATGGTATGGGCAAAATTTGTCAGCTTTGTACCAATACGGAAGTTTCTTGGGTACCTTAGGTGGAGCTCTCGTCTAGATGTGACCTTTTTGAATCAAAGTTGGGAACAAGTCAGCATATGTCATCGGGATGGGATCAAAGTCTATTTTTCTGTGTACACGACTCTGATTTTCGGATGGCTGATTTTGTTAATTTTGTTAATATTGTGGCTGATAAACCGGAGCGTTGAACATTGGCGATAACGCAGCAACCTGATGTGATAACGGATACCCTCTCTTGGATCGTCCCTGCTGCATAACACTTACCTTGTGTTCTCTCTTTTTCACAAAACCACTCCCATACTTTTGAGCATTATTGGGAGCACTTCCTTCCTTGACTAACCTTCCTTCACGAACCCCCTCTTCCAAGCGCACTCCCATGTTTACCATTTCGGTGAAGTCACTGGGTGCACTTGCTACCATTTTCTCATAAAATAAAGGACCTAGAGTCTTTAGAAAAATTTTGGTCATTTCCTTTTCTTCTAATGGAGGTATGACTTGAGCGGCAAACTCGCGCCAACGCTGAGCATATTCCTTGAAATTATCTTTGTCTTTCTAGGCCATAGCCCTCAACTAATCACGGTCAGGAGCCATGTCCACATTATATTTGTATTGTTTGATGAAGGCTCCACCCAGATCATTGAAAGTTCGTATCTTCGCACTATCTAATCCCATATACCACCTGAGCGCAGCGCTTGTTAAATTGTCTTGGAAATAATGGATGAGAAATCGATCGTTGTCGGTTTGGGTAGACATTTTCCGAGCATACATAATAAGATGACTCTGAGGACAGGTGTTCCCCTTGTACTTCTCAAAATCAGGGACCTTAAATTTCAGCGGAACCATAAGTCAGAAGCACTTTTGCCGAACAACTCCTTCCCACGAAGGGCTTTCAATTCTTTCTGGATCTCGGAAAAATGGTCTTGAAATCCATCCATCCTTTCTTCAAAATCCACAGTTTCGCTGGGTGTCCTATGGAGAATTGGCTCGTCCAACATATATGGAACAACATTCACATGTGGAGGTGCAGTAGTCATCACAATAATAGTTGCAGGAATGGCTTGAACAGTGGTCCTGGCAGAGTCCTCAGGAACAGGCGGGTGATAACCAACCAAAGTGAAATGAGGAGGCATCCCCCACGGGAAACCTGGCAGCATGCTGTAGGTTATTTCGGCAACAGTAGGCACCACTGGGATCGGTGCTGACACAACTTCAGAGATAACAGTCCTCTGAACTTCTTGATTATTGAGTGCAGACTGGTTGGACAGAGCTTCAACTAAACCATTCAACCTTTCCAAATTTTCCTTCAGGATTGTAACTTCGTCACGGAGCACTCTGTTCTCTTGTTCCAATTGATCCATCTTTTGGCGTCGACTGGCTCAAGTGTTGTACTGGGTGATTCAGCTTGTCTGTGAAGATGAAGCAGGAGTGAGACCCCCCGGAATGCAAAGGATGTTATACTGATGCAAAAATGCAGAATGCAAATGCAAGGATGCAAAACGAAAGGTTTCATGGAACTCAAGTATTTATAAACGTCACAGAGTACCAAAGAAAATTCATTTTTATTGGATTACAAGTGAATATTCTTATAAGAGTCCTAACATAATAGCTAAATAAAAGCTAGTAAAAGTCCTAAGGAAGTCCTTCATCGTGCTTGTTGATTTTCTCTTCTATCTGGACTTTCTTGAATATAAGTTGTTCACGATCAACTTCTAAGGAATATTCTGATAGAGGAAAATAAATCCTCCATCATTCTTCTTTTCTTGCTGGAAGATAAGGAAGGAATCCCTTGTTCACTTGGATCTTTAATATGGATGAAAGTCTTTTGAACTTCTATTGATCTTTAATGGGAGCTTCTAACTTCCTTAGGTCATCCAAGCTAGGACTCTTAAAAGAATATTTCAAAATATTTTCTTTTATAATCCCTATTGGCTCTATAATGTTTACAAATAAACTTGGAGTTCCATGAAACCAATGCAATATGATGCTTTATGGATGCAACAAACACAAGTAAGCACATAGAGACACAAATATAAACAAACAAAAAGGTCCTAGGTTTGCAACGAGCATGGAGTAAAGGGTCTACCCATTCCCAAAGGACAAGGACTAATGGTGAATTGTACCTGCAGAACAAGGTTCTAAAATGGTCTCAAAGTCATTAGTCCATCTATCGGATATTATCAATTTCCCGACTAACTCGGTAGTTAATAATATTCTCAAGAGAACTTCTTTTGAGTGTAGCATCGCGTAGCACTATCTCAGGACTACTCCCTCATAGTCTCGCACTACGTCCTAATAAATGCCAAAGTGGGGTTAAAGGTAACTACGGTCCTCAATATCATGGACTCCAATCAAAAATAGTAAAAAATTTCACGACTATACTTGTCCAACCGAACCATTTTAGAAAGGGTCTCAACTGAGCGGTGATTCTCGAGTCAACTTGGTCGGGACTCACTCCCTATAAGCCTCGTCGAATATATCACCATCCTATCATAAGTTCACTCAAATCCGGGTGTAGGACTTTGTCTCACCACTCAAAGATAACAACCCTAAAAGCAATAACACAAATATACAAATAAGCAATTAAGCAAATATATCAAACATAATAAACAAGTTATGGAAACCCACTTAAGGATCCCCAGTAAAGTCGCCATTTCTGTCGCGGTGAAATTTTGATACCAAGCTATTGATGAGATTGAATCTTATTCAATTGCAACCAAACTTTGATTCGTCCAAAGGAAGGGAAAAAGATCAAAATACCCACAATGCAATGCAAATGCAAGCTAGAGAGTTATAGGTTCGGGGGTTGGTTAAACTTAGGGAAGGTGCTAGCATCCTAAGTTTCTGTAGTACTCTACAGGAACCTCTTGTTTTATATTTGTTTATTGCTATGGATTATCTGCTTAAGGGATAAAAGACCTAGGGGTTTATTTTTAAGTATACTCGACAAGATATCGCATCTTGTGCCTACATATCCTGACGGGAGTGGAATCAGAGTATCTGTAGTTCCCCTAAAGGATTTGAGGAGTTCTTTGACTATGGTCAAAGTTCCTACGGGATAAAGGTAGTTGATTGATTGATTTTAGGAGAAAAGACGAGTTGTCATTTTAAGGGAGATTACTTGATTTAACCACCACAACTTTGTAGGAAAATAGTCTTTGCATCGTCTTAGGAGAAGGGCTCAAGTACTCGGATTGTCAACAAGTACGCCTCTATCTCTCCTAAGGCAAAGTCCCTACATATTGATTGAATTGTTATGGGGTAGGAGTTTTATCTCACTTAAGATGATTAACATCTTATTCTCTAATATGTTTGAATAGTTTTGACT
This sequence comes from Lathyrus sativus, assembly GCA_963859935.3. Lineage (NCBI taxonomy): Eukaryota > Viridiplantae > Streptophyta > Magnoliopsida > Fabales > Fabaceae > Lathyrus > Lathyrus sativus. The sequence goes on from OZ012735.1 coordinate 138,946,131, forward strand.
TGATTTGTTGTTTATTTCTATGTTGTAAAGATAAAAAGTCCTCCTTATGGGGTAGGATCTAAACTTAGAAGATCGACTTGAATGGGATCAAGAATCAATGGGGAGTATGATGCAAATTAGATGCATACGCACAATTGTTTAAGTTATGCGCAGATTCTTCCTTTTGACGTTATGCAATGCGATAATATAAATAGCGGAAAATAAAGGTAGATAAAATAAAACCATACACAAACGCATGAAAGCGCTAAGGTGTGTGAGTTGTGAATACGTGAATGGAATCGATGCGGGAACGTGCGCGATTGGATTAAGGGATGTTGATTAATTTTAGTCGAATTGATTTGGAGAAAAGAGTTGAATTGATTTTAAGAAAAGTTATATTATTTTTTTGTGAGATTATTTAAGAAAATGGTTGAATTGATTAAGTTAAGGGAGGTTTGATAAGCTTTAGATAAAAGTGGTGTGAATTACGTGTTTTAAAAGGGTCGCTTGATTATTTTGAGTGAGATTGAATTAGATTATGAAGTGGTTTAAATTTAGATAGAAATATTTTTTAGATAAATAAATAAAATCGGTTTTTATAAAATAAAAGATTTTTTAGTAAAATTAAACTGAGTTAAAAAAAATTAAGTTTCTAAATTTTAAATAAAATAATAATTATTATTATTAGTAATAGACCTCTCTAATAAACAAATGCAGTTTGAAGTTATTATTATAAAGATTTTAAATAAATAGAAGTTAAATTAATAGATTTTTTATTTAAATATTATTATAAGAAAAAGGGTTATTAAAATTGATGATTAAATTAAACAAAAAAGAAATTATTAAATAAATTAAATTAAAGTGTGGGAATAAAAAAGATTAACTAGAGGGATTAATTTTAAAAGGATTTATTAGTTAATTAAAATGGTCTGATTAATTAGATTAATTAAATGACATTAGTAATTAAGTTAGGATTATATTGATTAATGAAGCAGATAATGGTTAATTGGGGTTAATTAAGAGAGGCGAGTGATTGGGTGAGGGTGCGCTGGCGAGGGCTTACCGTAGGACCGCGATCTGGGTCGTGCAATCTGATATGAGGACAGATCGTGGGGTGTGTATCGTGAGGGTGTATAATAAGTGTGTGTGTGCGCATACGTGATTATTACAATACCAAAAATGGAATCTGCAACAAAAAAACGCCAAATCCCTAGATCCCCGATTCCCCTCCCGTCTCCCTCTTCGCTCGATCCCTTCCACCATTTCCCTCCTCTCAAACTTTCGCTTTGCTTTCTCCTTCGATTTCTTCTTCCGCCTTTCAAACCTGAAGCACAAACAAACAAATCAAGAGCTTCAATAAATTAGACGCAAAAAGGAGGGATTACCGCAAGTTGTGGATGACAGAGATTCAGACTAGCGATGGCGATGGCAGCAACGAAAATGAAGGGTTTGGATGGCGAATCGGTGGTGGATGGTTGAGGCCGAAGATGGGGGTTTCGAAGACGGCGAAACTGCGACGGTTCGCGGTTTGACAGCAGTGGATTCGACACACACAAAGATAAGTTTTCTTATTTTTTCTCTTTACCAATTTTGGGGTTTCATGATTTGGGGTTTCTGTGAACTGTTGTGAATTCTGTGTCCCCCCCTGATGTGTGCACGATTCACCCTTATATAGCCTTACGACCCTTTACTCTAATCAATTTCATGATTTCTGTTAAAGCCTCATGATTTCCTTTCCAAATTCATATGAGTGTGTCTGGACTGGTTTCGGAAAGTTATTAAATTGGTTTTTCTGGCTGAGGGGTTGATGTTGATTGTATGTTTAACGAGTTTTCGCTATGTGAATCAACAATCTTGAATGTTGTTAAATGCATTGCCAATCATTTTAGAAATATTTTGAAATGGTCTAAAACAAAACGAGGACCTGTTGATAGGGCATAATCAATATGTTCCAGCTTTAATTTGACCTGTCCGCGAACATACTAAAAAACCTTCCTTTTCAATGTTGACAACCACCTGGAAGATACTTGATTAATGTATTCTTTGATTTGATTTCGATAAGTTGGAGACAGCGCCTGCTAATGATCACCATCAGAAAAGTATTGTTAATGAAATGGGAAATCGCTATCTGTTGGGACAAATGCGCAATCCGAGTGGAGTGGTTCGTCTTCATCAGTTCGTTTAGGATTAAAGTGGTTGCTGCTTATACTTCCTCACGGAGAACAAATCCATCAATGTTTGGGTTCTTCTGAAATTAACCAGGGTTTAGTTAACTTACGCCTCCTCATATGATCAAGCTGGTAAGTGCGTAACTTTGAAATATCTGATGCTGCTGTGGGCGTTTCTTGGCCTGAGAGAGAGAAGAAGAGAGTGATACATCCCTAGTTACTGTCAAGTGATGGTGCGGGTACTGGTGCAGTTTGGGAATTTAAGAGAAGTCTATCGAAGGGAGATGCACGGTGCCTCATATCGTATCTTGTTTCACTTGTCGCGGCCTTCAATTGTGTTAGGATTCAAACACAAAACTTGGTTTTTATGAGATTGATTTTTGTTCTGATTTCATAACAGGGCTTGATGGCTACGATTTCTTGATCCTCTTCACCTTTCTCATGATTGTGGTATTAATGTTCTTGTGCCTATTTCAGGAGGAAAGCACACGAGGTGGTCGTTCTTCGAAATGGTACCAACGTTAATGCGTTCTCTGTTCAGGTGTGTTATTGATGTTGCAGTCATGGAGTGATGATGGTGAGTTCCATTTTTAAGGTCTTGATTTTTTCTCATTATGAGTTGTTCTGCTTATGTTTTAATAACCTGTTGCTATTTCTAACTCCTTTACTTTGTTGCAAGGGCTTCTGAGCTGGCGTTACTAATTAATTTGATGTAGGCTGAGAACATTAGGTGCACCTGAACAACAAATGGTTTTTTTGCACAATTGACTGGAGGCTTCAATGTTGCGGATGACGTCGTTCTCGTCAAAATTGACAACTTTGATTGAGAGGTAAAAAACTTGACTTCCTTTATGTTAAAACAAATGCTAAGAACAGAGAACTTTGCTTACAAATTCTGGCATTGTAAATTCAGGACGTTACGCTTGGAACTTTACACCGATGATGTCGTTCGGGTCATTTCTATCAACGATTGTGCACTGTCAAGTTCTATCTTGTGGTTCTTGTCCCTGATGAATTAGTATATGCTGAACATGATTGTCATCTATCAATCAACGTGAGCTGCGACACCGTCGTTGACGTTTTGTTCGGTCTCGACTCTGTTTGTTAAGAAGCCCTTGGTTTGGCTCGTAACTTCTTCTAGGAATTCCCTTCAACAGTTTGCATTTTCTTCATGCCTCTTTGCAACATTTGGATAGTGGAATAACGCCGTATGCGGTTCACTTAGAGGAATTATGGTGCAAGGATCAACTGGCGGTAGGAGCAGGATCGGTTTCCTTTTGCATATGTAAATGGACTCATGATAACCTATAGGCATTTAGTTAAGTGAAGATTTGTAAGTAATAAAACCTTGGCTCACAGGTCCATGGCAACGAACAAACTATGTATCAAGCCCATTATTATTAACACATCTTGATCTTAAAAACACTTTCTCCTAAATGATTCTACATCACCGCTTCATGTTTTTGGATTGTCAAACATTAAATTATGTTCCGTTAATCCGTTTAAGCATGATATCTTCAGTTTGGCGAATAATGCCCTTGATGTTTGAGGCTTTTTATTATAAGAGAACATGTAATGGGCTTTGTGATCATGGTGAACTTTCCATGGCAAAATAGGAATAACTCTTTGTAAACAAAACTCATGAACTTGCAAAAAGGTAAGCCTTGCAACTTGAATCGTAATTTGATTGGAACCTTGTAATTCATTAATCCGAACTTTTGAGAACTCCTTCTGAATTTTATGAATTCCTCCAATGATTTTGATTTTGATATTAAAGCGTAAATCTCGTGCTTGAACTCGAAATTACAATTGGAACTTCTGAAATCTTGAAATGAAAATTCATCATACCGGGCTTAAGTTCTCTAATGAATTTTAAGTCAAAGTGAACCTGCAGCATTCGTTGAGAGGATCCTTTAAAAAACCAATTGAAAATGCACTTGTCATAAAAGCCATGGCCATTCCTTAAATAGTCATGCACGTCCCCAAGACCCTAATTCTCTTCAGGAGCAAACAATGGAGCTCTTAAAGGATGTTTGACAAAACCAATAAAACCCATAATCCCTCTGAATCAAGCTCAATTGACCACGTCCTTGCAATTGAGAATGAATGATATCTATATTTAGAATTACTGCAATCTGCACGAGTTGGTTAGTCGCAAAATATTAAATTCAAATAACAAAAGAAAACGCGCAAAAAGAGGTGGGATCTTACGGTCAAAAATTAGGGTGTGACACTAACCACTTTGAAGTCATGAGCTTCACATTATATGATCTACTACAGTTATGCTTATCCACCAATTTCCTCAATTGCCAAGAATCTTCATTTGGTAACTTGCTACAATATGCATTCCATTCACACCCTTCTTTACATATCACTCTGACCCTTTATTTATCATTGTTAGAGAACCTCAAATCGCTTCCTGACTGAACAACATATGAAGTAATTGCCTCTTTAAAATCATTCTTTGTTACAAAATACGTTCCTAATTCCCATTTGTAGTCTGACATGTTCTTGGCCATTTTGAAAACATGATACTTCTTCTTATGACAATTACTTTCATCATTAGTTTCACACCCACTCTCCAATTCCTCACTATCACATACACCTTCATCTTCACATCCCTCACTACCTTTTTTGCTAGCACCTTCACCTTCCTCACCTTTACCTTTACTTACTGCCTCTTTGTCATAACCCAATAAATTTGTAATATCCTCTTCCACTAAACCATCATTGTTTTCCTCTGATTCTTGAAAGATAACATTTAAGGCACTGTCATATTGGAAGCTCACATCATCATTATCACTCATATCATCAGCCACATCAAGATCAATATTATTATCTTCTACCTCACCCTCACTCATATCCTCAGCCACATCAAAATCAACATTATTATCTCCTACCTAACCCTCACTCATATCCTCATCCCCATTAACCTCAAAATTATCATCTCCAACCTCACCCTCACTCATAACCTCAGCACCATTAACATCAACGTTATTATCCCCTTCTTCACTCTCCCTCATAACATTAGCCCCATTAACATCAACGTTTTTGCCTCCAACCTCAGCCTTATTCAAGTCACTTACACTATCTTCTTTACCATTCACAACTTCTTCAACCAGTTTTCCAATAACATCTTCAGTTTCATCAACATTAACTACCTCTTTAACCATGTTTTCAGTCTCATCCTCAATAGGTCCATCATAATAATCAAGTTGAGAAACTGAATGTTTCACATACAAATGAACAACCTTATTTACCTTACATAAATCAACTATCTCTAAGGCACCTTTATCATCAGTCAAAGTAAACAAACCAAATGTTAGGTCCTTGTATATTATTGTTCCAGCATCCTCATATCTAAGTTCTTTAACAATCCATAACACCAGCTCCACTTATCAACATCACACTTCACATCAGCAACTGAACCCCCATAACTTGACTCATCATCACCTTCGAAATAACCCCCATGGTGTATAACTACATGACCATATTCATCCATAACAAACTTAAAAAGTACAACATTTAGAATTAGGTACACAAAACCCTAAACTCATGACAAACCCTAAAATGCAAACACATACGAACCCTAAAATAGAAATGGGAGAAGATTAAAAACAAGTAAGATAACATTACCATTATTCTGGAAAAAAAAATCCCTTGTCTTCGTGCTTGAACGCATTCTTCGCTTCGTTTGTCAGAATCCTCTTCCTTGTTCGCTTCGTTCAATCCTCTTCCTCGTTCTAAAGAGTGAATTTCAGACAAGTGTGACATTAGGGTGAAAAACCTTCTTAAATCCCTTTTATATATTACAATACATTGTGTTATCAACAAATAATACACGTGTATGTCAGCATTGCCATGTCATAAAAAAATAACACACGCGTGTGCCATCATTGCATCTCAATTGACTTTGATTAATATTTGAAACAGAAAGGATAAACGTGAATCAAATTAAAAAGTTGAGTAATTAAAATAATCCTTATTAAAATTAAGATACCAGAATAAATTTTAAATAAAAGATAATGGACGAAAAAAGATATTAAACTTAAAAAAACAATAATCTTCTATGTTACATATTTGAGTGTGAGATCATTTTACGTGGTGACCTACTCTTGACCTCCATGTCAATAAGTTAACTATTTTTCATTATTTTGTGTTGCAGGATTTAATGCAATAAAATGATCTTAATCAAGGTAGCATAGCATGACTAAAACTTCAATGAATACTCTCTTAATCAATTGTTGATAATCATTATTAAAATATGAATTCTAAAAGAGAGTGTTGCTACTTGCTAGATGGTGACAAGCGCAAGTAGAGGGACGAGACGTACCTTTGGGGAACATCAATGATATCGTAAAGTTACTAGTGAAATAGTACAACAAAAAACAATTATTTTACATAGTTTTGTTTAATTCCAATTTCTGATCAATTTAAGTTAACGGCATCATTACAACTCATTGCAACCTAGATTTCACTCGTAGGCCAGTCTGGCTAATAGGAAAATTTGTGAGATAGACACAAATATAATAAGTTTTATAAATAATTAATTACAATTTTTTAATTAATTTAAAAATAAAAATAAATTTTCTCTCTTTCATTATCACAACCATTTTATAATTTCAATTAAAAAATTAAAAAAAAATTTAAATTTTAAATAAGTTTAAAATTTTCTCTTTCCTTATTAATTATTTTAAGAATAATAATATATTTGCGTTTGCAAATATTTTTCGATTAATAGTGTTTTGTGTGATGTGTCAAGGATCACAAAAATTAGTTTTTTTTTAAATGAATATCGTTTTATTTTATTATATTTAATAATTCATATTTGATTTAATATTTTGTTACTTTAATTTGACTCTAAAGTTTATTTTGATCTATTAAATTAAAAAATTATCATATTGATTATTTTTTGAAACAGATCATATTAATTTTTATGTCTTATGTCTTGTTAATGACGAAAAAATCAAAAACTTGTTTACTAATGAATGAAAACGACATAGAATTTAGATTAAGGTATTGTTTGCGGATGTTTTTAGCAAACAATCACGAATTTAGTTCATTTATGAGATTAAAGCGAAAAATTTTGAAAGTAATTTGTGCAAAACAAATTTAAAAGGGAAAGTGTTTTTGAATTGTATGTGAGTCTATGTAAGAAGTAAAATAGACACAAACTTTAATAGCGAAAAAGCTTGGATCAAGATACTAAACAAAAAGTGCGATAAATTACATTAAACAGAAAATGAAGTAAATGACAATTAAAGCAAAATGTTTCAATTAAAGAAATATGAAAACAATGAAAGAAAGGGGCGCATACTCATACATGTTCCTCACAAACTTTTTCGCTATTTGACTAGGTACTTTAGTTCTATAGAGAAATATATGAATTTTGTGACCTCAATTACAATGTATGAGTATGTTATTTATATTAATCTAAAGATAATTGTCTTTGACAGTTTGTATAACGCCTCGGTTTATTTTAATTAATTTTTCGTAAATAATGATATAATTGCGTGTGTACTTGTTGATGCTTTGGTGTGTTAGAGGGACCCTTAGGTGAAGGGTATTGACCTTAGAAATGTTGAATTTAAGGTATTTGAGGTGTATTAGCAAAAATATAGAGATATAGGGGTGGTGAGAGAATGTTATTGTTATTATTATTTAAATTGGAATTATTTAAATAAATAGTAGTGATAGTAATAATCAAATATTTATTTGAGTATTATTGTTTTAATAATATAATATAATAAATACTTATTTTATTAGTTAGAATAAGATAAAATTAGAATTATTGGAATGAAATAAAATAAGAAAAAGGGGAGTTAGAATCAGAATTGTCAATACGTGAGAAGTTGGAGAGAAGAGAAGGAGAAAGAGTGTTAGGGCTTAAAGAAGAAAAGGAAGAACACGCCATTGTTGAAGTGCATTTTTTAGGAATAACCTGGTAAGAGTGAGATCTCCTCTTGTATGATGGGATTGTACGTAGTACGTGGTGGGTAATTGTTCACTATATGTTAATTTTTAATGTTTTGATGTTCGAATTAATTCGATGCATGATGATGTTGATTTGTATGTGTTTGATGAATTGGGTGGTTTGTGAATATTTAGATTTATGTATGTTGTTAGGAATTATAGTGCTAAACTTGAATGAATGAATTGGTATGAAAATTAGAGTTTTTGGGAGGTGTTGGAACTGATTTTCGTACTACAGGATTGCAGAAAAATCACTTTTTTTAAGGTGTAACCAGTTACTAGTTTTGGTGTAATCGGTTACTAGTTTTGGTGTAACTGATTACACTGTCAAGAAAAAAAAGCGTAAAAACTGGATTTTTTGGGGGTGTAACCGGTTACTAGTTTTGGTGTAACCGGTAACACTAGGAGGAAAAATTCAGAAAACTTTGAAAGTTCATAACTTGAGTTCCGGGTGTTCGATTGAGGTGTCATTCGAATCGTTAGGAAGCTAACGCAATGAACTTTCTTTAACAAATAGTTCTAGTACCTGAAATTGATTTAAATGTTGCGTGATGGTGTTGGATGATGTGTGATTTGTGTGTCGTAGTGTGTAACATGCATGAATATGATGTTGTTGCTTGCTATATTATTATATCGTTGTTGCTGAATGTTTATAGCATGTGTATGGTGTGTGGTGGCCAACTTTGTCATTGTACATTGATTAATGGTGAACATCATTGTACATGTTGTTGGTGTTGCATGTATTGTATGAATCATGCATCATGGTGTCTGGACGGTGGTCAGTTTTTGGTGAGCCTCAATCCTATGGTGGGGATTGGGTGCGAGTAGCTAATTGTATGATGATAGAATTAGTGAAGTGTTACTTATGACGATGGTAATGATTTTTGTGTGCTCAGATTTTAGGCGGGGATTAGAGCGAGTGAACATGAGAGTTCATGATTTGGTACCACATGCATTGAGTCCTGAGTTGAGTCTCTTTGCATTTACATTAAAGTTTTATTACGGTGTGTGGATCATTGGATTTTGTGTTGTGGAGTGGGTGATTGTGAATATATTTTTGGTTTGCTTATATATTATTATGCATTTCTTTATACGATTGTGATTTCTCACCTTATATGTTTGAATGTTGCCTTTACATGAGCATTGTGCAGATAATCCACAATATATGCTTGGATTGTGAGTGAAAGAGGTTGCTCTTTGTTTTGCTTTTGTTAAGTCACTGTCTGCTCTGATATGTAACACTGAGGGTTGAACACTTGTGTCTTCGTGTTATGTTTGATAATTCTTAAGTAAGTCTATATTATGATTTTGTTTTGAAAATGTTAAACTATGTTGCTGATTTCCGCTGCTAAACAAATTTTGGAGTTTATATTATTATTACTATGTTAGTGAATTGTATATGTGTTAAATATTTGATTGCATGAGTTGTTTGGTGTTCGTAGCATCCTAATTGTTCATTATTTTAAATTTACTCCGATTTTAATTATAAATTCTGCATGGTAAATTAGGGTGTTACATAGTGGTATCAGAGCAGGACGGTATGTCTGACCAAGTTGTCGAGTCGTTGTGGTGTAACCACTGTTGTTGTCATTGTTGTGGGACAAAGAATGGTTGGAAGAAACGATGTTATAATCATTGCTGCTTTGCAAGTTGTGGCTTAGGCTGTGCAGAATCAGCCTAATGTTGGAGGGAACAATGAATTTTGTCGTTTGGGGAAGTTTCAGAGGAATAATCCGCCTACTTTTATGGGTAGGTATGATCCTGATGGAGCGCAGACTTGGATAAAAGAGATTGAAAGAATCTTCTGTGTGATGGGCTGTTCTGAAGCGCATAAGGTACACTTTATCATACATATTCTGGCTGAGGAGACTGATGATTGGTGGGTTAACACTCGTCAGGTGTTGGAAACAGCAGTTGAGGTTGTCACTTGGGCTGTGTTCCGCAGGGAGTTTTTGAGGAAGTATTTTTCTGAAGATGTTCGCAGGAAGAAGGAGATCGAATTCCTAGAGCTGAAGTATAGGAGTTTGTCTGTTACGAAGTATGCTTCCAAGTTTGTAGAACTTGCAAACTTCTATTCTCATTACAGTGAGGCAACGACTGAGTTCTTAAAGTGTGTTAAGTTTGAGAATGGTTTGCGTCTTGAGATCAAACAGGAGATTGGGTATTAACAATTGTAGGATTTATAAGGGCGATAGTAAGGCTCGATCAGCTTACTACAAGAGTCTGAGCAAGAAGAGAGGGAAGTTGAATATGAACCGTTGGAAGCCTTATAATGCTCCAGCTGAGAAAGGTAAACATATGATTGCTAATGGTAAGAGGCCTAGTGAGGGAGGTGTTCCTGCTCCTCTTATATGCTTTAGGTGTGGTGAATTGGGTCATCGTTTCAGTGAATGCAAGAGTGATGTGAAGAAGTGTTTCCGGTGTGGGAAGATAGAACATCTGGTTGTTGATTGCAAGGATAATGTGGTGACTTGCTACAACTATGGTAAACCACGACATATCAGTACTCATTGTCAGAAACCGAAGCAAGCTTCATTTGGAGGGAAGGTGTTGGCTTTGTCGGGGACTCAGACTTCCAGTAAGGACAGTTTGATCAGAGGTATTTGTTACATTAATAGTACTCTTTTGATTTCTATTATTGATATTGGTGCTACTCACTCATTTATTGCTGCTGATTGTGTGATAAGGCTAGGTCTTGCAGTGTCTTCCCTGAATGGAGAGATGGTCGTTGATACTTCTGTTAGGGGATCGGTTACTACATTGTTGTATTGTTTGAACTATCCTCTGTCGACTTTTGATAGAGATTTTGGTGTTGATCTTATCTGCTTGCCGCTGAGAGATGTTGATATTATCTTGGGAATGAATTGGTTGGAGTTTAACCATTTTCATATAAATTTTTATAACAAATTGGTGTGGTTTCTTTCTCTTGATGATGAGAAGGATATTTTGCAAGATGAAGCTCGGGTGCTTACGTTGTTTTGTGTCCTTGTCTGTTGGAAGTTACACTGCAATTGATGAATTGTCGGTTGTGCGTGATTTTCCAAATGTGGTTTCTGATTATATTTTAGATGTACCACCAAAGAGAGGTTGAGCTTTCTATTAATCTTATCACTGGTACCAGACCTGTAACTATGGCACCATACAAGATGTCAGTGTTGGAGTTAGTAGAGTTAAAGAAGCAACTGGAAGATTTGCAGGAAAAGAAATTTGTGAGGCCTAGTGTTTCTCCTTGAAGAGCTCCAATGTTGTTGGTGAAGAAGAAAGATGGTAGTATGAGATTGTGTGTGGATTACAAACAGCCAAATAAAGTAATGATCAAGAACAAGTATCCACTTCCAAGAATAGATGATTTGATGGATCAATTGGTAGGTGTGCATGTTTTTAGCAAAACTAATTTAGGGCCGGGTTACCATCAGACCTGGGTGAAGGATGAGGATTTCAGAAGACGGATTTTAGAACTCGGTATAGATATTATGAATATTTGGTGATGTCGTTCGGTGTTTCTAATACACCTGGAGTGTTTATGGAATATAGGAATCACATATTTCATACTTATCTATATCAATTTGTAGTGGTTTTCATTGATTATATTTTGATTTATTCTAAGTCAGAAGAAGAGCATGTTGAACATTTGCGGATTATGTTGCAAGTATTGAGAGAGAAGAAGTTATATGCCAAGTTGTCAAAGTGTAAATTCTGGTTGCAAGAGGTGAGTTTTCTCGGACATGTTATTTCAGGTGAAGTTATAGTTGTGGATCCATCCAAAGTAGATGTAGTACTACAGTGGGAGGCTCTTAAGTCAGTTACGGAAATTAGAAGCTTTTTGGGCTTGGCCGGTTACTACCACAGATTTATTGAAGGCTTTTCTAAGTTAGCATTTTCGTTGACCCAGCTGACTTGTAAAGGTAAAGCGTTTGTGTGGGATATCCATTGTGAGAGAAGTTTCATAAAGTTGAGGAAGAGATTGACTTACTGGCTCCTTATTATGTCTTCTTCTCTCGCTTTGTCCAATTTTCCAAATGATTTGTACCTTTGGCCACCCAAATTCATGAGGGGAAAAATGTATGATGCAACAAACTAATGTTATATGGTTTATATGAATCCTTGGGGATAGCATCTCACGATCTAAAGGAACAAAAAAATCATGAACGTTTCGAGGTGGATGCCCCCATCTGGCTTTTACAGTTGTGGCTTAATGCTACTTTTAGAAGGCATTCTCTAGAGTCCAAGGTTCCTCATAATTCAGAGGTGGGAGTTGAAGGTCTGAGGCCCGTTAGGACACTCTAGATGATGGAAAATTTGTGTATGAGGATGCTTTTAAGACTTATTTTGATATTTTTTATAGATGTAGAACATTTGTTTTAACTATGGCACCATTTTCCAGTCGACATATGTACCTGCATGGTTCAGGAAACTATTCCCACATCCTTCACCCAATGAAGAGAGGTAAATTCATGACATCATGCCTAAATGCTTCCAACTCGCTCCTCTGTGGACAAAACTCAACTCCTTTAAAACAGGGATAAAGAAAACTCTCTATCAGCCAAACTTTGTTGCTAGGAAGTTTAATTTAAGCCAAATACTACCTAAATCCTTGATCCCTAAAGCAGGCACTATCTTATTTTCTACTGAAGAACCAAACAAGAAATGGCTTGAGAGTTGTAAGGATTTTTTCGGGAAGAAGAAGGTGGTCCTCAATTTTCTCAAATTCTTGCTTTCTTTCCATTGCACTAAATAGTTCGAGGACTGGTGGTCTCTTTATAACCAAGGTGTGGTAGATCCTTTCCTTATGGTCCAGCACCTGGACGACACTTTCTCCTTTCTATGGGACTTACACAAGAACAATAAGGTAAATCTTGTTGATTGTTTTTAGGATGTAAGAAATACTGAGTATAAACTTGCTTTAACTTGTTTTAATTTCCTCGTGGGCTCTAACCCATTTTTTTCGACCTATTACAGGTGTTTCCCACTATCCAAAATCATCGACCGCTGTCTCTCAAGAAACGAGCACTACAAGAAGGAGGTTTGTGCCTACCCAAGAAACTTTACAGGTAAAGTTTCTAACCTTATTTTCCTTTAGGTTATTAGTTTTATGTTGACTTCCTAATCTTTTGTTTTACTCATTCAGGGTCAAAAGAAAGGAAAAACTTCTTCTATTGTAGGGATCTCAAGATAAAAGAGAAAGAAGAAAAAGGATGTTGAGGCTTCAACTAATGAAGAAACTTCAGTTTGTACTCTCTTTGTTTTTCACTCTTTTGAGTTCAACTTCCATATTATTTACGTCCATTGAAACATGCTAGTCTCCATAAAAAGAGGCAATGTTTAAAATTAGTGATGAAATCCTGCAATCCCCTCCACCTATTCCTCAAAAGTACCAGAAAGATGTGTCTATCAGAGTCGTTGATGCCAATTTTGTAGATAAAGAGGAAGGTTAAGCCTCTATTGAATCTTATGGCCTTTGACAAAGGGATAAAAAGAATTGGGTTATACAAGAAAAGATTATGGTTTTTGATGATGAAGGGACTGTGTAAAGTGAAATTCCTGAACAGAAGAACAACAACAACAAGAGAGGTAGCATAACTCCTCGCCGACCAGCTCAAATCCCAGAGAATGCATACTCAAGTCCACATCCAGATGTCAATAAGGTAACTTACTACCTTCTTTCACTTATCTTTGGCTCTAACTATCTTCAAACTCTTTTTTACTTGGGATGCCTGTCGACGCCAATCTTACAACCCTCCAAGCACAACCATATAAATCTTGCTCGCATGTTGACTTTTCCAGTATCAAGTATACAACGCCTTCAAAACCTAATTCACCATATGTCCATCCATATACCAATGGTGGAGATGGTGGGACATATGTTGATCAAACTGGAAAAAATAACTAGAGGGAATTCAGACCCTATTGTATAGACTGTTGAAAATCAAGCAGATGAGTCTACGTTGTTAGAACAAGATTTGGTTATGCATCTATACCTTTGAGTTTTGATGATAACAAGGTAGTATTCATGTGAGAACAATTTTGGTACCCTAATGATTTTTTATTGTGTAGCTTTAACATCCAGTTCTTATTTTTTGAAAGTGACGTGCAACATCATCAGTTTCTGAACTTTGTGTTTCAAAATGCGCTTCTGTGCTAATTCATTTCTAAGAAGCTTATGAGGAGACGTCATGTTGTTGCTGCAATGATCTTATGCTTTCTGCTTCTGGATGTGCCTCTTATCATCAAAATTCTGAAGAATGGAAAGCTTCTGAAGTTTCTAACTGAAGATTCTGAAGTTTCTAAAGATCTCAAGTCAGACGCTAATGTTATCAAGGTTCTGATTGATGATTCTGAAAATTCTGATTTCAAACTATGTGTTTCTTATGTTCATGCTTCATAAACTTTTCATTATAAGCCAATGAATTTGAAGATAAAAATAAATGATACATGATCAAAATAGTACACAGTGCAAAATGAATTTATTCCTCCGCTATCTGATTTTGTGGGCGAAAGGACTGTACTATTTTTCACATGTGTCACTATTCCGTTAGTGGACAACTAAATTTTTCGTATTCCTAATTTTCCCTCCAGCGGTTCCTGTTTCACGCTATATATATGGGACTTGGAGACTTGAAGAAAGTTGTCGAATTTACAAGACGACTTCTACGTGAAAAGCTTCCATCTTTGTGCAAACTTTTCTTTAAGTATTTTTGTGTGTTTCATTTGTGTAAAATATACTTGTGTAGAAGCAACTTGTAAACATACATCTTTATTCAAACTGTTTGTTTGTAGTTTCTTGAGGGACCAGTTAGGTCAGTATCCTTGAGAAGACATTGTCTGCTTGTCTTTGTGGTTCGTTAGTCAACAGTTGTTGTTGGTGCATTTGCAATAAGTTGATTATAGCGGATTAACTCCTTGTGTATAAGGTGAAATCACCTTGGCGGGTGAACTGGATTAACTTTGATTTTCAAGCGAACCAGGATAAAAATCCTTGTGTGTATCTCATTGTTAAATCTTTTAATTGTTGTGTTTTTGAGTGGGTAAAAAGCTTTTGTTTTTAAAACCCAATTCAGACCCCCCCCCCCCCCCCTTTCTTGTGTTTTAGCACCTTCCATTGGCATCAGAGCTCCAGTTCTAATTGTGATAAAAGGCTTTATCAACACTTCACCGTGTTTAGTACCAATCCAGTTTGTGTGAGAAACAATGGTTGCTCCAGCTGCTGCAAACAATGAGAAAGATCACTACAGTGTCAAACTACCAGTCTTTGATGGTGATAAGTTTGACTACAAAGATAGAATCAAAAGTTTCTTTCTTGGTTATGATGTAGATATTTGGGATCTTGTAGTTGATGGCTACACTCACCCAATTGATATTGTAGGTAATAAAGTAGCAAGAAGTGATATGACTGATCAACAAAAGAAAGACTATAAGAAACATCATAAGGCAAGAATTATATTGCTTAATGATATCTCTTATACTGAGTATAAGAAGATAACAAACAGAGATGCTGCCAAATCCATCTTTGATTCCTTAAGGATGACTCATGAAGGGAATTCTCAAGTAAAGGAGACAAAGGCTTTATCCTTAATCCAGAAATATGAGGCATTCATAATGGAGGATGATGAAACAGTTGAGACTATGTTCTCAAGGTTTCAGATGCTGATCGTAGGACTTAAGGTTCTGGCACTACTACAAAAAACACATACAACAACGGTTAAAAAAGATATATTATCACACAAGACCGACCTTTGTTACGTAGCGTGTGGTGGTATATGCATTACTTATAATCACGGTCGTATGACCGTTGTAGAAAACTAAAAAATGAGCTTTCTATAATCACAGTTGTTTTAAATACTCGTTGTGAAAGGCCTGTCAGCATTTTTTTTATATTTTTGCCACATGTTTTTCCTGACTACATTTATAACTTTCATCACAATATACAATATTAAATATTTTAACGCAACAGCATAAAAAATAACAAGAATAATAAAAACAATAACAAGAAGAAGAATAACAACAACAATAACAATAACAACAAGAACACCAAGACCAGCAAGAACGACAAGAACAACGAGAACAATAACAAGAACAACAAGAACAATAACAACAACAATAATAACAACAAGAATAAAAATAAGAATAACAACAAGAATACCAAGAGCAACAACAATAACAATAACAACAACAACAACAATAATAACAAGAACAACAAGAACAATAACAACAACAAGAAAAAAAAATAACAACAAAAACAAGAACAAGAACAATAACAACAACAAGAACAAAAATAAGAATAACAACAAAAATAATAACACAAAAAAACAATAAATAAATAAACAGAATCGTTAAATAATAATAATTTACCTGTAGAATCTTTAAACAGGAACAAACTGTAACACGTTAATGGAAGCACTATTTCTGAGTTTCGTTTGTGGAAGAAATGAAGTTTTCATGTTTAGTTTTATGGATGAATAATGTTTCATAAATGGAAGAAGTTTGGAGACAGAAGGTGAAGTTTGTCTAAGTACGTCAAGGGCAAAAGTGAATGAACTAAGAGAGTTATATATATCTTTAAAAAAACGCTATCTATAAACACAGTTGATTTAAATATCCGTGGTGAAAGGTATGTCACCTATAACCACAATTGATTTAATACCCGTGGTGAAAGGCCCGTCAACATTTAAAAAAAAAGAGTAAATAACCAAAAATATTGCTGATGGGATTTGAATCCATGACCATACGCCACTTTTCACCACGGGTATTAAATCAACCGTGATTATAGGTGGTCAAATAAAATATAAAAAAATGCATGCGACTAAATATCACATATTACAACAGTTGATTGAATATTTGTAATAACGCGAGGGTTATTATATGTGTTTTTCGTAGAAGTGTGAACAGAGGTTATTCAACTGCTGACCATGTCAAGAAGATCATCAGAAGTTTCCCAAGAAATGAAGACCTATGGTAACTGCTTTGAAGCTATATAAAGATCCAAATACTATCAGTATTGAATAACTCGTTAGTTCTTTAAGAAGTCATGAGATAGAGCTCGAGGGAGATGAACCTCAGAATCGAGTTAAATTTGTTTCCTTGAAGTCCAAGGCTGAAAAAGAAAAGGCTTATCAAGCTGAGGAAGAATCAGAAGATTCTGATGAAGACTCAGAAGATGATGATGATGATGAGCTGTCACTGATTTCCAGAAGGGTCAACAGACTCTGGAAACATATGCAGAATGGTCAAGGGAAGTTTAGAGGAGCAAGGAAGATCACTGGTAGTTCGGACTCATTGTTTGGATAGAATAATTAGGGTTCTGGAAAAGAGGTTATTAGTTATTAGTGCAAGGAGCTAGGTCGCTACAAGAATGAGTTGTTAGAACAATATTTGATCTTGACATATTCTCTTTTAGTTTTGATGATAAAAAAGTATTAAAAGAATAATGTTTTATTTGATGTGTGTTTTATTTATGCAGGTTCTTGTTCTTGAACATAAATAATCAGAATCTGTTTTACTTACGATACACTTGGAGTTGCTTTATTGCTAGCTTCTGGGGGCAGAGTCTAAACAACAATTTCTAGTGTGGTTTGATGAAGATCTGAATGCCTCAGCATTCAAATGATTTTCTACACTTAGTAATTGTATATCAGCTTTTGGTACCATTCAGAGTTGGTGATAAAGTTGTGGACTATATGTACTACTGAAAGCATGTTGTATTGCCTTATCAGCCTGTCAGCTCGACTCTATAAAATTGCAAGGCTCAAGAAAATATGGTACGTTCTATGGATTTCTACTCCCAATGGCTCTATTAGTATATAACCTCTTGAAGACTCAAAGGTTAAACGTGTTACACACTAGATTCTGAAATCTCCTGCGCACCCATCTTCAATGTCTCTTATACTATTGAGCAAAATCAAAGACACTTGATCAAGTCACTTTCTTAACGACTAGTTTTTAGAAAGGCTATATATATGGCTGAAGATTCAAGCCTGAAAGAGTAGCAAGATCAAGCAATTATCAACTTTATGTAATATGCAAATTGTCTATTTTAGGTTGTAATTACAAAAGCTTTAAGATTTCTTACCCCTGTATATATTGAGAAATCTTAAGTGCTTTAGATCTCTTATATCGTGATCTCCTGTACCTCTGATACGTGCATCATGTATACCTTGTTCTCTATTCTACTGAGCCTTCAGTAGTTTATATTAAGTCTTATGCTATGTGCTTGAGCAAAAAGTATTGTCTCATTGGGATTCAAGCAACAAGTCTTGAACCAAGATGGTTAAGCCATGTAAGTCTCATTCTTAAGTGCTTGAGCTGTGAAAGTCTTATTCAGCTAGTCTGATTGAGCAAAAAAAATTCTTAGACATGTGCTCTAAGCAAAGGTAAGTCTCAACCAGAAGAAAAATGAGCAAGCGACTCAGTCTAATGGTATTAGCAAAGGAAATCTTAAACATGTGCTCTAAGCAAAGAAAAGACTCAGCCAGAAGATAGATGAGCAGGCGACTCAGTCTGATGGTGTGAGCAAAGGAAGTCTTAGACATGTGCTATAAGCAAAGGGAAGTCTCAACCAGAAGACAGATGAGCAGGCGACTCAGTCTGATGGTGTGGGCAAGGGTAAGTCTTAGACATATGCTCTAAGCAAGGAAAGTCTAAGACAATTGGTCTGAGCAATTGTAAAAGTCTTATGCATAAGCAATTGGTCTGAGTCGTTATAATCATGAAGTGGTTATAATGAAAAGCTCTTGTGAGACTAGGGGACTGGACTACTCTCAATTAGGGGAGGAACATGTATAAATCTTTTGTTTCTTTTGCTGTTATTTTATTTACTTCTGTTGTATCTATTGCCAATTGAATTAACTCAGAATCTGAACATCAATTATGTTTATGAGACTCTGATAAGAAGCTAAATAATAAGAAAACATGAAACACAATTCAACCCCTTCCTCTTATTATGTACTTTTCACACCTTCAATTGGTATCAGAGCATGGTGTGTGCTTAACACTTAACAGTGGTGCGAGTATTGATCCAATAAGAAAAGTATATTTCTTCTTCAAGAAGGAATCAAGTGCCACATGAAAAATATCATATGGATTTTCCTACCATATTCAAATGGGTGATTCCATTGAATTTAAATGATGGAAAAGCTAAACATATTTTTAACTCATTGGATTTGATAAAGAGTTGTTGAAGGTCCATATAATATCCTTGAAAAAGGTATTACTATAGAAGTTGATGGTGTCATAGATGATATTTTTAAAAATCTCTTTCACCAACTCAGAAGATGCATATTGAATATCTTTAAAGGTAGTTGCATTCTGGTAGATGCATTATCTCACTTCTGAGTATATCAACATCATTGATATGTCTGATGCTTGGACTATCTTTGAAGTCTTATAGTTGGGTTTGTGGAAATCAGTTTTTGAAGCTTGAAGTAGTTACACTTCATATAATCTTTTCAAGAAAATTCTGAGAGGACTGGTTCTTGACTTAAATCTAAAGTCACGTTTTTTTTATGATGTTTACATCCTAAATCTGTTGCGTTCTGAAGGTTTGTCGTACAGTTTTTAAAGAAAAGAAATGAAGTTGGATGATGAAAAACTATTCAACAAATCACCTTCTCTTTTTAGCTTAAGTTCTTTGGAATGACTAATGATGAGAAACCTAGGTTTCTTGTCAAAAGGACTTCCATACTGGCTAAATGGATTGTGATATTTGTTGATATGAGAGTAACTTCAAGAGCTTCTGAAATATTTGTATTTCAATTGATTTCAAAAATCTGAAAACAAGAAGAAAATTCTACCAAAACCTAATATCAGATGCTCTTCATTGCTTAATCGGTTGAAGCTGATATTAGTGCAGGATGCAGATGAAAATAAGCATATGTGTTCTAAAATAAAAATCAAGTTTTGAAAAGTAAGAGATGTTGTTAAAGCTATCTTATTTTTCAAAATATTTGATTATATGGAGTTTATTCTTTAAGGTGATATCTTAAGAAACTCCATTGCTTCTTGGTTGAGGACCATTAAGGAAGTTGTTTTAAAAAGACACTTCTATGAGAAACTTTAACTTCTCTTTGAGCTCGATTAGTCGTACTAAGATAGTACTCTGATATGCTTTATGTCAATCTCTAATAGCTAACTCCATCTGGTTCTAAGTTTGTCAAGGATTTCAAAGTCAAAAGATTTAAATCAAGATAATGAGATTATTTCCATTGCTTAGAACAAGATTCTGTTCATATCTCATTCTAGACTTACACTCTGGAGTGACTTATGATCTACTGTTAGATTGAGATGTAAAGCACAAAAGAGTTTGTTTGTACTTACATGTATGGTCTTATAGAAATATGAGTGTCATAATGTATCGGCTACATATATCAAGGAAAGAAGCAGAATCATCTTCCATAAGGTTGTTTACAACATTGATTGGGAGAAGACCCAACAACCCAGATTCAAGTACTGGTGGTAGTGAATTTGGTGAGAGTAGTGGAATTAGTGGTTAGACACCCGTTGAATAGAATCCACTCAAAGCTATGTTCAGACTCAATTGATCAAGTCTGATATTGAATTGAGTTTGACCAAACAAAAAAAAATGGTATGGTTGTTCTTGTCTGACTCATCTTTTGCTTCAATGAGACATTTGTTTAGATATAAATACAAAGTTTTGGTTAGATCTCTAGAGAAGTTTTTCTTTTGAAAAATAGATCTTCATAAATCTTTAAGAAGAAACTCTGTTGTGTTTGTCTATACTGAATGACTTATCAAGCCAGATGATGATCACATTTATGAAAATAGTTTTCTCACTTTTGTGTTGATATTGTTGCTTGTTAGCTGTCTAAAGAAGACAATTCAATATTCGTCTATCACTCGTGAATATTGTTTCAAGATAAAGTTCTAGTTCTAAATAGAATATTAGAGACTTATGACTGACATATGATATCTTTGTCTAACTCTGAACTTACTAGACCCTGATGGTTGATAGCTTCTGAAAGTTGTCACTCTCTGAGATTTAGAAAAAGATCCTTTCTAACTGTCATAGTAGTATAAGTAAAAAAATTTTAAAAGCTTTTATAATACTTAATCTTTCATAAACGTGAAACTTATCTTGTGGAATTGAAATATATGTTGGATAAAGAACTGTTGGGTAATGATGTTTTCTCTTTTAGTACTTGTTACTATTCTCTGTCTTATGAAACATCATTGTGTCATTTTCTGACAAGATTCTTATTTATGTAAGATTCTTGTTCAGTTTCTTTTCTTTATTCTTCTTCTTATTTTTCTTCTTTTCCTCTTGTTTGTGTGCTGACCAAACCAAACCTGAGATGAGTTCTTCAGTTTATTCTCCTTTGAATAAGCTGGTTGTCATCAATGAAAAATTTGTGGATTTTGATGAGTTGCCTAAGATTTTTTTCAATTTTTGGGAGACTCTGTCTAAACAAAGATGGAATGGCTACTTTGAGATGCTCTGTGGTTTCACTTACCTAAGTCTTGTCTAAGAGTTTTGGATTAATGCCTCCATTGTTAAGTTGAATTCTGAGTATGTTATTCTGTCTAGAGTAACTGGCGTTTCTATTACAGTAACCTCTAAAGAGATTGAAAATGTGATCAATTGTGAGGAGATTCTGGAAACTCTTGTTTGGGAACACTATCTTCCTACTTGGTATATCTTTGTAGATCCATCTAATACATAAGTGGTTTCTAATCTTCTTCCTGATGCTGTTGTTTGGAGTCTAATTCTGAATTCAAACTTACTGCCTAAGGATCAAGATTTAGACCAAGTGGGCCCTATTGAAAAAGATCTGCTTCTACTTATAAATTCATATTTGAAGATTGATCTTCCTCAAGTTATGTTTGACCATCTGAAGAGGTATCTTTCTTATTTTAAAAAGGGAAAGACATTCTTCATACCTTTTGGATGAGTTATTTCTTAAATGCTTGTTCAGCAAGGGGTCAACATAAGTTCTAAGGCTAGTTCTTCCAAGATTTGGAGAGAGAAGTTTAAAGCTATCTATGAAAGATTCTGATGTTATATTTCTGCATATTTATGGCTTATATTGTTGATGAAATATATTTATTAAGCATCTTATTAATAAATTTAGAGTTTGTTCATGCTTGTGTGCAGTTTTAACTGATTAATATTTACTCGTGTTGTTCATTGAGAATATGAAATAGATAAAAGAACTCAAATGTTTGCAACTTATTTTATTACTGAAAAGGAAGCTATTACAAGACAATTAGATTTTTCTAGTCTAATGGATGTGTCCTAAGGAACTCCCTAGGATCATCTGACAAGTCTATATTGTCTAAGAAATCTTGTCATTCTTTCTTAGAAAACTCCAAAGCCTCCTTCCTCAGTTTGTTTATGCGTCTGGATCCAGAAGACTTCTTTCTTATGCGTGTCTTCACAAAGGATGTTTAAGAGGAGAGCACTTCTGAAGTTATCTGCTTGCTTGCAAGTTCTTTAGTTGTCTTGATCTAATTTGCTTGAGTTGCTACATTCAGTAATGTTGCCTTCCTGAAATCTCTCTTTGGAACCCAGATCTACTTTTGCTTATACATCTTGGTGTTTTAGGGATTGAGTGATGATAGAAGAAAGCTTAATAGAGTCTTTTTATAGACATGTTACATTTATTGTCTTGAGTTTAATATTATTTAAGTACTGATTAAATCAACATTTTAATAATGAATCTTGGTAATGTAATCTAATTTATTAAGATTCTCTGAATAAGTATGAGTTTATGATTGATATGTTCTAACTGTCGTTTCTGTGTCAGTTTCGCTTTATTAAGTGTACCTTCAGAAAATCTAAAGAAAAGTTTTGGAATATAAATGTGTGATAAAGAAGTATTGATCTGAAAAACATTTTCATTAATTAAATGAGGATTACAACCTTTTAAGAACAAAAAAAGGGTACAAGATTTTGTCTAGAATTCATCCCTAGCCATTGCATCACGTGCCTAGCGGTGTTCACTGTTGTTATAGTTCACCTCCTCATCTTCTGAATCAATCACTTCTTCTTCTTCTATGTCTGGAAGAGAGCGGTAGAATGACTTGTTAACCCTCCTTTTCTCTTCCTTGATCCCTCCATGCTTCTTCTCTGAGGCTTCAAGGCAGCTACTACAGAACCACCTTCTAAAGGTCATTCAGGTGCTGCTGAAGTAGCTTCTTCATAAGCAAGTTGTGATGAGAGCAGGGATACAGTTGTAGAGGACTCGGAAGCAGCTTACCTCTGAGGGGATTGGATAGCCAAGCTTGTAGAGCTCTCAATTGTGTCTATCACGACAGATGCATTATGACTCTCAGTTGCTGATGCCATATCGTTAGGATGGTGTTTGATGAAAATGAATTAGGAGTGGGATGTTTTTATAATGACTTATGTGGATACCAAGCGTCTAAAATTAATCCTTGTTTAATTCTTGAAACAGTAACGGCCACTAAGACTTCAATGCATGTATTTTACAAACCTTAATGACTCTTGTTACCTGATTACTCTTGTAACGATGATCTGATTTACATTTATTATTTTTCTCTTTCCTTCTTTTCTTTTTATTCTTTTTGATGTGACAAAAAGGGGAGAAATAATAGTAAGTATTTAAGTGGAAACTGAACCCATTTAATACATATTGGTCATTTATTTTTTGTTTCTTGCCCAGGGCGCATTTTTGACTTTTTTATACATAGGTCTAAGTAAGAGCTTACAAACCTCAGACTTAGCCTATCAGACCCAAAAGGAGCTTACAAACCTCATATTCTGGTGTTTCTAAGGAAATTTAAAAAGGGCGACATATTTTATCTCTCTTGTACATAGTTTTAAGATAGAGCTTACAAACCTCTGACTTAGCCTATGAGACTCAGAAGGAACTTACAAACCTCGTATTCTGGTGTTGCCAAAAGGAGTTAAAATGCAGTCATCTTGGTGTTCTTAAATATGAAACTAAAGGGGAGGTTACAAACGTCAACCTTGAAACTGTTTGACTCAGGGGGAGCTTACAAACCTCAGACCCTGATATTGCTAAGAAGACTAGTTTACTTTTCTTGAAAAATAGTTCTTAATGCTAGAACAAGCTTAGTTGTGAACTATCAGACTCAGAGGGAGCTTATAAACCTCATACCCTGTTGTTGCAGAGAAAATTAAATGCCTAACAGTGTCCTTTAAATACTTGTGTTTGTCATCATAAAAAAGGGGGAGATTGTTAGAACAAGATTTGTTCTTGAGATATTCTCTTTTAATTTTGATGATAACTAAAGTAATAAAAGAATAATGGTTTGTTTGATGTGTGTTTTATTTATGCAGGTTCTTATTCTTGTATATTAATAATCAGAATTTGTTTTACTTAAGATACACTTGGAGTTACTTCATTGATGGCTTCTGGTGGCAGAGTCTGAAGAACAATTTCTGTGTGGTTTGACGAAGACTCTGGACTGAAGACCTCAGCATTCAGACGAGTTTCTACACTTAGTAATTGTATATCAACTTCTAACACCATTTAGAGTTGGTGATAAAGATGTGGACTATTATTACTACTAAAAGCATGTTATATTTCCTTATTAGCTTGTCAGCTCGAGTCTACAAGATTGCAAGGCTCAAGAAAAGCTGGTACATTCTATGGATGTCTGCTTCCAACGACTCTATTAGTATAGATCCTCTTGAAGACTCAAAGGTTAAACGTGTTACATACTAGATTCTGAAATCTGTTGTTCATTCATCTTCAACATCTCTTGTACTATGAAGCAAAAGTAAAGACACTTGATCAAGTCACCTTCTCAATGGCTAGTTTCTGGAAAGGCTATATATATGGATGAAGATTCAAGCCTAAATTTTTAACAAGGATTCTTCTGTTGAAGGAGTAGCAATCTAAATCAATTATCAACTCTATGTAATATGCAAATTTTCTGTTTTAAGTTGTAATTGTAAAAGCCTTAAGATTTCTTACCCCTGTATATATTGAGAAATATTAAGTGCTTTAGCTTTTTGCTATGGTGATCTCCCATACCTCTGATACGTACATCATGTACACCTTGTTCTTTATTCTGTTGAGCCTTAAATGTTTACATTAAGTCTCTTGCTATGCGCTTGAGCAAAAAGTCTTGTCTCATTAGATGGGTATGTCATAGATGTTTGGGCCATGTTAGCATGAGGAGGATTTCTCAACTAAATAAGCTTGGATTATTCAGAGGCTTACCCAACCTGAAGTTCGCTTCAGATGATCTTTTTGAAGCATGTCAGAAAGGCAAGTTTTCCAAAACTTCTTTCAAAGCTAAAAATGTTGTTTCCACCTTCAGATCGTTAGAGCTTCTGCATATTGATTTGTTTGGTCCAGTGAAAACTACATCCATCAGTGGTAAGAAGTATGGATTATTCATTTTTTATAACTATAGTCGTTGGACATGGGTAAAGTTCTTGAAGCACAAGGATGAGTCACATTCTGTGTTCTCCACCTTCTGATCATTAGTGCAAACAGAGAAGCATTACAAAATAGTCAGAGTTAGAAGCGATCATGGTGGTGAATTTGAGAACAACTACTTTGAGAATCTTTTTTATTCTTATGGAATTTCCCATGATTTCTCCTATCCTAGAACTCCAAAACATAATGGGGTTGTAGAAAGGAAGAATATGAATTTGCAAGAGATGGCTCACACTATGATCCAAGAAACTGACATGGCTAAGCATTTTCGGGCAGAGGCGGTAAACACAGTGTGTCATATTTAGAACAAGGTTTCTATTAGACCTATTATGGGTAAGACTCCCTATGAATTGTGGAAGAACATAAAGCCCAACATTTCTTATTTCCTTCCTTTTGGTTGTATTTGTTTTATGTTGAACACTAAAGAGAATCTTGGGAAGTTTGATTCTAAGGCTCAGACGTGTTTTTGGTTAGGATATTCTGAATGCTCAAAAGGCTACAGTATCTATAACACAAAAACACGAATTGTTGACGAATAAATTCATGTTAGATTCAATGATAAGCTTGACCCTGAAAAGTCAAAGCTAGTTGAGAAACTTGCAGATTTAAAGATTACTTTCTTAGAATCTAAGGACAAAGATTTTGAAGACAAAGACTCATAAAGCGAAGACAAGGGTCTTGAATCTAAAGACTTAGAAACGACTCAACCATAAATTTTCGTTGGTCCATCTTATTAGAATAAGAATAGACCAAGAATTTCTCATCCTGAAGAATTGATTCAGGGAGATAAAGATGCATCACTCAAAACTCGATCTTTATTTAAACCTTCTGAAGAAACTCTTATAGGTTTGGTATATTTGATAGAGCCAACATCTATAGATGAAGCTCTTCTAGAAAATGAATGGATTCTAGATATGACAGAAGAACTTAATCAATGCACTAGAAATGACGTTTGGGACCTTCTTTAGAAACCAAAGGGTGTCCATGTTATTGGAACCAGATTGGTGTCCAGAAACAAGCTCAATAAGAAATGTGAAGTTGTCAGAAACAAGGCTCGACTGGTAGCACAGGGTTATAGTCAACAAGAAGGCATATACTATACATAAACCTTAGCACCAGTTCCCAAGTTAGAATTTATTCGTCTTTTAGTTTCATTTGCAGTCAATCATAACATCATTCTATATCAGATGGATGTTAAGAGTGCACTCTTAAATGGGTACATTTTTGAATAAGTGTATGTGCATCAACCCCATAGATTTGAGAGTTCTGAAAACCCGAATTTTGTTTTCAAACTTAAAAATTTGTAATATGGTCTAAAACAAGCTCCTAAAGCTTGGTATGAAAGACTAAGTAACTTCCTTTTGGAAAATAATTTCACCAGAAGGAAAGTGGACACAACGCTCTTTTGCAAAACCTTTAAGAATTATATTCTGGTTGTGCAAATTTATGTTGATGATATGATATTTGGCTCTGCTAATGCTTTCTTGTGCAAGGAATTTTCTAAGTTAATGCAGAAAAAAATTTGAAATGAGTCTAATGGGAGAACTCAAGTTCTTTCTGGGGATTCAAACTGATCAACATTCAGAAGGAACGTACATTCACCAAAGTAAGTATACAAGATAACTTTTGAAGAAGTTTAACTTGTTAGGGTTTAAGCTAGCAAAGACTCCAATGCATCCCACATGCATTCTGGAAAAGGAAGAGGTAAGTGGTAAGGTAGATCAGAAGCTATTCAGAGGTATGATAGGCTCTTTAATTTATCTAACTTCTTCTTGACCTGATATTTTATTCAGTGTTTGTTTGTGTGATTGCTTCCAATTACACCATATGGAGACTCACTTAACTAATGTTAAGAGAATCTTTAGGTATATGAAAGTTGCTACTAATGTTGGCTTGTTTTATAGAAAATCAAGTGAATACAAGTTAGTAGGTTATTGTGATGATGACTATGTTGGAGACATAATAGAAAGTAAAAGTACTTCTAGAAGTTGTCAATTTCTAGAAGACAATCTGATATCATTGTCAAGAAAGAGACATTCAACAATTTCTCTTTCAACAGCTGAAGCTGAATATATTGCATCTTCTGGATGTAACACTCAAATACTCTAGATGAAGAGTAAGCTGAAAGATTATCAAGTTTATGAGAGTAACATTCATATCTTATGTGATAATACTTCTGCTACTTGTTTATCCAAGAATCATATCTTATATTCTAGAGCTAAACATATTGAAATTAAACATCACTTTTTATGTGACTATGTTCAAAAGGGTATTTTTCATTTAAAATATGTTGATATAGACCACCAGTGGACTGATATCTTCATTAAACCCCTTGCTGAAGATAGATTTGTTTTCATTCTGAAAATCATGTTTATAAAACCTTGTCCATATTGAAATGATGTTATCAGAATGTTAAGCTTTCAGAAGGTACACACTCTTCTATTACTTCAGGTAAGCTTCACTCTCCTTGTTCCAACGATGCTTGAATGCTTTCCTCATTCTTCTTCTTCCATGCTGCTCATAAAAGTATGAATTGGTTGTGTATTATGTGTGAGAAGAGAGTGGTTGACTCAGATGATGAGAGCGAGGGAAACTAATTGTGAGGTGTGAAATCTGTTGAATTATTGTTGAACTTCTGCAGGTTCAAGTTGCAAGGATTGTTGATGATGAATTGAAGATGAAGCTAAATTTGGAGATTGCAGAGTTTGTCATGGTTTAAAGATGAAGATTAATTCAAGAAGTAGTGAGAAAGATGATGATGGTTTCAATTTGTCGACAATGTCGTGGTATTCTTAGGCTGGTACGAGTTGCAACAGTTGTAGTGGGGTCCTTTTGTGTATCGTGCTTGTACGACCTGTAGCAGCTTCATTGTGTAGTGAATATAGCCCCTTTTTGTATTTTGTAATTATTTTGTGCTTTTTTTCTTCATACTATTATGTAAAATCTGTATTATTTCCTGCTCACATTGTTAAGTACTTTTTCTATCTTTTCCCGTTATACTGTCTGGAAGCCCAGCAAGAGAAGGTCCAAAGATGATCAAAATGGGGGAAGATGTGCCCAAAATGTTCGTGTTTGATTTTCCAAGTTTCCTGGGTTTTCTTGATGCACCCTCTTTTCCTGTGTCAAATCGTCGTGCATGGGCCAGCTAAAATAAAAACAAATGAATGACAAAAAATACGCATCACATTTTTGCCAGTGACCATGCTTGCATCTCCAGCCAATAAACCATGCAGTTCATATGTCATATAGTTATTATGGCTTGAAGCGAACCTCAAATGTTTTCCCCAAATGAGAAAATATAAGCCCATATAAAGCAACTTCCAATGAAAACATTTCCACCAAACCCATTTCTTACAGCATGTTCATGAATCTCTTTTGAACACTAATGGATGGAATGTTGTAAGCATTATGAGTGGAATTGAGGTTTGGTATCAAGTTTGGACATTAGGAATTGGATTGAAACTTGAATGAAATGGATTAAAATTCTAAGAAAAATGAACATAGACATGAATTTGTCTAAAATATGGATAAAAAAAGAATGGTTCATTTGGAATGGATTTGATTAAATTGAATTTAGAATATGAATTTTTGAATGGATATGAATATGGACCGAGAAAATAGGTATCTAGCATGATTATGGGTTTTAGATGTGAACTGGACAAAAAGAAAATGAAATGGATATGTAAGTGGACAATTGGACTTGGTTTAATGAGTTGGTATCTTAAATTCCAAGTAATCCACACGGCTAATCTTGACATGTCTAATTCCAATCGAACTCCCAACCCACACTAAATTCCTATCCTTAATGAATCCCAAAAATGCAGTCAGTAAGCTCAATTGACCATGACCCCATGCCCTTCAAATCAAACCACAAACTTTGTCCTGATGACCACAGATCCCCTTAACATGACACTATAATCCCATGATCTTCAATTGATTATCCACAAACTCAACCTTAAATGAGAAAACCCTGATCTTCCTTGAAGGCACACTGATGCATAAATTACCTGAATTATTCAAAGGAATCAAAACCCTAATCCACAACCTTTCTTAATTATACCAATGAAGGAACCTTGAGTATTTGACACTCTTAAGAGGTCTCTTGCTTCAATTTGACTAAAGTAGCCAGATAAATCACCTCTGAATAGGGAAAGCTCAGATCACGAGAAAAATACTTTGATCCATGTCTTAGAAGACCAATGTAACGTATGATTATGAATTATGACCTAATGATAATGCAAATGAATGCGAAGCAAAAGCCAGTCAAAGATAGAAAAAGATGAGGGGAAATTTTGGGGTGCAACAGCTGCTCCTATTCAAACAACTTGAACCTAGAGGGATGAAAAGCGACTGCTTTCAAACATACAAGGTAAAAGGTAATTGAATACTAAAAGAACCTAGAAATTTGCACATTATGGAGATGTACAGAGTAAAGTGATTGCCAACCAAAGATGGACTTAGAGATAGTGTACACCAACCAAAAGTTGGGATAACCAAAAAGGAATCTGAGCGAGAAGATAACAATGGCTACTAACCAAAAGATAGGATCACGAGAGAGTAATATCCAAAAGTTATGAGAAAGAGGCTACCAACCAAGAGTTAGGATCACCCAGACGCCAACCGAGGGCGAATACACAAACAATAAATACTACCAACCAAAAGTTGGGATCGTCAACCAAAAGTTGGGATACACAGGAAGTAGAATCAACCGACTTACATCCTGAAAGGAATATGACTCTGTTGGGGAAACAATAGAGGACTACCAACCAAAAGTTGGGATAACATCCACAAAACGACAGACTACCAACCAAAAGTTAAGATAACATCCATAAAACAACGGACTACCAACCAAAAGTTGGGATAACATCCACAAAATGACTAAGCTGGGGATTATAAGAACATCAATTATATCGATCAAAGATTTAACGGAAGGAAAATATTCCTCATCAGAGGGACACATCATCAAAGAGTTGATGAAAAGAAAGTTGACATCGTCAAAGGGTTGACGGGGAGAAAACTTCATTAGAGAGACACCTCATCAAAGGGTCGACGGAAGGATAACATTTGGAATATCATCATCAAAGGATTGATGGCAAGAAAAATTGACCTCGTCAAAGGATTTACGGAAGAGAAAGACTTCACCGAAGAGACACATCATCAAAGAGTTGATGGAAAGGAAACCTGACCGAAGGAACACTTCGTCAAAGGGTTGATGAAGAGAAGATTTGCTTAAAGAGGTACATCGTAAAAGAGTTGACGAGAAGAAAAACTTATCCGAGGGAACACATTGTTAAAGAGTTGACGAGAAGAAGACATGCTTGGGGATGTCGTTATCAAAGGGTTGATGGACAAGGACTGATTGAGGGTAAGATCGACGCATGATCTAAGACCCAAAAGAAAGTAAGCAGATGAGTTGACTGAAATGTTTGCTGGGAAATGGCTCGGTATTCTCTGAGGACATGTCACTGATTTGACTGAAAGTTGATTTGGGTTTCCATGCAAGGTACCAAAATTGGCTTATACTTCATGTGCATATGTTTGAATATGATGTAATGCTCCATAATAAATGGAAATGCTACGCATTTGAGGATGTAATACAAAGATGATAACTACATGCAGAAATGCAGATGCAGGATTGGGTTACCAGGGAAAGAAGGATGTACCAAGTATGATTGAACTTTGTTGGTAAAGATAGGTGAAACCTGATGGTGATTGATTTTTAGAAAGTGATATTTTTCTGGGTACCAATGGGGATTGGGTTTTGGAGTGAGATGATGCCAATAAGGATTGGACTTTCGGTGGTTGCCAATAGGTATTGGGCTTTAGGAGCAGGGTGTCAGTATGGATTGGGCTTTTGGTTTAAGAGACGCCAATAGGGATTGGACTTTGGATTATCTGTTCGGTTTTACAAGGCTTCATGCTATATTATGATAGGCAAATGATATGCAATGATTATGCCATTATATGATGACTTAACCGGTGGTTATGAGGTAGGTCAGGTACGACTGACGTTGGAAAACAAGCTTTCACAAATGCTAAGCCTGCTACCAACATTCCAAGCCACTTCAACCTGCAAACAAAACAAGCAAAATAACACGTATAACCTTCAGCCACGAGCCTTCACAAGCTATAAGCCAAAGCACATGAAACAAGCCAACATGAAGCTTCACGTCACACATGCTACTACAAGGCTTCAACAAGCTGTTACTACATGAGAAATTACCCACACAAGACAAGCTGAAGCTATGCAAATGAAAACGAATACACAACACATTTAAAACACGTGAACAAAGCAAAAATGACAACCAACATTCACATTTCAATTCCAAAATTTTACCTCCAAATTTATATAAATAGCCAGCATTCTTCATAATTTGAGGGAATCTTTTTTAAGCCAAAATTACCCTGCCTAACTTCATCTCCAATCCACCATCAATCTTTAAACCTCAACTCCATTGAATCATCTTCAAGCTTCAAATCTTCAACTACACCAACCATAACATGTAACAATTCTTACCACCTGCAAATTTAACCACAACACTTCATTAATTCATCAACAATGTGCAAATTCAATGTAACTCCATCTAATCCACAACCAATGTGAAGCATCCATAAATGATTCCACCATAAATTTGTTCTGCAAAAGCATCAAGGAATAACAACAACATCTTGCAACAATAAATTCCTAACACACAACAAGTCATAGAAGGTAAGTAAGAGATTCAAAAATGTTTTTCTTACTTGATTTTGTGCTGGTTTCTCCGTCCATCTCGCGCTTGTGTTGGAGCTAATCCGAGTGGAGTAACGCAATTATAAGCATGTGAGGAAGAATTGATTGCCGTTGCCGCCAGAGGGTGTGCCTGCATGGTAGAGTTCCTTAAGGCCGACGACAAAGTGAGCGAGGGAGTTGCGAAGAAGAAAAAGAAGAGGAACTCACGGTTTTTTTGGATGTATTAAGTGTTGTTGGCTCTTATGTTTGTGTTAATATGGGTCTTTAAGCCCAATAAGCATTTCCTATCTACTCACACACTCCACACTCACGTTACACACTTCCTTGATTTCTCTTTTTTTTTCTTTCCTTATTTGTTTTAAAGTGTTTTTCTTATATTTTGTTTGAATTTGCTCTTGATGAAAATCTTAAGGATAATAAAATGTTGATTTTCAAAGATGTTGAATCTTCATTATTTCTAACATGTTGTTGAATGATCATTTGGATCATTATCTACACTTTGGGATAGTGATAGGTTGCCTTTGATTAGTCAATGGAAATTCTTGATTAAGATGAGACCGTTCTCTTTTTCATTTTGTGTCGCATGACTTTAGGAGAATGATTTACATATCATTTCTTTAGCATGTTTTAACACAAATATTGTTATTGACCGACCTTCCATAGTATGATCTTCATATAGATCATGCTACGATTGCTTAACATAGCGATAAGTTGGTTCCGAATCGATAAATCGATCACTTGATCGTTAACCACTAAAAACTAACAACTAACTCCTAACATATAACATTTACCTTCTTGCCTTTACATTTCCGTAATTTATTTCTTGTCATTTACTTTCTGCTCATTTATCAATCATGCACTTATTTATGTTATTTTCTTTCTTCTTTGATCTTTATTTCTTCATCTTGTTAAAAAATACAAAAACATGATAAAATGATCAAAAACCCTAAAAAAACTCTTAATCTTGGACTATGGTTATTATCTCTAGCATCATGGAGTTTTGGACTTTGTAATTAAACCCTAGCAAAGAAGGCCTGGATCTTGGATTCTTTATTTTCATTGTCTTAGATTAGGACACCTTGCACACACACGGATTTCTCTTGGGCTACCTGACAATGAGACCCTTTATTTCTTGCATCAATAATTCTCTTGTATTTTTTATGTATCCCTCTCCTTATTTTGGTGTACTTTCTTTACTTTCCCGCTTTCTTTTGATTGTGGTTTGTGCTTGCAAGTTAACCTTAGAGACTAGGATCGACCTCACCTCCCTTTTAACCCTTTAAAGTCGATCGCCTTGTGCATCGCCATTAACCTTACCCTTACACCACTTTCTAAAGCCCTTCATCCAATGTCAATCGACATTTTTGTTAATAAACCCTTGATCCAACGTCAAACAGCGTTTTCTCAATAAACTCAAAAACACAATAAGATGCGATTATGATTGCGCGCCACAAGCCTTAAGTGGTAGAGAAGGAGTGAGAATGGAGCTTTCCTACACTCACTCTGAGTATTTTGGACACGAGACGTTTGGCTTGGTGATTCAAAATATTCACCTCTACCCATAGTTTTTATTGCAATCCTAATCACGAACAATTTCTTTCAAAAATACCAAAAAAAAAGTCAACTCATCAAACTCTTTTTGTGCCTTAGGGCATCAATCTGAAAACCCTTTCTCAAGGTAAAATTAACCAACAAACACTTATTTTCTACTCCAAACTATGGAGCTCTGATTCTTGATTTTACAATGGAGATATGTAAGCACGAGATTTCAAAACTGAGGCGATCAAACTAATAAAAAAAACCTTCCATTTTTTCTTTAGCAAATAAACCTTTAGATAAATGACACTCATTCACGCTTAGACGACCTAAATAGTTCCCGTTGAGTACAACTGATGTGAGGGGTGCTAATACATTCCCTTCATATAACCGACATTCGAACCCGAGTTTGGTTACGACACCATATTCTTCACTTTAGGGGGTTTTATCGTTATTTTTCCTTTCTTCGAAATAAATAAAATTCGATGGTGACTTTGTGCATTTTTCGCGTAGCGATACCAGCTTATTACTAATTGTTGGATCTTAATTTCGACACCTGAATAGGATTAAAAGTAGGAAATAGATTTTCTGAAGAAATTTAATGACTTCGACTAAAGCCATATTTTTAGAATATGAGTCGAAGGTGTCCTTTCGCCAGGAGAATCTATGTTACAAACTTAGAGATATTTCTTAGCAGTTGGAAGATTCGATTCGACAGAAGTGCCACTGAAGGCATTACAACAGGAAGGTTTAAATTCAAATAAAGGAGGGAAAGTTTAGTCTCATCCATTCCTTAAAGAAGCCAAGTGGAGCGCTTCTAGGATTCGAAGGCATGCAGAGCGACACTTGTCTTGATTTCGTTTTCTAGCCGTTAATGGCAGTTATTTTTTATTAGTATAAATAACAAGTCTTAGTGTTAGGATTTATGTGTGTTCAGTTGTGTATAAACTCTTCAGTATACTCCAAGTACCCGTGTATTGAGAGAAATGAGTTTGTAAGAATGTACGTTGATGTAACACTATCTTTTCATTTCAGTGCAATTTAATAAATCTTTTTCCTTAAGAATTTATTCTTTCTTTATGCAAGTTCTTGTCTTCATTATTTACCAGTACTTCGATTTTACTTCTTTTCACCCAAATCCGTTTACACTTGAAATAAGTCATTTTATCATGAACTCTGTCAAAGTGTTCATCGTTTTTATAAATTTTATTTAAGATCAATTAGTACATGTACTAGGATTTGTGTGGTCAATCCTGCAAGTAAAACCGATCTTTTTCGATTTGTAAAACCAGCGGTTGTTCACCAATTTTCACGGTAAACAAATTGGCACGCCTAATGGGACAGTGCTAAGTGATCATAAATTTGCTTCAAAAATTTAAAAATTTGTTAGTTCTTCGATCAATTTTTTCTTTGAAAAACTTTGTTGCATGTTATTAAGAAGTGGTAAAGTAGCCACCGCTAACGAAGATAGAACAATAAGAAGATATAGGAGAAGAATGGCGGCAAATTCAAACCAGCCAAGTATTCCTCAAGATATGCCTAATAATAATGTAGAACAACCCAATCTGGAAAATCATCAGAGAGAGAAACTAGGGTGACACCCAAGAATGAAATTGGATAAAAAAGATACCAGACATCTAATAATGACTTTGAATGAAAGGTATAATCACAATATCTGAGAATGGTATTGGATGTAAGAGGAACAGGCACATCCAAAAAAACAATCAGATAAGAAAAGTCATATCTGGAAGAATGTCAGATAGATGTGATAATATTTGTTTGGTAGGTGCCAAGTGAGTTGGACTTTGACCACAAGGTAAGACATGGATAACAACATGACCTCGAGAGAAATGCAAATGAGGATGAAACACTAATGATATACGTATGTATATGAGTTATGCCATGATATATAATCAAATGCAAATGCAGACGTCGACGACACGGTTTGACTCTTTTGGTGAGATGACAAGACTGGAAGACTGATTCCTCAACACGGAGATCACTATCAATTTTCTTGGGGACCAAATATGCTACTGCTGAACACATCTTTGCCACACTACTAAACTATATCAAGTTTATGGTCCTTGTAGGAAGAATGAAGAGCTGCTTAGGGATTCTTCAAGTAAACTGCCCCAGATTAGCTGTCTGTTGTAAATGAACTGATAATTGCTTCAGCTTATATGATTCTTGAAAATGACTGCTTTACTATGCCTTCAGAAGGCATGCCTCAGTCTGAGTCTTGAAATATCTTCTAGGTAAATAAATTTTGAGAAGGACTTTCTCTGAGAAACAAACCTTGAATTGATTCTTCGACAGGATGTGAAAAGAGCTTACCCCTGATAGGATCACCAACCGAGTTTCTCAACTGTTTGAAAATTCCTTAGAGGAAAGCTAGTTTGCAAACAAAAGTGTTCATAAAAACATGGTAAATGAAAAGTTCATGTAACTTTTGAAATATGCAAAGTATAAGAGTTTCATGTCAGAACATGGTGGTTCAAAACACTCAAAGTGTAAAGCAAAGGTGTAATGCCAAAATAATTTATTTGCAAAATCTTTTGGAGTCAGCTTACGCAACCTTGATGTAGTATGCTTTCAAAATAAACTTGCTTCAAAGTTTATTTTATTTTATTTAATTTTTTTGAAAGAAAGTGACTGTCTGCCTTAATGACTACGATGAACCATCAATGACTTTTGACTTGAAGGACATCTTCGACACTTGCTTGTTATGTGCGAAGGAAAATTGCGGATGCAACCTTTATATGAAAGGTGTATTGCAGGAAATCACAACGAAGTTAACTGAGAGCTACCCATCCCAAGGTTAAGATTGCGGGTTTTTTGTAAAGAAAGAAATTCTAACTTCTAGGCTCAAAGGGGTTGACAAGGGAATAACTTCCTTATTTCTCTAGTGTTTAGGGGATTGAAACAATGTCTTACATCGTCAGCAAAGTTTGATTGAAATCAATATCAACAACATTTATGGGTATGGTGTTTTCATCATCCTCCCTCAAATATTTGCATAATCAAAAGTTTGGACAAGAAGTAAATATTTGAAAGATAAAACATGAAAAGTGTAAGTAATAGACAAAATGAATTGAAATCAAAAGTTTCAATGCTTATTTCATTAATACAAAATTACAAACACTAATTAAAAGCAAACAACTTACACAAAATGAAGGGAAATACAAACAACGAGAAACAAAAGGCCTAGTGACTAATCAGTAACAAAGATGAGTTGTCTTGTCTGAAACATTAGCTTTTAGGAAGATAGTCTGCCGGAGTCTACTAAAGCTTCACTTTTGAGGCACTAGCAAGAGATTGTTCTAGACATTTAGATGGCTATCCTTAAAATCAAGGAATCCAACTCTAACTAACTCACGCACTCTGGCTTTCAGTGCATAACAATTCTCCAAGTCGTGGCCTGGGGCGCCCTCATGAAAGGCACAGTGGAGATCAACACTAAATCCAACTGGAAGAGGATTAGAAAGAGGTTGCAGAGTCCTTGTAGTTATCAACCCTTGTTGAACCAAGTCAGGATAAAGTTTTGTATATGTCATGGGAATAGGATCAAATTGATTCTTATTTCGATATTGGTTTTGTCCAAAAGTTGGACGTTGAGGAACTTGTACTGGTCGTGGAGCAGCAACAATATCAACAACATGATGATCAACATACTAAGGTCTAGGTCGAGGCCTTCTCACTTTAGTCATGACAACATTGGTCTTATCTTCTCTCTTCTTATGGAAGGTCCCAAAGGATTTCTTCGCACCATTGGAAGATTCAGCAACTTAGGATACTTTACCATTTTCTAGTCCTTCTTCTAACCTTTGGCCAGTAGTCACCAGATATGTAAAGCTTGAAGAGAAAATCCTAATCATCTTCTCCCAATAGAAAGAGGACAGAGTGTCCATGAACATTCCAATTAGCTCCTTCTCTGCTATAGCGGGTTCAACTTGGGAAGCTAACTCTCTCCACCATTGAGCATATTCATTGAACGACTCTCTCTCATTCTGAGACATATTTTGAAGTTGACGGCGGTCAGGACCCATGTCAAGATTATATTTGTACTGCTTCATTAAAGCATTAGCGGGATCTTGGAAGCAATGGACATTGTTTTGTTCTAAGTTCATATACCACATGAGAGAAGCGACACTCAAACTGTCCTGAAAGTAGTGGATGAGCAGATTCTGACTGTTGGTATAAGCAGCCATCCTTCAAAAGTACATGACTAGATAAACTCTTAGGAAAGAGTGACCCTTATGCTTTACAAACTTAGGAGTTTTGAACTTAGCAGGCATAACAAGGCCAGAAACTAAGCACATGTTGTTTGCATCCATATTAAAGAAGTCAGTACCCTCAACGACTTTGAGTCACTTATCTATGATCTGAAACTATTCATGGACAACCTCAGGCTCAACAAAATCTTCATGGTCTTCACCTTAAGCAGTGGATGCATTGTACTCATAGAGAGGGTTCTCAAAAGGAACTCACACAGTTTGGGTAACAGTGTGGACCACAAGTCTAGGCTCAGCAAAGACTGGAGCTTGAAAAACTGGTCCGGCAGTCTGACCAATCATAGCAGTATATTCAAGAAGTGGAGATAAGTTGTGAGGTAAACCAAACTTTTGCCAAGTAGAAGGTGGCATTTCAACAGGTGAAGAATTAGCACTTGGAACTTCCTGAATGACAGTCCTTTGAGGTGGCTTTCCTCTGGCAATCAAGAATTGAAGAATCTTGGTAAGCATGGTCATTCCTGATTTTAAATCATCGATCTCCATTCAGATCTTCGCATTGTGTATCTCTTGTTCTGACATTCTGCATCTGTAGTTAGCTCTAGTCTGGTATCGGTGTCGAAGAATCAACTTAACGACTCACAGTATATATAGAGTATGTACAAAGTATGCTCGCCAAGACATCGCATCTCGTGCCTACATATCCTGACAGGAATGGAGTCAGAGCAACCGTAGTTCCCCTTAAAAATGGTGAGGAATTCTTGATTGTGATCAAGGTTCCAAGGGGAAAGTAAATGTCTATGGTGAGACACCTACATAGAGTGCAGTGACTCTAAACTAAGGTTAAGTTAGCAAGGAAGGGAATGTCCACAGCGGGACGACTAAATAGAGCACGATGACTCCAATCCTAAGTTGCAAATGTTAACAGGAAGTTATTTATTAGTGAGCTCGCCAAGACATCGCATCTTGTGCCTACGTATTCTCATCGATAAATGAGAAATCAGAGTGTTCGTAGTTCTCCTCAATAAGGGGTGAGGAACACTTGACTATGGTCAAGGTTCCAAGGGGGAAGTAAGTGTACATCACCAAGACGCTTACATGGAGTGCAGCGACTCCAAACTGAGGTTATGTTAAACGGAAAAAGAAATGTCCATGGCTGGACACTCGCATAGATCACAGTGACTCTAATCCTAAGACTAGGATAAATAGCAAGGATTAATCAATGACTTCTCAAGAATTATATCAAACTACAAGCAACAACTATTGATCAACACTTAGTCAAGACTTCAAAGGCAACAAAAATTAAATTCGAAATCAAGAATTAACCAATCTAAAAAAAAACGAGGATTGTCAAGGTTAACCTAATAATCAAATAAAAATCTAATTAAACCAAAATCTAATAGAAAACTAATTAAGCTAATTTCTAATTAAAACTTAAATAACTAAATTAGATTTAATCTAAATAAAACCTAATCAATCGATTCTAAATAAAACTTAAGATAAATAAAAAAGATTCCAAAATGGAATGATAAAAAATGAATAAAAGAATGCATGATTAAAGATGAAACGAAATGTTTAACTAGAAGAATGAAAAAATAACTTACTTAAATGATATGCACAAGATCAAGGAATCTAAAGGGTAAATTTTGGGGTATGACAGTTTCCTAAGAAAACTTATACATTCGACGTCACAAAATGTGATGAAATCTTCGATTTTTAAGTTAAAGATGGGCAAATGATAGTACCTCCGGGTGCTAAAATTCCCACTTTAGATCAAAGAAAGAAAAGGGGATTTTGTAAATACCATAATTTCTTGGGTCATAAAACCTCTCAATGTTTTCTTTTCAGAGATCTTGTTCAAAATGCTATCCTGGAAGGAAGGCTCAAATTCAGGGAAAAGCTCAAGAACCGGATGAAGGTTGACGCTGATCCTCTACAAATGGCTAACGCTCACTATACGGAGCCAAAAGAGGTTAACATGGTCGAAGTCGCTGAAGGTTTCGACAATGCAGTCAACATGGTTGAAGTTACTGAGGACTTCATTAATAAAGTTGTTTTGGTCCAGGTTACTGAAGATCTTGACCAGAAATTCATGAAAAATTTCGTTCGTGAAGCTATTGAAGGCTTTGTCGAAGAAACTACTGATAGTTTCGAAAGCGGAGTTCTGATGGCTTCTCCAAAAGAGTTACTAAGGATTACAACTTTTTGATGATTACGAAGGAAATTGTTGACGATTTCATTCGAATGGATAAGGCCGCTGATGGCCTTCAAGTGCGATTTGGCAAGATGGACATTGCTAATGATGTCAACATGGACATCAACATGGTGGAAATCTCACAGGGAACCCCCATGGAAGTCGACGAGAAGCGTCGACAAGAAGAATACAACAAAGTGGCTTACCCAAAAAAGGAGGAATGCCTCATAGACTTTCTTCGCATGTGCCAAAATAAAATTTTTGAAGTTATGTTGTGCCTAAGGTTCAGTGTTGTGTTTGATAACAAGGCAACATGCAACATTGAGGGCGTAAGAAAGGAAAAAAGATGCATAAGCATAGGGCCTTCTATGGGCAACGAGGTTTCGACCCAACAAGATCCTCTTTCAGGCAAGATGAAACCAAACAGAGGGTGTCGGGGGTTAAGCCATCTACATTTAAACCAACGGTTAAGGCTTCAAAGGCAAGTTGGATGAAGCCAGTTGAGGGCAAACAACAGGGACAACAAAAATGGCAGAAATTCTACATTGATAGGGGTTCATCAATGGCTTGCCATAAGAAGTTTCAGACTTCAAAAAAGACGGCATATGTCTTCGAAAACTACAAAGGAAAAAAAACCCAATGTCTCGTCCCAATGGAGAAGGGAACAACGCAGGAGGAAGGCTCAAAGAGAGGTTGGGGCTAAGGCTAAATCTAGCACTAACTTGTCTGCCACGAAAGAGAAAGCGGAGGAGCTGAAGTCTTTCGGCAAGTTACCCGTGGGGAGAAAGCTATTTGCTACCTAGGGAGAGGAGGCTAAGAAGAATCATGATCGAGAAATTGAGGAAGATGAAATACTGACGGATAATCTTGAGTCTGGGTCAGAGGCCTCTTTAGATATCATAGTAAATATGGTATCAGTTCTGCCCAAAGAATTAGACCAGATAACTGAGGTCAAAGATTTGGATGTGTATACAGAAGCAGGGATAGAAGCACACAAGCCAATGTGTTATTATGTTATGATAATGGTTGTGTCGAAGAGTAGAATGCATTCTTCGAATGGACAGATAAGGCAATGAAGAATCATCTTAAACCTCTATTTATTATCGGAAAGGTGGAGAATGTTGTCGTCAATAAAATTCTGGTGGATTGCGGCGCTACGGTAAATCTGATGTCGCACTTTATGCGGAGAAGAATCGGCAAGTATGAATAGATACTAAGCCACACAACATTGTGCTCTCGAATTACAAGGGAAAGGTGGGCACTACTCTTGGTGTCATACAAGTTGATCTGACGGTGGGGACGGTTACAAGACCTACTGTTTTTATGGTCGTCGAAACGAATACCGACTACAACTTGCTGTTGGGTCGAGAGTGGATACATGGAATTGAGGTTGTACCATCTTTCATGCACCAGAGAATTACGATATGGCGACCAGACGGTGTTGTCGAAAATATTGAGGCTGATCAAGGTTATTTTAAGGCCAATCAATCATGTCGACCGACGTAGTTTCGACAAACACTTGGCCAACATTGCTCCATGCAATTCGGCTAATTTTTCTTTCACCCCAGATGATGACTTTTATTGTTCATTGTATCTGTATCCCGTCCAGGGTTTTTGATGGGATAGAGAGGTGGTAGGAGACGACAACTTGCCATACCTTGGTGTATATGGGATAACCCCAACAGGTTGGGGAAGAGAATTCAGTGATGATGACTGAATTCGAAGTGCTAAAAAAGATTTTGGCTTTCATAGCCAAAAATAATTTACAAATGGCCTTAGAGGGTGAAGTGGAAAATATGGTTGTCAAAGCCAACCAAGAATCACACAAAGAGGGTCCTGGTAAGGACTTCGATCCAAAACCTTCTGATAAGGTTCAGGAAAAACAACAAGGCCAAAGGCTCGATGCAATCTATGATGAGGAGCCTTTGGGTTTTGAGAAGGATCCGTTGGCATCCAATGTCAAGATGCTAGCGTAAGATCCACTTTTGAAGGAGTTTAAAGACTATTTCGTGTGGGATTACAATGAGATGCCTGGTTTAATCAGAGATCTTGTTGAATTGAAGTTTCCAATCAAGCCTGGGAAGAAGCCCATTAAGCAAAATCCAAGGCGGTTTGCACCGACAATTCA
Organism: Lathyrus sativus; assembly: GCA_963859935.3. Lineage (NCBI taxonomy): Eukaryota > Viridiplantae > Streptophyta > Magnoliopsida > Fabales > Fabaceae > Lathyrus > Lathyrus sativus. The sequence goes on from OZ012735.1 coordinate 138,988,455, forward strand.
CTCAAAGATCAAAGAGGAGGTTGAAAGGCTTCTCCGATGTAAATTCATTAGTATAGCCGGGTATGTCGAATGGTTAGCAAATATTGTGCCTGTTATTAAAAAGAATAGTTCTTTGAGGGTATCCATAGATTTTAGAGATTTAAATACTGCACCCCAAAGGACGGATATTCAATGCTTGTGGCAGAAATGTTAGTCGATTCCGCCGCAGGACACAAATACCTTAGTATGCTTGATGGATATTCGGGATATAATCAAATTTTTATTGATGAAGAGGATGTCTCGAAGACAGCCTTTCGATGCCTTAGGGCCTTACGCACTTACGAATGGGTAGTGATGCCTTTTGGTTTAAAAAATGTTGGGGCAACATATCAAAGGGCAATGAATTTGATCTTCCATGATTATATAGAGACTTTTATGCAAATATACATTGATGATATTGTTGTTAAGTCTGTTTTAGGGAAGAGTCATATTGACCATCTTCGACAATCTTTTAAAAGGATGAGAAGACATGGTCTAAAAATGAATCCTCTCAAATGTGCTTTCTGTGTGCAGGCGGGAGATTTCTTAGGCTTTGTAGTCCATAAAAAAGGAATCGAAATAAACTAGAATAAGACCAAGGCCATAATGGAGGCGAAAGTGCCATCAACAAAGAAGGAGTTATAGTCACTGCTGAGCAAGATTAACTTCTTGAGGAGATTCATATCAAATCTCAGCGGAAAGACTCAAGCCTTCTCACCTCTGCTTTGACTCAACAAGGAAGGGTTCGAATGTGGGAAACCTCAGCAAGAAGCATTCGACAAAATCAAGAGTTACTTGAGTCATCCTCCAATTTTGTCACCACCTTGTAGGAATAGGAGCATGAGGTTGTACATATCTGCGTCTAATAAAACCTTAGGGAGCATGTTGGCTCAAGAGGATGAAAATGGCGTTGAAAGAGCCATTTACTACCTTAGTAGCGTTTTAAATGATGCAGAAACTAGGTACAACATACTCGAAAAATTGTGTTTATGCTTGTATTTCTCTTGTACAAAGTTAAAGCATTATATAAAACCAGTAGATGTTTATGTTTCATCTCATTTCGATATCATTAAACACATGTTGTCCAAACCAATTTTACATAGTCGAATTGGTAAATGGAATTAGCTTTAACTGAATATTCCTTAACATATATGCATTTAAAGGCTGTTAAAGGACAAGTGGTAGAAGACTTTATAGTCGACCACTTAATAAATGAAAATAACATAACCTATCTCGAACTTGAGCCTTGTAAATTATATTTTGATGGCTCTAGTCATAGAGATGGAACCAGTGTAGAAATGTTGATCATTTCTCCCGACAAAATTCCAACAAAATTAAAGTATAAAGTAGAAGGTCTATATTTGAATAATGAGGCTGAATACAAGGCTTTAATAGCCGAACTTGAGATATTATTGGAATTGGGGGCAACTCAAGTCAAAATAATGGGAGACTCAGAGTTAGTCATAAAACAAATAACAAAAGAGTACAAATGTGTTAAAGAAAACCTTATTATGTACTTTGTAATAGCCAATCGATTATTGAAAAGGTTCGAAATAGTTAGTATTCGACACATACCTTGATTGGAAAATTAATTGGCCAATGATTTGGCTCAGATTGCTTTAGGGTACAAAATCTCGAGAGAAAAATTACAAGATGCAATCGAAGTCAGAGGAAGAGTTGTGTCAGCCAGATTGTCCCCTTCAGATTTGGAAATTACAAAGCTAGGGTACGCTGATGAAGAGAATTTTGAAATCTTTGCAATAGATAGCTTGACGGATGGAGATTGGAGGAAATCAATAGCGGAGTATCTGCAAAATCCAACGACATCCACAAAGTGAAATATCAGGTATCGTGCTTTAAGTTATGTTCTACTGGGGAATGAGTTATTTAAAAAGACTCATGAGGGAGTTTTACTTAAACGCCTTAGTGAATCAGAGGCACGTTTATCCCTTTCGACTATCCACAGTGGAGCATGTGGGGCGCAACTGGTAGGCCATAAGATGAAATGGCTATTGTTTCGACCAGACATGTATTGGCCCACCATACTAAAATATTGTATTGAATTTGCTAAAAGGTTCCGAGAGTGCCAAGTACACGCGGGTATACAATATGTTCCTACAAGTGAGTTACATTCCATAGTCAAACCATGGTCCTTTAGGAGCTGAGCTTTGGATTTGGTTAGAGAAATTCAACCAGCGTCATCAAAAAATCAAAGGTGCATTTTGGTAGGTATCGACTATTTTACAAAATGGATCGAAGCTATACCTTTGCGAAATGTCAACCAAGAAGATGTAATCGAATTCATCAAAAAACACATTATTTATAGAATTGGAATCCTAGAAACCATTACAACGGATCAAGGATCAATTTTTACTAGTCTAAAGATGCAAAACATTTACAAGGAAATGAGTTTCAAATTGTTAACTTCTACACCCTACTATGCTCAGGCTAACAGTCAGGTCGGAGCAGCAAATAAAATAGTGATTGGGCTAATTAAGAAACATGTGGGAAAGAAGCCTATAAATTATCGCAAGACTTTGGATCAAGTGCTTTGGGCATGTCGAACTTCTCCCAAAGAATTAACTAATGCAACCCCGTCTTGATTAACGTTTGACCATGATGCAGTGTTGCCAGTGGAAATCTACTTACAATCAACAAAGATCCAATGGCACCATGAGATTCCATCAGAAACCTACTGGAACACAATGTTGGAAGAGTTGGTTGATTTGGATGAAGAAAGGCTTAATGCCTTGGAATGGTTAAGAAGGCAGAAAAAAAGAGTATAGAAATCCTATAACAAGAAAGTTAAGGTTAAAATGTTTTCGCCAGAAGAATTTATTTGGAAGGTAATTTTGCCTATGGATCGAAAGGATAAGGCCTTAGGTAAATGGTACCCTAAATGGGAAGCCTTTTTCAAGTTATACAAGTCTTTTCTAATGGCGCGTATGAGATTGAAAAGTTAGATAAAGATAAAAGAATCTTGAAGGTTAATGAAAAATATTTGAAAAGTATAAGCCTGCACTTTAAGAGATAAAAATAACCAAAAAATAATCATACAAAAAAGATAAATCTAATATGGTAGATAAATATGCCAAAATGGATTAATTCGTTACAGAAAAAGGCCACAAAAGGCCAAAAGTCATGATTAACAAAAGAAGGAAAAATGCTACAGGATAACTTTAGAAGGGAAGTGAGCCTTTCATCTTTTTGTACTTCGACTTTGAAGCATCAGGCGGCATTTGCAAAGAGTTTTATTGGTCGAGAGAGCTTCAATATCTTTCCCAAGTTGTTGATCTTTTTCAAGATGTTGAAGGCCAACCTGGATCTCTTTTGCTACTTCATCTTCGACAGAGCTAAGCAGATTGGTCTTGCGTTGCTTGACTTGGGAGATTTTGTTTTACAAAATGACAATTTGCCTCTCCCATTATGCAATGCTCTTGTCACATTTTTCAACCTCTTTCTTATTCTGCTCACAAAGTTTCTCGAGTGTTAAAAAAATTTCAGTAGACTTTGAGACATCCTTTCATGCAGCTTTTTGAGTTCTAGTTTTTGTGGTAAGGTTGCTCGAGAAGTCTCTGAGGCAGTTGAGATCAGCAGTAACAAGATCGATCAGCGTACTCAGTTCCATAACAACATCATCCACTTTTGGGGAAACTTCCAAAACATTGATTTGCTTCAGAATTTTCTTGAGACTAAAACTGACAGAAACATCTTGTTCTAAGATTTGGAACAAGTCCGCTACAAAGATTTTTTCTTTTATCTGCATAAGCAATTTATTGTCAGTTTTCCCAGTCAGAGGGTTCCTTGAGGAGGTCGAAGTGCTGGTGCTCTTTTCGCCAAAGCTGTATTGGGAACTAAGCGTAGCTTTTAGGTACTCCAATGGTCGTTGTACTTTCAAATATTCCAGCTCTTCATGTGAAAGGTTGGTCGATTGAGTACTAGTTGAAGTAGTAGTTGGAGGATCCTTGGATTGATTCTCTTGATCCACTTTATCTTCTAGGACCTCCACTTTAATTTCTGCTTCAAATGCAATTTTCTCTTCCTCTTCCTCTTCTTCTTTCTCTTCTTCATTTTCCTCTTCCACTTCTTATTCGTCTTCTTCTTCTTCTTCTTCTTCAACAAGCTTGTCATCTTTGCTTTGTTGCTCCTCAAGATTACCCTCATCAGTTTGTTCTATATTGGGCATCACAGTATCCCCTGAGAGATCAACAATTTCTCTTTCGACCAAGTCCTCTTTTGGAGTGACTACCTCGACCTGAGGAAATTCAACCGCAGGAATGAATGGTGTCTTCTTAGGAGCACCTGCAGATTGGAATCCTTCCTTATATCCTTTGGTGGAGCCTTTTGCAGAAGACTCAAAAGGAGTTGTTGGATGATAATTGGGATCATTGTTGGTTGTTGGAATAATCTGCTGCACCATGGGCTGACCTCTGATGTCGGTGGTAACCAGAAAAGAGAAAAGCCAGAGAATTAGAGGGACAAATGGTTAAGAAAATTGTGAATTTCCAGGTGAAGTATTTACCTTGGATTCATCAGCCTCATGACTGGAGTTATCACTCTCAGACTGCGCTACATTGCAATCAGAGGACGCTTTTGTTGAGAGTTTGCTAGCCTTTGACTTCGATTGATTGAAGGCTTCAATTATTTTTGCCTGCTTTCTCCTCTTTTTCAGGGTTTGTTCTTCAGGAGGAGATTGGTCTTCTTCATTTGACTCAATTATGATTTGGCTGGAAGCTCCTTTCGAATTTTTCTTCTTTGGAGTGGGGAGTGGTTTTCGAGAATTCTGAGAAGAAAAGAGTTGAAGTATCAGACAACATGAGATTTTGCAGTAAAGAAGAAATGAGTAAGAAATTTACCTTAGCAACCTGACTGTTCTCTTTTGTCTTTTCTTCGATCTGTTTTTTCTTTTAGGGTGCAACCTTGATAGCTGAAATTCAAACAAAAGTAAAACAATTAAGATGATAAAAATCGAATAAGAGAAATCTAGTTCGAAAACCTCCCATTCCACACCTTCATATATTTCGGATTTGATGCAAACATCTTCGATACCGATATGAAGAGGACCTTTGGAACTGTCTAGAGTATGCTTAATCGCAACCACCCGCTGAGATTTCGGCTTTGACATAGAATCCCCACAGATAAACCAGTCTGGAAATAGAGGGGAAAGGGCCACTCTAAAATCAGCACTTGGTGGTCGAGGAAATTTGGGAGGAAATTTATTGAAAGTCATTGTGTATCGTTCCCTAGGAAGAACGAACGAAGGGAGTTGTAAATTCTCCATTTTCTTTAAAAACTTTTCCTTTGGTGTAATAACTGCCTCACAAACGGTTCAACTAAGATCATTTGGTCGATAAACAGTTTCAAAGTACTTCTGTAATGCTTGGATTTCTTTGATGTGTATCAAAGTACCTTTCTTGGTCTTCTCCTGCACAGAGACGGAAACTTGGTTAATAAGCTGAGTAAAGGAAGGAGCATCGAAGAACTCCTCTATATAATATGTGGAACACCAGTGGTTGAATTCTGGGATGCAAAAGAAACACGGTTCAAAACCAGTGGGGACGAGTTAAGCCTTATTGGAGTAGCGGGAAAGTTGTTTTGAAGTCATCTCTTTAGTGTACTTCACATGATGAAATAGAATGGCACCTTTATTTTTGAAGAGACATCTGGGAAGAGCTTGGACCAACCCAAACTATCGAGCCACTAAGTTTGGTTGGTAAGCAATCAAAGCCACTTGAGATTTCGACAGATTCAATCAAAGTGTTAGCAACCTTGGAATCTGGAAAGCTTCCCAGATCTGCAAAGGTTCTGCCTCCTGAGCCTTGGTTAGGGCTGGAAAAGGTTTGGCAAACCAATCAAAACCATATTTCCTTGCAGTGAATGGAGCCATGTTCGATGTGAACTCATGACGTTTGGTAAAGATCATGACATAACTTAAGAACATTGGTCTGAGGGATTTTCCTTCTTCGCTAGGAGTGAGTTGGACCAAGCGAGTCCCTTCGACTCTCATATTCTTAATTTCTTCAGTAGTCTCGTTGATTGGATTTTTATTAGGGAGACTGGCTTCAAAATGAGGCATTTAGCCAGAGTTGTAACTACCAAAAGGGACCAGACAACAAAAGGTTCCCCTTTTCTCCTAAGTCCTTAAGTTTGGTTACTCCTTCACTTAGAGACTCATAGAGATTCCCTAAGATCATTTCGCTTAGGTAGATATCGTGACCTTTGTGAAGTTGAGTGGCTAGAGTTAAGTATCTTCGGGCTACTTGAAAGGACTTTGAGCAAAAGACACAATAGGATAGCCATACAGTCAAAAAAGCTATGTGTTATCGATCAGAAACGTCATTAGTTGTTTTGTCGAAATAGTGTGTTATAAAGTGAGAATATGTAGCTTTGGCAGATGTAAAACCTATGGAATCATTAGATTCTAGGTCGGGGTCATAAGGGTTTCCAGTGGGTTTGAGCCCTGTGATAGCGGCTATATCAAAGAGTGTAGGAGTCATCATCCTACAAGGGAGATGGAAATTATAGTGGGTGTTATCCCAGAAATACAAGGAAGAAACCAACATGGTCTAACAGTAATCAAGACTTGTTTTTGACAGCATGATCAAGTCATAAATTCCCAGTTTTTTCCAAGTTTGGGATTTAACTTTCTCTATTTTCGCTAGCCAATTCATGTAATCGTCAGATTCTTTGAAAGAGGGGGTTGCTTTAAAAACTCTAAAAATATTGTTCATAAACCTTAAATCTATATTATTCAGTACTACCGCATCAAAAGAAGTTTTCTCAATCCTAGTTTTGTTTGCCTGACCTATGAGTTTTGATTTATGGTAAGAAGGGAAAAAGTCCCTAGATTTATTATGGTCAAAACTAAGAGAAGGTAAATGACCATATAATGCATGTCTTTTACCCGAAACAGTAACTGTAATGAGCACCTACGATTCATATATCTTCCTCTTCTCTTCCTCAAGTGGTTCAGGGATGAATTGATGGTTGCCCATCATCATTGGCGCTAATAGTGTGTCAAAGGGAGGAAGCTGGTAAATCTTCTTCGAGTCTTTAGATTTGTGGATTTTCTTAGAATCTTTAACATTGGTGGTTGAAGACACCATTGTTAATGTTTGAAGGAAATCTGGGTATTTTTGGAAATTTGGAAAGTATAGAGAGAAGGAGAGCGTTTGAAGATTTTTGGGAGTGTAAAAGGTAAAATGGTTAAGTTGGAGCAATTTATAAGTTTGTGGGAATTCAAAGGACCTCAAATCAGCATTAAAGAGCTGATAATTAGTGGGACACGTGTTCCATCATGGTCGTTTGATGAAAGGTGAGTAGTTAATGCCTAGTGCATAATTTCCTAGGATTTAGGAAACGTGATGATGGCTAGAGATTGTGGCGTGCTTTGATGAGATGTTTTTTTTAGAATCTGTGATGACGAGAAAACGCATCGGTTATATCGCTAGATTTCATTGACTTTTACCGCGCATTCACCGTTTTAACGCTCGATTCCTCGAGTTTTTCATACTATTTTGCAGGTACATCGATATGTGAGGCCAAATCAAGAATTAAGAAGAAAAGAACAAAGAAACCACAAGAAATGAAGCAAGACAGAAGCCTGCATAAAACTCTGCATAATTTGTTACGACCACGGTCGTTACAAGGGTGTCACGACCGTGACACCTTACTTTGGGACCTCACGACCGTGAGGAAGTAGTCACGACCGTGACACTTGAAAACATAAGACAACGAGCGTGAAGACCTTGTCACGCCCGTGACAAGGATATAACTTGATTCTTTTGACTCAGACTACGTCAAAGCCACCAGTGAAGCCACTCCTCCTAGTAATTCTCACGTGAGGGAGACCTCTCCCACTTTCTGCTGCCACTTTCCAACATTTTCTCAACCACTTCAGCAAAGCCCAAGAAGCAAAAGACCCAGGACCAGCCCATTGGAAGCTCTATAAATAGGACCAGCTCAGGAGGATCGAGGGAGAGACTTCAGTATCCAAATTTCCTGCGGAAGCTCTGCCGAATTACCTTACCATCAGAATTATTATTCCAGCATTTTATTTTCTGCCTTATTTTATTTGTATCCAAACCAACCGTGTAACAATTTCCAACATTAGGGAATTGTTATACTTTTATTTGTTTCCAGCCTTCAGCATTCGTTTTAATTTTTATTTCCGCCTACTCCAAGCCTTCCGGTCTGTGGAAGAAGGAGTCTACTCAGATATTTGTTAATCAGGTTTTTCAGTTATTGCAATTTAATTTATTTATAATGTCTATTTATTTTTCTGCCATTAGTAAACTAATAATTAATTCTGAGTCTGATTTAACCTCGATGAGTAGCTAAATACCTTAGGGCGGTATGTAGTTATAACTAACTTAACCGGTAAAATATAACCATGGGCTAAAATAATTAATCGCTTAACATTCTGGCTGATACTTTTTAATTAAATTCGACCTTTTCGTTACGAGAGTAAGAAAAGGGTATTAGGTTGGGTCAAGACCACAAGAGTGTGAGAGTTTAACCAGATAGCTAAAGTTAGGCATTTAAATTAAATACAGCGAGAGCGCTTTAAGATAAATTAGAATTATTTAGTTTCCAAAAATTATCTCTAAACACTTATGGGCTAGCGAGAGCAGGCATAGGGCTTTAGGGATAAGATCTGATTCAAGACCACGAGAGTGTGAGTTGAGGGTATTCAAACTAGTAATCTCTACCGAGTAGATTAAGTGAACATCTTTATAAGCCTAGGTTAGATTGACCCACCTAAGTTAGTATAATTACATACCGACCGTTTTAGTATTATTTTATTAAAAACTTGAATTTAATTCTGCCTTCAATAGTCTTAGAAAACCAACAACAATCGTGACAACTATTCGCCTTAGCTAAACTAGAAGTTCATCTAGCACTAAGTAATGATAGAATCCCTGTGGATCGATAATCTTAAATATTACTTCGATAGGCTGTGCACTTGCAGTAAGATACCGCTAGACGCATAAGTAGACACGTCTTTAGCCCATCAAGTTTTTGGCGCCGTTGCTGGGGATTCCTTAATTTAGTTACTAGTGCACTTAGGTAGCATTGTCTAGACTAAGGTATCAACAATTTAATTTAATCTAATCTCCGAGTGTATGCCACGTACTCGCTCTAAAAGCGAAGACTTGCAACCTCTAATCCCTGAATCGGAACGCTTCTTACACGTAAGAAGACGTATACTCGATTTCGAAAATAATTCCAACATTCCAGATCTTCAATTAGATCCGCCTGAACCAGTCGTAAAATCAGAAAACGCAGGAATGGCTGAAGAACAAACTCATCCACTCAAGTATTACGCTAATCCTTCGCAAGGTGAACCGCATTCAAGCATTGCAGCACCGGCTATCAACCGAAACGATTTCGAACTAAAACCATCATTGATATCAGCCGTGCAACAAAACCAATTCGCCGGAAATCCTACCGAGGATCCGAATCTTCATCTTTCGATCTTTGTGCAATATGCAGATACCGTAAAAGCCAATGGAGTTACCCAAGAAGCTATTAGACTACGTTTATTTCCTTTTTCGCTTCGGGACAGAGCGAGAGCATGGCTTCAATCTCTGCCTTCAAACTCGGTAACTACGTGGGAACAGCTTAAGAAAGTTTTCTTGAACAGGTATTTTCCACCTAGCAAGACAGCTATGCTGAGAGCTCAGATCAACGGATTTAAGCAAAGAGAAAATGAATCATTATTCGAGGCTTGGGAACGCTATAAGGATCTACTTAGGCTTTGTCCACATCACGGATTAGTAGAATGGATGGTCATCCATACCTTCTATAATGGACTCTTGTACAATACAAGAATGACAATTGACGCTGCCGCGGGTGGTGCATTGATGGACAAAGAATATAGTGATGCCTATGCACTTATTGAAAGTATGGCTCAGAATCATTACCTTTGGGGAAGCGAGAGAGTCGCGACTGAGAAACCAACAAAGGGAGGTATGTACGAAGTAAGTAGTATGGACCAAGTCAATGCGAAGTTTGACCAACTAAGCCAAAAGATCGACAGCTTGGCCATAACACCTGCAGCCACCGTGGCTGCAGTAACACCCAACTGTGAGTTATGTGGAGTCCCAGGACACGAAGTCTCTGATTGTCAACTATTGACAGGAACTCCCACTGATCAAGTGAATTATGCTCAAGGAAACCCTTACTCAAACACATACAACCCAGGTTGGAAGAATCATCCGAATTTCTCCTATAAGAGTAACAATGCTTATTACGCACCAGGTCAAGCACCAGCTACATCACCAGGATATCAAAAGACTGCTCCTAATATCCCTAGAAAGTCGAACCTTGAATTGATGATGGAGAGCTTTATAGCTAGCCAATCTCAGACAAACAAGGACTTCCTAAACCAAAACATTCACACTAGCGAGCAGATTAAACAATTAGTGAGCAAAGTAGATGCATTAGCTACACATAACAAAATGCTTGAAACTCAGATTTCACAAGTAGCTCAACAACAAGCGCCTACTGCTGCACCAGCTGGAGTATTCCCTGGACAACCTCAACCTAATCCGAAAGGACATGCTAACGCCGTAATATTAAGAAGCGGCAAGGAACTTGACGGACCTACCGATCCAAGACTTGACAATCCAGCCATGTACCAAAAACCGGATAAACCGACTGAAGTGGTGAATGATCCAGAAGAAAAGGAAGATGAAAGTCAAGAGGTAGTGGAGAAAGAACAACCTTATGTGCCTCCACCACCCTATAAACCACCAATTCCGTACCCTCAAAGACTAATAAGTTCCAAGACGACGGGTCAATTTAAGAAATTTGTCGAACTTCTGAAACAGTTGAATATTACTATTCCGTTTACAGAAGCAATTACCCAAATACCCTCGTATGCCAAATTTTTAAAAGAAATCTTATCCAATAAGAAAAAGATAGAGGATAACGGAACAGTTACACTCACCGCTGAGTGTAGCGCCATAATTCAGAATAACATGCCTCCTAAGCTAAAAGATCCAGGAAGTTTCTCTATACCCTGTGTAATAGGAAAATTCGTCATTGACAAAGCTCTATGCGATTTAGGAGCCAGTATCAGTGTTATGCCCTTAACGATTTGCAAAAGGCTAGACATGGGAGAACTAAGACCAACTAAAATGTCCGTTCAACTAGCCGATCGCTCTGTTAAATATCCTGTAGGCATACTAGAAAACGTCCCAGTACGTATAGGACAATTCTACATTCCTACTGATTTTATAATCATGGACATCTCTGAAGACTCCACCACACCTATCATACTAGGAAGACCATTCTTAGCTACCGCCGGAGCTATAATAGACGTAAAAAAAGGGAAGCTAACCTTTGAAGTAGGTGAAGAGAAAGTTGAATTTGTTTTAACACAATTCTTACAATCACCAGCTATAGAGGATACATGCTATCTAATGGACGTAATTGATGAATGCGTAAGAGAAATGGAACTGGAGGAGACCACTTATTCTGAAATAATGAAAATTCAAATCCCCCCAATTCTCGAAGATGATAATTGGCAAAAACCGTATCAGGATAATAGTCTGAGCGAAAGCTTAGCACTTACACCGGATCCCATGCCAAGTAAAGATAAACCTACATTAGGATTAAAAACTTTACCTAAAAACCTAAGGTACGAATTCTTAGACGTTGAATGTAAAAGACCAGTTATAGTGAATTCCAGTTTAGGAACTATAGAGACAAAGAAACTTTTAGATGTCTTGAAGAAATATCGAACTGCATTAGGATATAACATATCTGATCTCAAAGGAATATGTCCCTCAGTTTGCATGCATCGCATTCTGCTAGAAGAAGATTGCAGAACCTCCAGAGAAGCTCAAAGAAGAATAAACCCAACCCTTAGCACTGTAGTAAAGGAAGAAGTCAAGAAATTATTAGATGCCGGGATAATATATCCAATCTCTGATAGTGAATGGGTTAGTCCAATACATGTAGTGCCAAAGAAAGGAGGTATCACTGTTGTGAAAAACGCTCAAGGCGAATCGATATCGCAAAGAGTAGTGACGGGATATAGAGTGTGCATAGATTATCGTAAACTAAACAAAGCCAATCGAAAAGATCATTTCCCACTACCTTTCATAGATCAAATGTTAGAACGATTAGCCAAGCATTCTTACTTCTGTTACCTTGATGGTTACTCAGGATTTTTCCAAATCCCTATCCATCCTGATGACCAAGAGAAGACCACATTCACATGTCCTTATGGAACGTTCGCTTATAGGCGAATGCCCTTTGGATTGTGCAACGCCCCTGCAACCTTTCAAAGATGCATGATGTCAATCTTCGCAGATTTTATAGACAACATCATGGAAGTGTTCATGGACGACTTCTCTGTATGCGGGCAAAGCTTTGAAGGATGTCTATCAAACTTAGAAATGGTGTTAGAAAGATGTGTAAAAGTGAACCTCGTGCTTAACTGGGAGAAATGTCATTTTATGGTCAACGAAGGAATAGTATTAGGTCATGTGATATCAGATAAGGGAATTGAAGTCGATAAAGCTAAGATTGAAGTAATAAAAGATCTTCAACCTCCTAAAACCGTTCGAGAAATACGAAGCTTTTTAGGACACGCCGGTTTCTACCGACGATTCATTAAAGATTTCTCGAAAATCACTAAACCTCTTACTGGTTTATTAATGAAAGACGCTGAGTTCATATTCAATGAAGATTGTCTTAAGGCATTCGAAACTCTAAAAACAGCCCTCATCACCGCACCAATCATGCAGCCCCCTGACTGGAGATTACCTTTTGAAATCATGTGCGATGCGAGTGACTATGCTGTGGGCGCAGTCCTGGGTCAGAGAAAAGAAAAGAAACTCCATGCGATTTACTATGCGAGTAGAACCTTGGATTCTGCCCAGATGAACTACGCCACTACAGAAAAAGAATTGCTAGCAGTTGTCTTTGCGCTTGACAAATTCCGCTCTTACCTAGTTGGAGCGAAAATAATCATTTACACAGACCACGCTGCTATCCGATATCTGTTAACTAAAAAGGATGCTAAGCCAAGACTCTTAAGATGGATTTTACTCTTACAAGAGTTTGATCTAGAAATAAAAGACAAAAAAGGTACTGAAAACGTCGTAGCGGACCGTTTATCTAGAATAGAAGGTATTAAACCCGAACAAGTGCCGATTAACGATGATTTTCCGTATGAACAGCTGATAGCACAAATAGGAAGCGACCTGGCGCAGTTAGATATAAATGAACCAGAACCCGTGGAAATAATACAGACAACTGTAGGACTGCCATGGTACGCTGACATTGTCAACTACCTAGCCGCAGGAGCTCTTCCACCAGATCTAACCTATCAGCAGAAAAAGAAGTTCTTTCATAACCTGAAACAGTACTATTGGGATGAACCATTATTGTTCAAACGAGGACCGGATGGAATCTTTCGCCGATGTATTCCCGAAGAAGAAATAGAAGATGTCATTGCCCAATGTCATTCGTCTCCTTATGGTGGACATGCGAGCACTTCCAAGACCTGTGCAAAAATCTTGCAAGCCGGCTTATACTGGCCTAATCTATGGAAGGATGTCCACATCGCTGTTATAAGTTGCGATCGGTGTCAACGCACCGGCAATATTTCAAGAAGAGATGAAATGCCCCAAAAGGGAATTTTGGAAGTAGAAATCTTCGACGTCTGGGGAATAGATTTCATGGGACCATTCCCATCATCTTTCGGTAATAATTACATACTCGTAGCTGTTGACTATGTCTCAAAATGGATCGAAGCCATAGCTTCTCCTACAAACGACGCACGAGTAGTAATAAAGCTTTTCAAAAACATAATTTTTCCCAGATTTGGTGTACCTCGACTCGTCATAAGTGACGGTGTCTCACACTTCATTTCAAAAATCTTTGACAAATTACTATCTAAGTATGGAGTGAGACACCGTGTGGCTACACCATATCACCCACAAACAAGTGGACAGGTCGAAGTCTCAAACCGAGAGATTAAACAAATCTTAGAAAAGACTGTCGCCATATCTCGGAAAGATTGGTCATCTAAACTTAATGAAGCTCTATGGGCTTATAGGACCGCTTACAAGACTCCCATAGGTACTACACCTTTCAAACTAGTTTATGGAAAGTCTTGTCACCTCCCAGTAGAACTAGAACACAAGGCTTATTGGGCGATCAAAACTCTCAATATGAACTATAGTGCTGCAGGAGAAAAGCGAATCCTAGACATTAACGAATTAGAAGAACTAAGGTTAGATGCATATGAAAATGCTAAGCTATATAAGGAAAGAACCAAGCGATGGCATGATAAACGCCTATCTAAGAAAGAATTCAGTGTGGGAGACGTTGTACTCCTCTTTAATTCAAGACTTAGGCTCTTTCCTGGAAAATTAAAGTCTAGATGGTCGGGACCCTTTGATATAACTAAAGTATTCCCAAGTGGAGCAATAGAAATCAAGGGTAGGAACAATGAACCATTCATTGTAAACGGACAACGCCTAAAACATTATCATAAAGTTGAAAATAGAGACTATACGAATGATCTAAAACTTTTGAAATTGTCCGCAAATTCCCCTGATTAGTCTAAACCTCAGCGTTACGTCAGGCTTTTGACAATAAAAACAACGCTTAGTGGGAGGCAACCCATTTTCTTAGTTACCTATTTTAAACTATTCTTTTCCTTTTTGAGCATTTTTAATTATCGTTATTACTATTTGTTTAAATTGTTTTGTTAGTTTTATTTTACATTACATTTATAGCCATTACATTTTAGCATTTCATTTTTCTTATTTTTATCCTAAATCACTTTTTACAGATTTTCTAAAGTCTTTTCCACTGAATTGTTTCCACCGTATTTTCACTGACTATGGCTAACCAACCTATTAACTATATGAAAACCCAATTTAGAGGTAGGAATCAAAGAATAAAGTTCGAAGAGTTATCACAGAGGCAAATGGATTTGACCCTGTACCCAAATGAAAAGACTATGGAAACCTTAGGCATACATGAGAGCATGATATACCTGTTCAACCGACTCGGATGGGAAAATGCAATGATCCAACACAAGTTTGCGACTTACCGAGAGCTCACCCTTGAGTTCCTTAGTTCCCTACTTTACCTACCTGAGCGCGGTTTTGGTTCTAGGAAAGGATTCATTAGTTTCCGCCTATTCGGAATAGAATACGACTTTAACCACAAAGAACTAGCTGACCTATTAGGATTCCCTAGTGGACCTTTTGCCTTTACTACCACACAGGTAGAATTGATGGATGTGGAGCTAGATTTCTTTTGGGGAACTCTGACCGAAAACTACCACCCTGAACCAAATGATATGAACAATGATGAGATCCATAACCCTGCTCTTCGTTACTTCCACAAATTCCTCGCCCATACCTTCTTTGGAAAAGAAGAAAACATTACCGGAGTCTCTAAGGATGAATTATTTATTATGTCATGTTTCAATACTGGACAGTGTGTTAATGGTGTCCCTTTCATGATGCAAACCTTCACCCGCATCCAAGATGAACCTGAATTACCTATAGTGGTAGGAGGTCTTGTAACCATGATTGCTGATGCCTTAGGACTTAGGTACCAACTGGATAGGTGCACCCGTCTGGGAACCGTACGCCTGATGAACCTTAAATTCTGCTTCAATAGACATATTATAAGGAATTTAGGACGCCCACCTTTTGAGTACCTGATCCGGAACACAGTAGTCACCCTGTTCACATTGCCCAATCATGCAAAAGTAAGTGTTCATAATAAGGATAATTGGCTTTATGAGTTAAACCCACCTGATTATCCTACCACTCCTGAAACACCTCAGTCTCACAGGATAACAGACGATATAATGACCGCTGTTGAAACTGACCCCGAGACACCTCCTGGATACCATGACATTGACCCAACTGACAAAGTTCATGAAACCCCTGGAGCGAATCACGGAGAGTACGCTAACCACTTGCAGAACATCATGCACACTCTCAATGCCTATCAAGCTGACATTAATCTATTCAGAGAAGACATTAAGAGTATGCGATTGGACATCGTGGGATTGACTGACATGGCCTGCGAACAATTCTATCATCTGGACTCCGCCATCGAAGACCTGAAGAAACGCCTTTGAACCGGCTACAAGTGATTTAGTTTACTAATTCTTTTCTCATTATTTTTTATCATTATTTTCGTTTTCAGTTAAATTTATCTTTCGCAACGATTTCATAACATAATTTGAGTTTATGTAATCTCAATTTTCTTTATGCCATGCACCTTTTATTTCAATTGATTCTTCATTTTAGCAGCTTAAATAATTTTTCTATTTCTTTTCTATACACTGTGTGACCATATACGGTATGACTGCAATATTCTATCTTAGGTTCGTATACTACTGTTTTGAAATTGCTATATATTATGGTGTGTGTTACTATAGTGCTACTAAATATAATACATTATTATTAAATTAAAAATAACGTGAGACAATATGCTTTTCTGGAAATTACTCAGCACCACACAGCCTCACGGTCGTCACGCCCACTTACGATCGTGACGTGCCCATTTAGCGTGTCACGACCGTCACGATCCTGTCACGACCGTGACGACCTCTATAACAGAGGTCGTGAGAAACAGAACTGTTTCTTCATCGTGTCCACTCCTCTTCTCCCTCCATACCCTATCCAAAACTTCCCCCACTCACTCCCAAACCGTCAAAACCTTTCCACTACCCCATTAATCCACCATTACCAGTAACCATTCCAATTCCCCTGTCCCGTATTTAACCCGAACACCAACCTCCCTCATTCTACCACTCTTCTTCCAAAAACTTCACAAAAACTCCTTCCACCCTCTCTCTTCACATTTGCATGTTATGGATTCTATCGTTTTCAGAGAAGGAGAAGCAGGAGAAACCCAGCGAGACCGTTTCGTCCGCTTCGAGAACCGCGGTCTGCAACCCACCCGGTACATTTCCACCGACTGTCTGCAAGAACTCGGTATGCTGTCCAGCGTCCAAAACCTATTGCAGAAGGTTGGCCTGTGGGACCTCTGTCACCAGCCACAGCCTACCTTCGAACTCCTGACGCTGGAGTTCCTCAGTTCCTACTGCTACATCACCCCTCATGGTTCTCAGAGTCAGCTTACCGGCAACGTAACATTCAGACTGCTTGGCCGGGAGTTCAACCTCACACAAACCAGGATTGCAGAGCTGTTAGGTTTCGACCACGGCACCGAAGCCCACCGTCGCGTGCCCGACAACTTCAGTGAACAAGCATTCACACTGTGGCGCGACCTTACCAACACCCATGCGACCACCTTCCAGAGCCTCAACGCCACTCACATCCACAACCCGGCTATCCGCTACTTTCACCGGGTCCTCTGCAACACCATCTTTGCTCGAGAGAGCAACCACAAGCTCAACTCAAAGGAGCTCCTGCTTTTGTACTGTGCCCTTCATGACGAGCCAATCAACGCTGGCCCCTTTATGCTCTACCACATCCAGGCCATCGCGCACCGCGGCTCATCCCCGTTCTTCATTGGAGGCATTGTCACCACCCTCGCCATTCAGCTGGGGCTTGGTGACGTGCTCGCTGATCTGCCGCACCTCGCCGCCGATTTCCTGACCATGAGCTACTGCCGGTCCGCCCACCTGATCGCGCAGCGAGAGGATGGCAGGTACAGCCCTGTCGTCAATGGCACCGTCTTCCACCACATCACCCTGCCGTCCCGCACACGCATCGACCCGGCAAACCGAGCCAACTGGCTCTTTGCCTTACCAGCTGCTGCGGATCACGCCCCGGTACATGATGATCAGCCAAACGCCCCAGTGGACGAGATGCAGGACGCCATGGATGCAGCTGAGCATGCCCAGGACATCCCTGAGACTTCCACCCGACAGCAGGCGGCTCCAGCTGCCACACTTGAGGACGTCCTATTTGCGATCCACCAGCAGAACCTGATGAACGCAGCACTAGAGCGTCAGCAGAAGGCACAGTACGACGCTCTGCTCGGCACTATTGCTGCCAACCATGCGGCCACTAATGAGCGGGTTAGCGAACTCTTTGGCGAAGTCCGCGGCGAGCTCGAGGCGCTCCGCATCAGCATTACTGCTACCTCCGGCACCGGCTCTGACCCCGACGCGACTCCCTCCAGACGCCGCTCTCGCACCAGAGGCCGAACCCGCGATCACCAGCAGCAGTAGTTTGCTTTTATGTTGTTTTTCAGTTTTAGTCTTGTACTGTATCTATACCGCTATTATATCACAACATTGAGGACAATGTCTGATATAGTGTGGGAGAGGTACTTTTCATTTCAATGTACTTTCAATTCTGTTGTATTCCTTTTAGAAAATCAATGAAATGAGCAATTCTGTGCATTATTTTCTTGAATATCGAGTTTTCCCCGATTATTAAACCATACTAGAAAAATCCTTAAATTACTCGCATTACCCGACTGACCACCGAATGGTTCGTAATTACGAAGCCGGGAACGATTAAACAAGACCAATACAATCTTGACATCTTCGACCCCCTGCTTAAGAAATTCCATCCCGATCACCATTGCGAGTGCACCTTTAGTTTCAGTTCAAAAGTAACCCCCAGTAGTTTATACTAGCAGTCAGCACCGTCTGAACACAAACCACGTGGGGAGCCGATGAATATAAGCGTTTGATGCCTAATCAATAATGATCCTTCGTATCTCAATGCAAAATGAAAATAGATTGCACCAAAGTACACGGTCGCAGATAATAAACGAGAAATATGAGAAGGACTCCGTTCCGGGTTGGTTCAGAGGTACTGGTTCTGAACTCGGTAGGGCGTGCTACGGCTCGATCCCCCACAACCTCCGCATCGGATAAAACATGAAGGGTTACCACACTCGTGTACCAGACCCCGTGCTAAAAAAGGATCAAAATCGCTAACCGGCTACTCCACTACGTGCGTGCGAAGGCAAAGGGCTTAATGTGACTGCGCCAGAACGAACCGGGTGAAATACGATCGAAAAACTCTAGGTGAAATCGCAATGTGATTGTCGATTGTTTCGCTTGACGGGAAGTAGACGACATAGCCTGTTGCTTATGTCATTAGTGTATCGGTAGTGTTCTATCAAAGTACCGGACTATCCGACAGAACGATCCACCGGACGGTTTGCTATGAGTATGCGCGAATAAAATCTTGTCCGCCGATTTTCAACCGACTATTTGCTTGAGGACAAGCAAAGGTTTAAGTTTGGGGAAGTTTGATGACGAGAAAACGCATCGGTTATATCGCTAGATTTCATTGACTTTTACCGCGCATTCACCGTTTTAACGCTCGATTCCTCGAGTTTTTCATACTATTTTGCAGGTACATCGATATGTGAGGCCAAATCAAGAATTAAGAAGAAAAGAACAAAGAAACCACAAGAAATGAAGCAAGACAGAAGCCTGCATAAAACTCTGCATAATTTGTTACGACCACGGTCGTTACAAGGGTGTCACGACCGTGACACCTTACTTTGGGACCTCACGACCGTGAGGAAGTAGTCACGACCGTGACACTTGAAAACATAAGACAACGAGCGTGAAGACCTTGTCACGCCCGTGACAAGGATATAACTTGATTCTTTTGACTCAGACTACGTCAAAGCCACCAGTGAAGCCACTCCTCCTAGTAATTCTCACGTGAGGGAGACCTCTCCCACTTTCTGCTGCCACTTTCCAACATTTTCTCAACCACTTCAGCAAAGCCCAAGAAGCAAAAGACCCAGGACCAGCCCATTGGAAGCTCTATAAATAGGACCAGCTCAGGAGGATTGAGGGAGAGACTTTAGTATCCAAATTTCCTGCGGAAGCTCTGCCGAATTACCTTACCATCAGAATTATTATTCCAGCATTTTATTTTCTGCCTTATTTTATTTGTATCCAAACCAACCGTGTAACAATTTCCAACATTAGGGAATTGTTATACTTTTATTTGTTTCCAGCCTTCAGCATTCGTTTTAATTTTTATTTCCGCCTACTCCAAGCCTTCCGGTCTGTGGAAGAAGGAGTCTACTCAGATATTTGTTAATCAGGTTTTTCAGTTATTGCAATTTAATTTATTTATAATGTCTATTTATTTTTCTGCCATTAGTAAACTAATAATTAATTCTGAGTCTGATTTAACCTCGATGAGTAGCTAAATACCTTAGGGCGGTATGTAGTTATAACTAACTTAACCGGTAAAATATAACCATGGGCTAAAATAATTAATCGCTTAACATTCTGGCTGATACTTTTTAATTAAATTCGACCTTTTCGTTACGAGAGTAAGAAAAGGGTATTAGGTTGGGTCAAGACCACGAGAGTGTGAGAGTTTAACCAGATAGCTAAAGTTAGGCATTTAAATTAAATACAGCGAGAGCGCTTTAAGATAAATTAGAATTATTTAGTTTCCAAAAATTATCTCTAAACACTTATGGGCTAGCGAGAGCAGGCATAGGGCTTTAGGGATAAGATCTGATTCAAGACCACGAGAGTGTGAGTTGAGGGTATTCAAACTAGTAATCTCTACCGAGTAGATTAAGTGAACATCTTTATAAGCCTAGGTTAGATTGACCCACCTAAGTTAGTATAATTACATACCGACCGTTTTAGTATTATTTTATTAAAAACTTGAATTTAATTCCGCCTTCAATAGTCTTAGAAAACCAACAACAATCGTGACAACTATTCGCCTTAGCTAAACTAGAAGTTCATCTAGCACTAAGTAACGATAGAATCCCTGTGGATCGATAATCTTAAATATTACTTCGATAGGCTGTGCACTTGCAGTAAGATACCGCTAGACGCATAAGTAGACACGTCTTTAGCCCATCAATCTGCTATGATGATCATGACGTCATGGGTTTTTGGAATAGTAAGAGACATCAAAAACATGCAAAAGTCATTCGAGGCGTCGAATGACACTATAAAAAAATGTCTTTTTCTTCAGTGATGTCGAAAATGACATTTTTGGGGGTAATTTGTTGGCTCTTAATTTCGACGCTTGAATGGGATTAAAAGCAGGAAATAGATTTTCGAAGATATTTAATGATTTCAACTGAAGCCATATTTTTGAAATATGATTCGAAGGCGTCCTTTCGCTAGGAGAATCTATGTTACGGACTTAGAGATATTTCTTAGGATCTGTGCGTGTTTAGTTGTGTACAAATTATTCAATATACTCCAAGTATCCATGTGTTGTGAGAAACGAGTTTGTAAGAATGTACGTTAATGTAACACCATATTTTCATTTCAATGCAATTTAATGAATATTTTATCTTAAGAATTTATTCTTTCTTTATGCAAGTTCTTATCTTTATTATTTACCAGTACTTCGATTTTACTTCTTTTCACCCAAATCCGTTTACACTTGAAATAAGTTATTTTATCATGAACTCTGTCGAAGTGTTCATCGTTTTTATAAACGTTATTTAAGATCAATTAGCACATGTCATAAGATTTGTGTGGTCGATCCTGCAAGTAAAACAATTTTTTTTCGATTTGTAAGACCAGCGATTGTTCACCAATTTTCACGGTGAACACTAATCCACAAGCAATTTCTTCAAACTCCTAACCAAATGACTAAATCAAGTTCTAACACGTATGAACCCTAAATCTTAAAACATAAATTAAATGATTCTCAAGAGCTAAACGGAGACCAAACCATGGGGGTTTGGCTTCTTAGGCATTGAATTACATCGTGGTAGCAAAGATTTAGCGACGAAAAGCCAAAATCAAGTGAAAACCAACCTTCGAGACGATGAATGGATGAAGTAGAATTTCAGAGTCTCCTAAGGTGATTAATTCAAACTTGATGCTTCTTTCTTCCTCTTTGTTCTACTCCTTCTTATTCTTCGTTCTTTGTTCTACTGTGTGTGCTTTTGAGTTGTTGTTGCTATGTGATTGCTGTTGCATTCGTGCCTGAGAGAATCAGAGTAGTCATACCCCAATTTTGACCCTGAATCATCAAATCAGTACATTCATCATGACATTTGTATCAACTACATATCATAACATGTATTTCATGTCACATAATTTCCAAAATGTCAATTGGAACAAATTTTCAGATTTACAAATAGACCGGTCAAATTGATTCTCAACCGAGCTTAAAATTAGCGGATGAAAAATTTCAAAATCGAGCTTGAAGACGTCAATTATATTGATCTACGTTTCTTGTAGTTTAACCTGGCGTCTCGTTTTAATTTTTTATTACTCTTTCGGTTGAATTTTGATTACTCTAAGCCTTTTAACTGGTCAAAATATATTTCAAAATTAGATCAAGCGATGTTTGCTTCCGAGAAGTTTATTTCGTGCAAATCATTTTGGCATATTCGATTTAATTTTTCGAGCACTTTTGCGCCCATCTTTTTATCATCTTAAGTCTGTTTATTTTTATATTTTTGTTAGCATGTTCATATTGATTAATAATAATTAACTGTAATTTTATTAGGTTTATTTTAAATTATTTTATTTTAGTTATTTGATTTAGTTTTAAGTCATTTTAACTCTTAAACATATATCTAGGGATATTTTAGTTTTTTTTAATATGTTTGTAACCCTAATGTGTACACTATATAATAATCCATTTGGCCAATTGAGAGAGGGGATAAAAAACCTAGACTATAAAAAACACAGTAATCGCCCACCTCTCTCTCTCTCTCTCTCTCTCTCTCTCTCTCTCTCTCATCTTTAATCTTAAAAAAATGAAAAAAACTCAACTTTTTACTACACATGTGAATCCTTCTTCATAATAACCCTTTTATTTTTATTCTTCAATAATCTCTCATCTTTCTATTTTTCAAATTGCAAAAAAAAAAAGGAAACACATTCAGCAAAAAAAATCACCTACAATAACCCACGTTTTCTTTATCTTTTTCTTTCTTTTTTTCTTTCTAAAATAGCAACAACAATACCACTCCCTTCCATTGGTAGTTTTTTTGTCTCCATTTTATTTTATTTCTTCTGTTTACCATTCATTGCATTTAGAGTATTTTTTAAAATCATTTTATCTTTGTTTCAAGTAATATCTATATACTTGTCTGTTTTTTATTCTTTAATATGGTTGTAACCCTAATGTATCTACTATGTAATCATTCATTTGGCCAATTAAGAGAGGCGATCAAAAACCTAGACTACCAAAAACACGATAGCCATCCAACTAATACAATCTCTCTCTCTCTCTCTCTCTCTCTCTCACACACACACACACACACACACACACACACACACACACACACACACACACACATCTTTAATCTTCAAAGAAATGAAGAAAACTCAGTTTTTTTACTACACTTGTGAATCCTTCTTCATAATAACCCCTTCATTTCTATTTTTTAACAATCTCTCCTCTTTCCATTTTTCAAATTGCAAAAAAAAAACACATTAAGAAAAAAAAAACCCTACAATAATCCACGTTTTCTTTTTTTCCTTTATGTTTTTTTTTGTTTTTTAAAACATCAACAACAACGACACTCCCTTTCATTAGTAGTTTTTTTGTCTCCATTTTTATTCGGTTCCTTCTGTTTACGATTCGTTGCATTTGGAATATTTTTTAAAATCATTTTATCTTTAGTTTTAGTAATACCTATATACTTGTCTATTTTGTTTATATATATATATATATATATATATATATATATATATATATATATATATAAAATATGTTAGTTTTTTAAGTTTTATATATGTTACTTTATTTTCAATATATATGTAAAAAGAATTATATAAATTACTTTCTAGTTTTAAAATTTATATAATTACTTACTAGTTTTAAGTTTGATATATATATACTTTTTAGTTTACAGTTGTGTGTGTGTGTGTGTGTGTGTGTGTGTGTGTGTGTGTGTGTGTGTGTGTGTGTGTGTGTGTGTGTGGGTGGGTGCGTGGGTGCGTGTGTGTGTGTGCGTGCGTGTGTGTGTGTGTATGTGTGTGTGTACGCACGCGCGCGTCGAAATATATTAACTTGTAATTTAAGTTAGTATGTCAAATTGAGTCTTGCTTCTAAGCACAATTGTTAAGTTAGCTTAATAGTCTATAAATAGACTAGTTCTCTTAGGTTATTGAAAGATGTTAATTGTTGGTATTCAATTTTAATCTTTGAACCCTTATTGAGAAAGTGAATAGAAAAACAAATTTAACCAATTCTTATTCTTCTTCTTCCTTCTTCTCTATCTTTTGTAAAACCTAATATAGTTTCTTGTATTTGTTCAAGAAACTAAATCTTTTCTCATATTTTGGTTTGTTCTTGACGACATCAATTTAATACAAAGTAGTGCGGTGAGCGTGGAGGAGAAGATGTTGTAAACAAAGTATAAGATTGAGAAATTCACCGGTGTGAATGATTTCAGTTTGTGGCGCTTGAAGATGAAAACCTTGTTCAATAGAGTTTGTTAGAACTGTTAAAAGGATCAGAGAAAATGGACGCTACCCTATCGGAGAAGGAGAAGACAATGATGGTTGAAAAAGTCCACAATTCTATTGTATTGAGCCTTGGTGATAAGGTTCCCCGACAGGTTTCGAAGGATAAAACTGCAGCGGATGTGTGGACGAAACTTGAAGGTTTCAAAGCAAAATTTATTTCCTACCCCCTCTTGTGTTTGGATCCACTTAGTCAACAAGTAACATCAGAGTCAACTTCTATTTTAATATTAATCGTCCCATGAGGAAGGAATGACTTCTTACAATTCTCAAAACAATCTTACATCCTTTAATGGATTTGAATACTCTTTTTGGCAAATTGCAAGAACACGAATTAGAGCTGAAAAGACTTATAGATGGTGAGGAAAGTGACAATAATAAGAAAACTTTAGCACTCGAGATGGTGGAAGAAAAAGATTTTGACTCTGACAAAGAAATGACATTATTCGTTAAAAAGTCCAAAAGGTGTATGAAACACAAAAAAATAACAGTAGGAGCAACAGAAAAAATGAATAAATATCCTCACTTACTCCTACATGGTTTCAATGTGAAAATAAAAAACACATAAGACCAAATTGTCCTTAGAACCAGAAAAGAGACCAAAATCAAAGAAAATTCAAGAAGCCTAAATATTATGCCAAGAAAGCTTACATCACCTGGGACGAAAATTACATAGACTCCTCAAATGATGAAGAAGCAAACATTTTTATCATGGAAGAACATGAAGAATACAATGAATGCTTTATAGTATCGAAGGCTAAGTGGTACCTTAATAGAAGTTCTTTAAAGCATAAGACTAGAGATGAATCTCTTTTCTCTTCCTTTACTACTAGAAAGGGGGGACTTGTCTCTTATAATGACATGAACAAATTAAAAATAATTAGTATCAGTAACATTGATAAGCTACCCAATCCAAAGATTAAAGAGGTTCTTTTAGTTGATAGTTTAAAGCATAACTTAATAAGTATTAGTCAATCATGTGACAAAGGTAATAATATAACCTTTGATTCCTCTAGATCCAAAGTTATAAAATCAACATCAAAAGAAGTGAAAATACCTACACCGTGAATTTAAACAAAATTCCTTCAAATGATGTTTGTCTTCACAGTAACAATGATGAACCATGGTTATGGCATATGAGAATAACTCATATCCACTTAGACTACTTAAACAAGCTAGATTGTAAGAACTTAGTAATAGGTCTACAAAATTTTTATTTTAAAAATATTTGGTCATGTGATATGTTCTAAAAAGCTAACCAAGTAAGGGCCTTTTTTAAAATGAAAATGTCATTTCTACAATTTGGGCCTCAAAACATTTTCACATGGATCTTTTTGGCCTGTCCAGAGCCAAAATTTTATATGGAAATTTTTATGCCCTTTTAGTTGTGAATGACTAATATTGCTATAATTGAACATTGTTCTTATCTCATAAAGAGACATGTTTGATTCCTTGAAAAAAAATAGCCAAGAATATCTAGAACAAAAAAAGTATTGAGCATTTCATCAATCTTAAATGATCATGGTGGAGAATCCAAAAATGAGGAACTTAAATTTTTTTTATAATGAGAATGATATTAGACACATGTTTTTCACTCTAATAACTACCCAACAAAATGGGGGTAATGGAGAGGAAAAATAGATCTCTAAAAAAGCTTGCAAGGACGAGGCGCAATGAGACTAATCTTCCTATATACTTTTGGGCTGATACCATATGCACTGCTTGCTACATAATGAATCGTGTCTTAACGAATTATAAAGCATACACCCTATGGGTTATACGAAGGAAGAAATTTGAATATTTCTCACTTACATGTCTTCAGACGCAAATGTTTTGTGCTTAACAACATAAATGATAATCTTGGTAAAGTTGAAGCAAAAGTTGATGAAGACATATTCCTAGGATATTCAACTTCAAGTAATAGTTTTAGATTTTTCAATAAAATAACTCGGAGAATAGAAGAATCATTTCATGTTACCTTTGATGAGTCTACTCCAACTCTATAGAGGTAGAAGTTGTTGATTGTATATGTATCCATGAGAAAAATTCTCTTGAACATAAAGATCAATATGAAGATTAAGAAATAAGTCGAGAGAAAGATCAAAGCCAAAATGGAGAAACAAGTATAAAATATTAGGATCTACCCAAGGAATGAAAGATTGCTAAAAACCATCCAATCTAGAACGTCATTGGAGATACTTCTAAGGGAGTTAAAACTTGACACTCCTTTATCAAGGTATGTAAACTTTATGGATTTTGATTCCCAAACTGAACCAAAGTAAGTTCATGAAACTCTCATTGGCAGACATTTTCTATTGCTATACAAGAAGAGTTAAATCAACTTGAGAGAAACAATATTTTAGAGTTTGTTCCCAAATATTCAACTAATCAAGTGATTGAAACCTGATTGGTCTTTCACAACAAACTTGACGAGGATGTAAATGTTTTAAGTAATAAAGCTGCAAAAGGATACAACCAATGAGAAAACATAGATTTCAATGAAGTGTATGCCTACGTAGCACGATTAAAAATCATAAGGATATTTTTGGCTTTCTCATGCATCATTAATTTTATACCTTTCTAAATGGATGTAAACAGTGTATTTTTGAACGATTCCATCCAGGAGAAAGTGTATGTTGATCAACTTCCTGGTTTCATAAATTACATTGTTCCTAAGCATCATAAGTAAATCTAGACCCACCCCGAAATTAATGGGGAAAACTATGTTTAACTAGGTGCGAGTGCGGGGAAAGCCCGATTTTCTTTTACGGGGGCGGGGCAGAGGCGGGGGATGCTACTACCCGCCCTGCACCCGGCCCATCCTCGCCCATGTCTACTATAATTTAATTTAATGCATCATTTTAGTTATTTTATTATACATTTATTAGAGTTATTTTAATCTTTAGAAATAGGTTTATTAGAGTTAATTTACTTTTTAAAAACATGTTTATTTGAGTTATTTTACTCTTTAGAAACATGTTTCCTATTAAAACGAATAAGTATTTAATTAAATTATTAATTTTTATTATTATGAAATAATTATGTATTTAAAAAAAATAGTTTTTACGGGTGGGGAGGGGCGGGTGCGGGGAAACCCGTTTCCAATTAGGGGCGAGTCTGGGTGGTAATTTTTTACCCCGACTGGGTTTGGGAGCGGGGGCGAGTATGTTATAGGGAGGCGGGTGTGGGTGTGAGTCTGGTTAAACTCGCTCTCGACCCACCCGTTACCATGCCTAATTGGTCCTAATCATGTTTTTAAACAGAAAAAGGATTTCTACCTTAAATAATCTCCTAGAACTTTGTATGATCATTTGAGTAAGTTTTTACTTGAAAACAGTTTTCAAAGAGGGAATGTTGATAAGAAAATTTATAAAGACATATGAGCATGAAATTTTACTAGTTCAAGTTTATGTTGATGACATCATTTTCGATGTTACTAATGAATTCTTGTGTAAGGACTTTTCTGAGATGATGTAGAATGAATTTGAGATGCCCATGACAGAGAAGATTCAATATTTCCTAGGCTTACAAATCCATCAATCCAAAGAAGGCACATTAATCCATCAAGCCATATACAAAAACGATTTGGCATGGATAAAGCCAAATAAATCTCAAATCCAATGAGTACTTCATGTATCTTGGAAAAAGACGAGGAATGAAAGCTAGTTGAAGAAATCAAGTATTAATGTATTATCGACTATTTTCTTTATCATACTATATCCCATATTGATATCATGTTTGTTGCGTGTGTTTGCGCTTGTTATTAAGCAAACCCCAAAGAGTCACATGTCACTATAGTAAAATGCATTATGATATATCTCTATAGCATACCACAAATGGGTTTATGGTACCTCCAAACGAATGAATTATTCCCTAATTAGATAGTATGATTCTAATTTTGCCGATTGTAAATTAGATCAGAAAAATACCAGTGGCACTTATTACTTACTTGGTAACTCGCTTATCTCATAGCGTAGCAAGAAACAAGGAAGTGTAGTATTATCCACAACTAAGGAAAAATACTTTGATGTGAGTAGCTATTGTGTGTAAATTATATGGACGAAACATCAACTAAGTGATAACATAGTAGATCTCAAAGTTGTCTCGATAAAATGCAACAACACTAGCGCCATAAACATCATAAAAAAATATGGTGCAACACTTAAACACACTTAGGTTAGGCACCCTTTTATTAGGGATCATAAACATCACAAATAATATGGTATTTCTTCTTCTTCTCCTTCTTCATATGCTACTGCTGCTCCTCCTTCCCTATATGATGTATGATCTATGTGTTATGCTTGTTTTCACATCTTGGATCGAACTCTAGTATGCTGTCGGAGTAATGCATGTTGTAGTCGAAGTTTGTTCTAACACACATTAGTCAATATTGCTAGGTTTGTTAGCATGTTGAATTGGACCTTGCTTATAAGCTCAATTGTTTAAGTTAGCTTGTAATGGGTAATTGTTAAAAAGCCCATTAGGTTAGTGTGTTATTTTTCTTATAAATAGCATCCTAGTCTCTCATCTTGTATAAGGAAGCATAGGAAGATAAAATCCTAATTCAAGAGAGAGAGGTTATTTGTTATTATTGTATACTTGTAATCTTGTTTGATAGATAAAGGAAAGACTAGTATTTTATAACCAATCCTTGTTGTTTTTCCCTTGTTTTCTTTGTTAACCCTAACCATTGTGTGTTTCTTGTCTATAAAGAAACCGTTTATTTTTATTTCAAGGTATCTTATTCACAACAAATTGGTGCGGTGAGTGTGGAAAAGATGCCTTCAACAGAGTATGAGATTGAAAAGTTCACCGGAGTGAACGACTTTAGTCTGTGGCGCTTGAAGATGAAAGCCCTACTAGTTCAGCAAGGTTGTTTGGAAGCGTTGAAGGGAGAGGCAACCATGGATATTGCATTAGCGGAAAAAGAAAAGACGACCATGATTGAGAAAGCCCACAACGCAATATTGTTGATCCTTGGTGATAAGGTTCTTCGTCAGGTATCAAAGGAGACTACAACATCGGGGTTATGTGTAAAACTTGAAAGTTTGTACATGACCAAATCTTTGGTGAATTGACTCTACCTGGAGCAAGCTTTGTATTCATTCAAGATGAGTGAAGACAAAGTGTTGGATGAGCAGTCGAATATGTTCAACAAGTTGATTCTTGATCTTGAAAATATTGATGTGAAGATCGATGGTGAAGACCAAGCACTGCTGTTGTTGTGTGCTTTGCCCATAACACATGCTCACTTCAAAGAAACTCTCTTGTATGGAAGGGAATCCCTGAGCTTTGAAGAAGTTCAATTAGCCTTATATTCTAAGGACTTGGACAAATGAAAGGAGCATAAACCTTCGACGGTGGGCGAAGATTTGGCCGTTAAGGAAAAATTCTTGCGAAAGGATGGTAAGTTTGACAAAAAGAAAGGTAAAAGTCAGCAGAAGTCTTATAGTGGCGAAACATCTGGTATTCGATATTATCACTATAAGAAGGAGGGTCACACAAGAAAGGTGTGCCCTAAACGTCTGAAAGATCATGGGGGTAAGGGTTATGGCAACGCATCCATTGTTCAAGATGACTTCGACTTATTTGATGTTATTGTGGTTTCAAGTGGCGACTCAAGAAAAGAGTGAATTTTGGATTCAAGTTGCACTTGGAACATGACTCCAAACAGAGAATTGTTCGAGAAGCTATATGATCAAGATGGTGGATCAGTGCTGTTGGGAAATAACAAATCTTGAAAATTGCAGGTATTGGATCTGTGAGATTCAAGCTCCATGATGAGTCAATAAGGTTATTGACTGAAGTCAGGTATGTACCTGATTTGAAAAGAAATTTGATTTCTCTTGGTGAATTTGACAGGAATGGATATGTTTTTTAAGGAGATAAAATTATTCTAAGAGTCATGAAGGGGTCGAAGGAGGTCTTAAGAGGCGTGAAAAAACAAGGCTTGTATACCCTTGAGGCTGAGGTTGTAAGTGGTTCGACAAATGTTGCATCCACAAAACCGTTGTCGAAGATAGAATTATGGCACATGAGATTGGGCCATGTCAGTGAAAAAGGCCTGGTCAAATTGGGGAAGCAGAACCTCCTAGGAGGTGACAAAGTCGAAAAGTTAGAGTTTTGTGAATCTTACGTATTTGGTAAATCTTGTAGGGTGAAGTTTAACAAAGGCAAGCAAAGAACACATGGATCCCTGGATTACATTCATGTTAATCTTTGGGTAACTGCTAGGAATCCTTCACACTCAGGTGCAAGGTATTTTATATCCATCGTTGATGACTATTCCATAAAGTTATGAGTATTCATCCAGAAGACGAAGGATGAAACTTTTTAGAATTTCAAAAGTTGAAAGGTTCTGGTTGAAACTCAAACTGGCAGAAAGGTTAAGAGGTTGAGAATCGACAATGGCCTTGAGTTCTGCAACGAAACGTTTGACAGTTACTGTGTTGAGTTCAGAATTTCAAGGCATAAGACTGTAGCAGGTAATCCTCAACAAAACGACTTAACTGAGAGATTCAATTGAACAATCCTTAAAAGGGTTAGATGCATGTTGGTTAGTGTTGGATTGAAGAAGGTGTTTTGGGCGGAGGCTGATTCGACAACAGCCTATTTGATAAATGCATGTCCCTCGACTGCCTTGGGAATGAAGACACTTGAAGAAGTTTGGTCGGGACATCCACCTAGTCTCGTCAGACTGAGAGTATTTGGCTGCATGACCTATGCTCATATTAGGCAAGATAAGGCCGAACCTAGAGCTCTGAAATGCATGTTCATGGGATACCCTAAAGGAATCAAAGCTTATAGGATATGATGCCTAGAGCCAGGTTACAAAAGGTGTATCACTAGTTGAGATGTAGTTTTCAATGAAGCAGAGACGACTTTCAAGAAAACTGATGATGCTGACGAAGAGCTGGAACAAGGAGAGGTTCCTGTTGAGGTGAAGCATGTTGATGCTGATTTACGTATCCTATATGAAGTCAAAGAAGACGCAAAAGATGTTTTCAAAGATGAGGAGACTGATAATGACTACCTGTTAGCAAGAGACAGGTCGAGAAGAGTCATCAAGCCACCTCAGAGACTTGGGTATGCAGATCTTATAGCTTATGCCTTAATCTCTGCAAGTGAGGTTCTAGACGAAGAACCTAAAGACTATAAGGAAGTTATGAGGAGTCGAAAGAAGACTAAATGCTTGAAGGCCATGGATGATGAGATGAAATCTCTTTATGATAACAACACCTGGGAGTTGATCAAGAAACCTGCCAGAGCCAAGTTAGTCAGATGTAAATGTATTTTCAAAGTTAAGGAAGGGATCGAAGGAGTGACGTTGAAGAGATACAAGGCAAGATTGATTGCTAGAGGGTTCACTCAGAAAGAAGGTGTGACTTCAATGATGTGTTCTCTCCTGTTGTGAAGTATAGATCCATCCGAATGTTGCTTGCTACAGTGGTACAATTCAACCTTGAATTGGAACAGATGGATGTGAAGACTGCGTTCTTGTATAATGATCTAGATGAAACAATCCTTATGGGACAACTTGAAGGTTATGTCGAAAAAGGGAAGGAAGATTATGTGTGCAAACTGAATAGATCTTTATATGGACTAAAACAATCTCCTCGACGGTGGAATAGGAGATTCGACAAGTTCATGACACGCATAAGTTTAATTAGAAGTCAGTTTGACCACTGTGTTTACTTTAGATTTCGACCTGGTAATTCATTTATTATTCTGTTGCTTCATATGGCTGATATTCTAATAGTAAGCAACAATGTCAAAAATGTAATGAGGGTGAATGCTGAATTCAATAAGGAGTTCGACATGAAGGATCTGGGAGTTGCGTCCAGGACTCTTGGGATTGACATCCGAAGAGATAGAAAACAGTCGAAATTATGCTTATCTCAAAAGGCATACCTACAGAAGATTCTAAAAAAGTATGGTATGTAAAATTTAAAGCCTGTTGTGACTCCAACAAACCCTCAATTCAAGCTGAGTATAGATCAGTGTCCCAACACTAATATCAAAAAAACTTATATGAATAATATTCCATATGCTAATATATTGAATTCTTTGATGTATGTTATGGTTTGTACTAGACCCGACATAACATATGCAATAAGTCTTGTAAGCAGGTACATGGCGAATCTTGGAAAGGCTCACTAGCAAGCATTGAAGTAGATTCTAAGGTACATAAATAGGTCTATAAATATAGTCCTAATTTATGGTGGAGCCTTGAGTGAAGATAGTAAATCAGCAATTGAAGGATATGTCAACTCTGATTATGCAGGTTGTATGGATTCCAGAAAATCTATTTTTGGATATGTGTTCATTATGTTTGAGACAATAATCAGTTGGAAAGTAACACTTAAGAATTTTGTTGTCTTATCTATCACTGAAGCGGAATATATCGCCCTAACTGAAGTTGTGAAAGAAGCATTGTGGCTTGAAGGTTTTGCAAAATAGCTGAAAATTCAAGGTCGAGTTATCACTTCAGAATGTTGTTACCTTATCTACCAATTGTTTAAGTTAGCTTGTACCCTAAGTTAACTTGTAATGGATCATTGTTAAAAAACCCATTAGGTTAGTGTTCTATTTTTCTTATAAATAACATGCTAGTCTCTCATCTTGTATAAGGAAACATAGGAAGATAAAATCATAATTCAAGAGAGAGAAAAGTTATTTGTTATTCTTGTATACTTGTAATCTTGTTTGATAGATAAAGGAAAGAAAAACAATTTATAACCAATCCTTGTTATTTTTCTCTTGTTTTCTTTGTTAACCCTAACCCCTGTATATTTCTGGTCTATAAAAAAACTGTTTATATTTTATTTCAAGACATCTTATTCACAACATGCCAAATTAGAGAAATATATTTTTAAGAATAGAGTATACACTCTACTTATGTGATAAGATTAACTTGAAGACATCTCAAATCTCATCGAATAAGAGACTCAAAGTTTTATTAATGTGCTTATATGACTGACGTATCTGACCAAAAAAAACTTAAAAGTCTCGTAATTGTAAAAATTAGAAAGTATAAAATTAGTATTTGATATATATATATATATATAATATCTAAAAATAAATAAATTACTTTTTGTAAAAATCATCGGAGATAGTATTATTTATTTTATATTATTTACATCATAATTTCATATAAAGTGAGCTAAGGAGGGAGAAACTTTCCCTTCCAAAATAAGGGTCGGGGAATGGAGGAGTGTCATGATTGAATTCTTGTGTTTGGCCTATTGACACTCTCTCACCCTCACATTAAACTCACAAGTGCTTCTCTTGTCTCTTTCACACTTTTTTTAATACATTTCCAAGTCAGTCTCCCACGTGCTCCTCAAAAACACTCACTCCCCCTTTCACACCTACAATACATACATCCATCTCTCTCTCTATCTTCCCAACTTCAACACCCTTTTCTTCTTTTGTTCCTCACTCCCCATTCTCTCTATAGTTACCAAAACCAAAAAGCAATTCATAATATCATCACCCTTTTCACAAACAAAAAGTAGCCTAATCATTCATTCCATTTTCACAATCCTTCCACACTTGGAAACAATGAAAGAAGAAGATGTAACTTGTGACGGATCAATGCAACAATATTGCATTAACCATCCTCATAGAAAAAACCCTGGTGGTATATGTGCTTTTTGTCTTCAAGAAAAACTTGGTAAACTTGTTTCTTCTTCCTTTCCTCTTCCAATGACTCCTTCATCTTCTTCGCTCTCTCCTCCTCCTTCTTCTCCACCTTCTTTCAGATCCCAAACTCTTCCAACTTCTTCTTCATCTTCTCTTAATTCCTTCTATGTCCCTCCAACTTCCCACAAACATGATCATCACATGCGTTCACGTTTACCTTTTCTTTTACCAAACAAGAACAAAAAGAAGAAACCTTCTTCCATCAACATGAACACAAACCCTTCATCTTCCTCTTCTGCAAACGTTACTTCTGATGTTGTTTTCAAGCGTAGCAAATCCATAGCCAGTGCCACACCCAGAAGAACCAAGTTTCTTGACGATGATGGTGTAGAAAATGGAGATTTCAAAACCAGAAAAAGGAACCGTTTTTGGTCTTTTCTCCATCTTTCTTCTTCCAAACAACCCTCTAGCTCCTGCAGCAAGAAAATGGAAGAAAAAAGCTGCAGCGTCGACGGTAACAGTAGTCCAAGGATCTCAGCTGTGAAACCGAAATTTTGTCCTTCTGTAGGAAGAAACTGTGACATGGTAGTTGAAGAAGAAGAGGAGGAAGAAGAAGAAGCTTCTGGTTCAAGTTCTGGTTCTGGTTGCTTTGAGCAAGAACAACGCAAGGTTTCAAGATCTAGATCTGTTGGATGTGGTAGCAGAAGCTTCTCTGGCGATTTCTTTGAGAAATTCTCAACTGGGTTTGGAGACTGTACTCTAAGAAGAGTTGAATCTCAACGTGAAGGCAAGGCTAATAAGGTAATTCCATCTTCTTGTTCTTCTTCTGCTGCTGTTGATGCTACTGGAAATAGAAATATTCAACACTGTATGAAAGATAGAGTGAAGTGCGGTGGAATATTCGGTGGCTTTATGATGATGAATTCATCTTCATCTTATTGGGTTTCTTCTGGTGAAGATGGAAGAAGTAGAAGTAGTTGGGGTTGGGCACTTGCTAGTCCTATGAGAGCTTTTAGCAGTAAAAGCAGTTCTAAAGATAACAAAAGCACTTCTGAGAAGGACAATACACCAAATTTATCAGCTGTTCCTTCATTGCTCACTGCCAGAGGCTAGTCCTATGAGAGCCATTTGATAGTGTTTTATTTTAGTTTTGATTTATTCATACCTATTTGCTTAATATATGCAATGTGTTTATTTTGTGGATGGATCATAATTTTGTTTCATTGATAGTGTATTACTTTTATAAGAAGAAACAATAGTTCAAGAATGAGATCAAAATTATGGTTTCCTCTTCCAATTCTTTATATTGTTTTTGGAGGGGAATTGGAAAAGAAAGTCTCATATCATGTGATTTGTTTGTTTTACTTGAGATTTTGGATGTATCTTGTAATTTAATGTTAGTTTATGTAATGTAAAATTACTATTCACATGCATACACATGTTTTGAGCAATTTAGGCACAAAGTGGAAGATGTATGGAATCAATCTAGACCATGTTATGGCTATGCTGTGCTATATTGCTATGCAACTCAGATGAAGTTGTTTTATAATAATATAAAATGATCTGTGGGCTTGTTAATAAATGGTTGGTAGTGAATGGTCAAGAGTCAAATGGAAGAGCATGTGAGTTAAAGTGGTCCCCTGGATTGGGTTCAGCAACAAGATCTTGCAATCACTGGTAATTGTAACATTTTTGTAGGCTTTAGCATGCAACTGCTGGCAGGCCTATTAATGCTAATATTTTAGACATTTTGTTTGACCTATTCCACATGCAAAGTTCACAGCTGTGTATTCAAAACAAAAGATCTAGTTTCCTGTGTTCTTAACTGTGTATTCAAAACAAAAGATCTAGTTTCCTGTGTTCTTAACTGTGGTCTTCTTAGGATAGGTTGAGTTGAGTGCATTGGTGGCAAGGATTAACCGAGAAACCACTCTACTACATCCGCTTGTTTTGGCTGGCAAATTATTATTTTTAGTGATTGCAAATGATACTTTTTAACAAATAAAAATGGAGAAAGACAAACAATGAAAAAATAGTTATAACAGAGAGAAAGAAGAAAGGACAAAGAAAAAGAGTTTTTGAGTGAACAATGAAAAAATAGTTATAACAAAGAGAGAAAGAAGAAAGGAAAAAAAAAAAGAAGAAAAATTAGAACAAATAGTTTACTATTCAATTTTTTACAAATGATTACAAATGAATATCACAATTAGTCTCATTCAACAACCTGAGTGATCTAGCCTATCTATAGACTAACTAGATAACTTGCAATCTTAACTAACTAAACAATTGGATCCTTAACACAAGTCCCAATTCGACATACATTTCGACAATACATATTAGAACTGACTTTGACTACAATATGTATCCTTCGACTACAGCATGCGACCCATTTTCAACTTCATACTTATCTCTTGTGAAACACATGAAAGTTATTATTCGACAGAGTTAGAGTTCGAATCAAAATCTCACAATTATGATCAATGTTTTTTTAACTATTCACTAACAATCATTTTGATCCTTAAAAATGTGAAATAAATTTTATTTGAGAATTTCATATTACACCTTATAAGTTTCTAGCGTACTGTTTGGATTTTCAATTATGCTCTTCCGTTTCAGATATATATCTCCAGACACACCATTTACATACGCAATCAAGGCAATTCTGAGATGCGCCTCATATGTTTGATTTATTTTTGTAAGTCAGGTATTTTCGGAGATGCATCTTCGAAAGTATTTAATATAGCTTGCAGCTGTATGATCAATCCCCCATTGTTGCCATACTCCATTTTCAACAAAAACCTTCATCCTAAAAACCCTTCGTTCTCAACCCATTTTGTCACTCTAAATCTCCATCCTTTTGATTCAACATATCACAGAGAGCAAAGGAAGATTGAATTTTAGGTAAATATTACAAAGTTATACGTAGAGCTTATTTCCAATGAACACAACTCAAAAGTAATTTATCAAACACTTTGTGTGAGATCGATAATGTTTGGAAATTCAATTTGTTTTGATGATGTTAAAAGTCAATCACAATCAAAGTGATTATGATTATATAAACAACACCACTTTAAAAGATAGTTGAAAATAATTTTCAATCGAATTAACTGAAACAACAACGAAATCGATAACTTGCAAGAACAACAATTAAAGAGATAAATCAATAAAGAGAGATAGACACAAAGATTTGTTTAGGCAGTTCCCCAATCGGCCTCGCTATGGACATATATGCTCTCATCCGAAATCGAATTGAGATACTTGCAATTAACCTTATTTTTGCAAAAATGTATATACAAAAGGTGAAGAACTCTAACCCCACAAACCCTATGGTTTGTTATTGATTCAACCACCTACAAACCCTTGATCAAAGCTTGATCAAGTCACCAACAACGCTGCTACAATGCACATATTATCCCGAACGCACACTTGTTGAACCCAAGATTCCCGAACACGATTCATCGTCTCACGTTACTCCCTTGCAAGGAAACCACCTTGTCCCAAGACATTCAATCAGTCAAATTTGTGTTAGTGTGATCTTTTCCAAAACTTCAAATCCCAATGATCTTGAAAGAAAATCCCACCTAGGTTTTCTTATCCAACCCAATATTCTCGGTTACACCAACCTAATTAGACGTTATCAACACTAATCTAGATGATCACCCGATCGAAAAATGATTATGTGTAGTTTGATTGTGTGTATGCATAGAAGAAATGTTTAAGATGATGTGAATGCTTTGTAACCTGGTTTTGTTTAGGTTTTACACTAGTACCTTACTAGAAAAAAATGCATGTATGAGTATATATAGGTATGTCTAGAAATAGGCAAAAAGGATGCAAGAAAAAGAAGATGCAAAACAAAATTTGAAGTTTTTGACAACTACAAGTCGGCTTATAAAAACAATAGGCCGATTTGTCAAGGTATTCAGATCGACCTAAGTGCGGCGACCTATGGACAGAGCCCACAATCTTTAATATTGATGCGTAGAGGTCGGCCTGTAAGAGGTATGTGTCGACCTATACTTAAGCAAAAGCTTCTATAGGTCAGACTTATCTTGTATGTGTCGGCCTATGCAATTGTGTTTACATATGAAACTTTGTTTTTGATGTGTGTGGCATGCCTAAGGTATAAAATGATTCAATGCACATCTAAATTTTGGTTGATACTGCCGAATATACAAAAACGCTAAAACACTGTCCTAGTTTTGACACCATTCAAAACATGGCTAGATGAAAGAATGCACTCACATATTCCTACTTTTTGATGATGGCAAAACTTGAATCATACATCCATTGCGTTTTTCTTCAGTACACTGAATAACTCTACCTAAATTTGTGCATTATCCTCTTCATAATCTTCTCCCCTATTGACAACATCAAAAAGAGATAAGGAAACCGTTAGAAGCATCACATAGATGCACAATTCACATATGTCATATACTACACAGAGGCAATTGCAAAGAATACATGGTGCACTCACATACGGCACATATGTAAAGAACACAAACATAATAAAATACAACGACATGCATAAGATTTATGTAAGTCACACACATAGTGCAACCATTAAACATCTTAGACTATTATTCATACAAGCCAAAAGCAAGTAGCAAACCATAATAAGTTAAAAATACAACAAACCAAATTCAAAAGACACAAGCTAGAAAGAAAATGCAACACAAAAGGACACAACATGACAAAAATAAGAACAACAATACATCTCTAGCACACTTCAACTCCTTGCACGTCCTCTTGGTATTGACCTTGGTCTTCTATCCATGGCAGCAGCTTCACAGACTTCGCGATAAAAGCGATTAAAGTGAGCAACATCATCCTCTTAAGCTCTGATCATGTAATTGATCCTCTCCATCTCATCAGCATGGTTTTAATTAATAATGTTCCATATGGACATGAGACTATCAGTCGTATGCGCACCAAACGACTGAAAATCAGCATCCTGAGTAGCCATATGCTCCTGCATTAGACGAAAATCCTCCGTCTGTGCATCATACCTTTTATCTTGTTGCATCTACATGTTTTTCAACATGGTTATTATAGCAACAATATCACCATAACTAGCATGAAAACCACCACCGTGACCAACTCTCTGATCCGCATCTTGTATAGTAGCATCACCCTCTAGAACACTATGAGGGATCTCACCAGGCTGCTCATCATCCATATGATTTTCTTCAGCCTCTTCATCAATAGAATTTGGATCATCAAAGTTAAAATCTTTCTTCCGTTCTTACCCAAGCTAATATAGTATGCACGTTGATTAATATCCTAAAAGTAATTCATGTTCAAAAGAGTACGTTGCGAAAACTCTTGAGATGAGCTAGGTGATATGTAGAGAAGATTTTCTAGACCAGTGTTGAAATGATTCAAAATCTTAGCAATCATGAAAGGATAGCACAAGGGTTTACCCTTCTTGTACGACCTGACAGTGAACATGTGATGCACAAAATAATGTGGCCAACTTATCTTGATTTTGTGCAGCAAAATGTAAACCAGATGAATTTCAAGAACATCAAATCTTGAGAAGCCTCCATTCTTAAGGAGTAGGATGTGAGACACAATCCACAACAAGATCCTAGGAAGAATCTTCAATTGTCATATGGAAAGGGGATCATAACAGTCTGTCGGACGAGGAGCCTTGAGAATTTCATTCAGGTGAACGTTCCAATCAAAATCCTTATGCGTGTTTGATTTGGTTACCACCTCATCGGTTACCACTTCATCAATATCCGGATCACTAACAGTAATTCCAAATAAGGTATTCCATAAATTATTTGTGAAATGATAGATTTTGTTACCCATAGAGAATTTGAAGCTAACACCATCCTTTTCATGTAGACCAGAGTAAAACACACGGATATGATCATCATTGTAGTCATGAGCAAACTGTAAAAAGTAATCAATGTTTTGATGCTTAACTCGCATCACAACCTCGGGTAGGCACAAGCCTTCAATCGTATCCTTCTTCCACATGTATTGCTTAACAACAAGATGATTCATATGCTTGAGCTTAAAATCTTTTGCATAATTCTTTGAAATCAAGGTAAATGGATTTTCTGAGGCAGTTGTAGATGAAGTAACTTTGTTCTTGCCCTTAGCCAAACTATTAGACTTGGAAGCCATGAATCTTATTGAGATGAAATATGCACACCAAGTGTTTGTCAAAATGTTTGAATGAAGGGTGTGAGAGAATGAGAGAACTATAAGTACCTATACACACCAACACAAGGAACACATACAACACAACACAAGGAAACAATTATAAACAGCAAACAAGAGGAAATTTTGGATTAATATGAGATAAAATGTATTTGGGGTTTAATGAGAAAAATGGAGGAAATTGGATGGAATTATGAAAGATATGGTGGAGGGATATAAATGATGAGATAATGATGATAGGATGAATTTGAAGTGTTAGAGTGGATTTGAGATGTTGGGGTTTGTTGTGCATGCAAGAGACAAGAGAAAATGAGGTGAAATGTCCCAAAACTGAACTTATAAGCCGTCCTTAGAACATATGTCTCGACCTGTCCAGGTTATAGGTCGGTACATACTGAAGCGAAAAACAAGAAATTCAAAAGTTTTAACTATGCGTCGACCTGAAATGTTATGTGTCGACCTATACTGTAACTTTTCTAAAAAATCAAAAAATTGAATTTGCATAGGCTGACTTGTGAGAAAGTGTGTCGACCTGAAGACCTCACGACTTCAAAATTCTGACTCAAATGGATTTTTAGTTACTTTGAGAGACTTAAAATGACTCATGAACAATGAGTTGATGAGGGACAAATGTATATGATATATTTTTATGGTTTGCTCACTTGAATCACGCAATCATGAAAGGTTCATGCATGAATTGGTTGGATATGTAGATGAAATATGAAGACACTCATGTGTAGTTACTATAAACATATAAAATGCAACACACTACAGTCACATTGGAATTTTTGGAATTAAACACACATCACAAATATCATACACATGATTCATCACATACCTTTGAGAAATAAACAGATAAAAGAAATACTTACGTACGTAACAAGAAAAATGATTAGAACGATATTACCTCACCGTACACATGACGGAGGATGCACTTGCATTCTACAAATAACTTTCGAACGAAAGTTGAAATAAATGCAACATATGCCACAAAACACAATTGAGACCTAAACGCTCTTACCACTTTTCTTCTCGTACAAGTATTTAAAAGTGTGACTAATAATTTATCTAAAAGTGATTGACTTGATGATTTATCCTTGATGTTTTATCATCTTAGGTTCATCACTCATAATTTGATGTACTTTAGTATGTCTTCTTGAAGATAAACTTGCATTATTGAACATAATACCTTTCCGATACTTCTCGGAAATAACATTAGTAATCATTAACACACTTTTACCACTTAAAGAAAAACACTAAGAGTTAAACTGATTGGTAGCACAATTCGCCTTGTTAGTCACATAGATAAAAAAAATAAGTACATGTCAACATGTTGTGCCTTGATGCTCCACAAATAGAGTCAAGACATTTTTCCTACATGATTAACAAATAGTGCTAGGTACCCAATCTTCATTGGGTCCTTGGGGATTATTAAAACTTTGGTTGCATCTAGAAATCCATTGAAAGGAACCTTTAGAAACAAAAAGTTTCCTAAATTTGCATTTTGTAATGGTGTGACCCTTTTTGCAACAATAGTGACAATACAAGTTAAGAGAAGATAATCTTTTTCTATTTGGTTCCTTTTTAATGTAACTATACCTTCTATAAGGATTATAAGATGGTAAGTCATATTTGGAAGTATCTATAGCAAAAGTAACCTTAGGTTGCAAAGCCTTATCTAATTTAGCTTTAAGATTCCTTGACTCCTTTTGCAAAATGTGACAAGTTTCACAACCAAACCACAAAGATTTAGGATTCTCATCTTGATCCTTTAAAGTATTTAACATAGATTTCATTAGTGCTTCCATATTATTTTCATTTTCTGAAATCTTAGCTTTTAAATGAGAAAAAATTCATTTGTTTGAAGCTAATGTTTTGAAAGCATCTATGGCTTGTCTTTGTAGATTTTCAAAAGATTCTCTAAGTTGAGAAAAAGCTAAATCATGAGAAGATTGAAGTTTGGAGTGGCTTACAACCTTTTTCTTTCCGTTGTTTTCCATATAGAAAAGTTGGTCGATTCAACACTTAAAGTAGAGCTATCATCACTTGATGAATCACTTTAACTCGCCTAAGCGACATAAGCTCTTCTAGATTTTATAGACGACTTGTGATGGCCTATTTCCTTTTCTTTCTTGTTTTTAGGACACTCCGGCTTAAAATGACTGGGTTTACCATAGTTGTAACAAGTACTTCGAGACTTCCCCTTCTTGTTCTCATCTTCTTTTGAGGAACTTGATAACCTTCTTGGTTTGTCATGGTATTTGTCGGGATATTTGTTACCATGTTTCAACATGTATTGATTGACCCTGTTTATAAACATTCCCATATCTTCTTCATCAGATTCATTGTCATCTTTAGATTCAAAATAACTTTGTTGATTTTGAGAAGGCCTTGAACTAGAAGTCTATAGAGCTATGGACTTCTTCCCTTTTTCTTTGTCTTTCCCTTTCTCCCTTTTCACTTTCTTTTCAAATTCTTTTTCCTATTTTGCTAAGCAAGTGAGCTATTTCTCATACTCTTCCAACTTACCAAACAAAGTCATGAGATCAAGCGACTTAAGATCATTTGCCTCCTTGACGGTAGTGACCTTGGGCTGCCATTCCCTATTTAAACATCTCAAAAATTTGTAAGTAGCAAGTTCATTGGAAACAAGATTACCTAGTGCATTTGATTAATTGATAAGATATGTGAACCGTTTTCACATATCCGCAATGGTTTCACCACGCTCAATATGAAACAACTCAAACTATTGATTTAATATGTTTATCCTAGCTTGTTTGAAATCATTAGTACCATCATGGGCAATCTCTAATGCGTCCCACATAACATTGTCGGTCTCACAATGAGTAACGCGATAAAACTCATCAACATCCAAAGTGGATGTGAGAATATTTTTCGCTTTCCAATCATGTGACCACAATTTCCAATAATTAGCATCCCATTGTGCTTCCGATTTAGGTATGGTAACACCTTCATTGGTCATGGTTATTTCATTCGGACCATTTTGGATAGCGTCCCATATACCTTTATCAACGGAGTTGACGTGAATACTCATAAAAGCTCTCCAATAGCTATAATTTTTGCCGGTGAAAATTGAAGCTCTATTGTATCCTCCCTTAGGTTCGGTAGCCATTCTTCTAAAAAGTAAACCTTAAGCACAGAATTAACCAGAGCTCTTGATACCACTTGTTAGACGATTGACTTTGATCTAGAAGGGGAGAGAATAGATCAAAAAGTGAATATTTGATGTGATAAGTGGTTTGCATAACCATGATTTATGTTTAAAATTAGTCGGTCATCCTAGTGTATATCGGCTCATGCCGGAAGAGAAGGAATGTATCAATGACAAGACCTTGAATCTTGTTCAACCGAAAAATATACTTGCAACATTGAAATGGAAGCAACTCGATAATATAGCAAATATCAAGCAAGTGTATAACATTTTGTACCTCACGAACAAGGCGATTAGGGGGGATAGAACTAAGATGCAACAACTCTTGAAAATGTTGGACAATAACAGTTACGCGTCCCGGTACAAAATGTGCGATGATGGAGTTAAGATTAGAAATGTTTTTTGGACTCATCCTGATTCGATAAAGTTGTTTAACACATTTTGATGGTGCTCATGCTTGATTCAACCTACAATACCAAAATGTATAGACTTCCGTTATTTGAGATGGTTGATATTACCTCAACTGAGAAGACAT
Organism: Lathyrus sativus; assembly: GCA_963859935.3. Taxonomy (NCBI): domain Eukaryota; kingdom Viridiplantae; phylum Streptophyta; class Magnoliopsida; order Fabales; family Fabaceae; genus Lathyrus; species Lathyrus sativus. Next base: position 139,032,417 of record OZ012735.1, read on the forward strand.
ATTCTGTTGGTTTTACATTTCTAGAGTGTGAAAAAAGGACAATTTTACTTGGGCATTAGAGGTGTGTCTGTCACTTTTGAAGGATCAAGGTGAGATGCCTAAAGCGATTGTTACCGACCGCGATACCGCATTGATGAATGCGGTTTCAAATGTATTTCCTTCTTCTTATGCTTTACTTTGTAAGTATCACATAACAAAGAATGTGAGAAGTCGGGTTAAACCCGCGGTAGGGTCGAAGCAAGTAGAGTCCGAAGGTGGAAAATTAGCGAAGTCGGGTGTGGTTGTGGAAAAAATAATGGATGCATGAAATCTTATAATAAATTCTTCCACAAAAGAATTATATGTCGATTCCGTTATTCATTTCCAGAAAGTGTTTGTAAAGAATCCTGGTTTGTTGAAATATGTTGAAAGCACCATTCTTGATCACGTGAAGGAGAAGATAGTTTGTGTGTGAATTGATAATGTTAGACACCTTGGAAATACAACTACTAACATAGTTGAGTCGGCCCATGCTACTTTGAAAAGTTGGTTGGGAAATAGCAAAAGGGAAATAGAAAAATTTTCAATAATTTTTTGATTTAATTGTAATCAATTTTTGTAATATTTTCTTAATTATGACAATTAAGTAATTAAATATTTTTAGAATTTAATTAGTAAATTAATAAAATATATAAAAACACCTGTATTAATATTGATGAAAAGAAGATATACAAATTATTTATTAAAATGATTGTCTGTTCCGCACTTGACTCTTTTATTTTTGCGCTTCCCCTTGTCCAACTCTTCAGTTCTTCGTATTGGAAGAGATGTAATAGAGTCGAAAGACAGATCTTAATTTTGATGCGATGTATTGCCAATTATACCCATACCACTAACATCATGAATGGAAAAATTTAGCATATCCAAAAGCTGCTCATATGTGAGTTCAAAGTTTGTGACTGTGTTGGTTGTGTGAAGGTGTCTGGGATAATATGTTGAATTGGAGGGAAATAAACATCTTCAGGGTTGGATGTAGAAATGGGTTGAGAAAATGAAGTATTTAAGGTTTGTTGTTGAGATTGGGGGTTTGAGTAGTCGAAGTTGTTGGTGCAAAGGTAGAATTATTCTATTAAGAATGACGGCAGAAGAAACAGGATTAAAAGTTACAATGATTGTCACCCTATTTATAAGCTAAAACTAGGGTTACTAGAATAAGATAAATACTAAAATACCCTCTAACAAACTTATGGGCTTAAGAAAGTAATATAATAAAATATGAATTATTACTAATACCATCCCTTAATTCATATTCTATCAAAACTTGTAACACCAATTCCATCCCTTAATCTGAGAAATTGATCAGTCTTGATAGCTTTCGTCAGAACATCTGCCAACTGCTTCTGAGTGCTGCAGTGTACAACTTCTAACACTCCACTCTGAACTTGATGTCTCAGAAAATGATACTTGGTCTCAATATGCTTGCTTCTCCCATGCAACACTGGGTTTCTGGCAAGATTGATTGCAGACTTATTGTCAATCATCAACTTCAGAGGTTTGTCTACTTTAATCTTCAGATCCTGCAACAGATTCAGAATCCACACAGCTTGGCATGCAGTAACAGCACCTGCAATGTATTCAGCTTCACAGGTTGACAACGCCACAACAGGTTGCTTCTTGGAACACCAAGAAATGGAACCTCCCAGAAATTTGAACAAGTACCCAGATGTACTTCTTTTGTCAACTTTGTCTCCACACCAATCAGAGTCTGAATAACTCAGAAGTTCTGACTCATTATTTCCTCCAGAGGGAAATAACACTCCATACTTCAGAGTTCCTTTGATATACCTCAGAATCCTGACAGCAACTTGGTAATGGGACCACTTAGGTTTACTCATGAACCTACTAACCATCCCAACTGAGTAGCAAATATCAGGTCTGGTATTGCACAGATACCTCAGAGAACCAACCAACTGTTTGAAGGTTGTAGCATCCACATCCTTTCCTTAAGAGTCTGAATCCAGTTTCTGATTTGTATCAGAAGGTGTGACAGCCATCTTACAATTCTTCAGATCAAATCTCTTCAGAAGTTCTAATTCATACTTGAGCTGATGCAAAATGATACCTTTCTCAGAATATCTGAACTCCATCCCTAGAAAGTATGTCATTTTGCCTAGATCAGTCATTTCAAATTCATTCATTAGAACCTTCTTGAACTTGGCTATCTCCTGTTCAAAACTTCCAGTCAGCAGTATATCATCAACATATAAACATACCAGAGTCATATTGCCTTCAGAAGTATGCTGAACATAGACACCGTACTCCATCTCACATTTCTGAAAGCCTTTCTTCTTGAAAAATGAATCAATCTTCTGATTCCAAGCTCTGGGCGCTTGTTTCAATCCATATAGAGCTTTGTATAATCTGTACACCATCCCTTCCTGATTCTTTTTCACAAATCCAGGAGGTTGTGACACGTAAACTTCTTCTTCTAATGGACCATTCAGAAATGCAGATTTTACATCTAAATGCATCAGAGGCCAATTCCTGTTAGCAGCTATTGCAATCACCATTCTGATTGTTTCATGTCTTGCTACAGGTGAAAGCACTTCAGAGTAATCCAGCCCAGGTTTTTGTAGAAATCCTCTGGCTACCAACCTTGCTTTATGTTTGCCAATTGAGCCATCTGGCTTTAACTTCTGCTTGAAAACCCATCTGACGCTGATGGCTTTCTTGTCTTTTGGAAGTTCTGTCAGCTTCCTAGTCTTGTTTCTCTCTATAGCATCAAGTTCTTCTTTCATGGCCTTCAGCCAGAGCTTCTGCTTAAGAGCCTCCTCTGTACTTATAGGTTCAGAGTCTACTAACATGGCACACTGAATAACTTCTCCTTCAGAGTTTACTTCAGTGTCTTGCAGCATGTCAAATTCTACAAATCTTCTGGGAATGCTTCTGATTCTTTGTGGTCTCTGAACTTGTTCAGAGTCTTGAGCTTCAGAGTTTCCAGCTTCAGATGGTTGACTTCCTCTAGAGTTTTGACCATCTTCAAGATCTGGCATATTTTCAGAGTCTTGGCCATCTTCAGAGTCTGAATTTCCACCAGAATCTGGATTACTATCAGAGTCTGGATCATCAGAGTCATCTTCATCTTCTGAGTCTTCTCCAGAGTCAGAATCACTATCAGAGTCAAAATCAACTTCAGAGTTTACTTCAACTTCAGAAGTTCTTAACTCTGACCTTTCTTCAGAAGTTCTAACATCAGAATCAGATTGAGACTTATCCCAATTCCAAACTTCTGATTCCTTCACAATCACATCTCTGCTGAATTCAATTTTATTGGTTTCTAGACAATAGAGCTTGTATGCACCTGTACTGTGGTACCCTATCAAAATCATCACTTTGCTTCTATCATCCAGCTTCTGTCTTCTGGCTTCTGGAACATGTTTATAGCAAACAGAACCAAACACCTTCAGATGACTAACACTTTGCTTGTCTCCAGTCCACTTCTGCATTGGAACTATTTCCTTCAACTTCTTCGTAGGACATCTGTTGAGTACATACGTTGCAGTGGCAACAGCTTCTCCCCAGAGCTTCTGAGGAAGCTTCTTCTCCTTTAGCATGCTTCTCACCATATCAAGCAAAGTACGGTTTCTTCTTTCAGCAAGACCATTGTGTTGAGGGGTATAAGGAGCAGTAACCTCATGCTCAATTCCATTCTCCTCACAGAACTTCTGGAACTCTTTGGAGTTATACTCACCTCCACCATCAGTTCTAAGAATCTTCAACTTCTGACCACTCTGATTCTCAACCTTCATTCTGAACTTCTTGAATTCATCAAACATCTCATGTTTAAATTTAATAAGGGATACCCATGTCATTCTTGTGAATTCATCAAGAAACAACACAAAGTACTTATTCCCTCCAATTGATGCTACTGGAAATGGACCACACACATCAGAATGTACAACTCCCAAGGCATGTTTTGCTCTTGGAGCAACTTCTGACGCAAATGGCAAACGTGGTTGTTTTCCTTCCATGCAAACTTTGCATGACTTCTCAGGCTTCTTAATTGCAGGAATTCCATGTACCAGCTTCTTTGAATTCAGATGTTTTAGGCTTCTGAAATTCAAATGACCAAATCTTCTGTGCCACAACTCACTCTCCTTCTCAGTACATGTTGCACTAAGACATTCTGAGTCTGCAGTTCTGACATTCACCTTGAATGTTCTATTCCTTCCCTGTTCTGACTCCATAATCAACTTCTGATTGCAGTCATACAGCTTCAGAAGATTATTCTTCATGGTAACTGAAAAACCTTTCTCAATTAATTGTCCCACACTCATCAGATTGCTTCTGATGCCAGGTACATACCACACGTTCTGAATCAATGCTGTTTTTTCATTGTTCAGAGTCACTCTGACATTTCCCATACCTTCTGCATTAAGATATTTGTCATCAGCACATCTGATCTTTGTTCTCTTTTCAGAGTCAAAGTCAACCAGCCATTTCTTGTTTCCAGTAAGATGATTTGAACAGCCAGTGTCCATATACCACCAGTCTGTCAGATCATCAGATTCAGAGGCCATCAATAGCACAGATTCGTCATCAGAACTTCTGGCTATATTTGCTTCTTCTGATTTCTTCTCCTTGTTTGACCAACAATCTCTAGCAAAGTGACCAAACTTCTTACAACAGTAACATTGGATCTTCTTCTTGTCATACTTCTCTTTTCCCTTTTGAACATTCTTTTGTCTATCAGAGGTTGAGCTTTCTGACTTCTGACCACCATCAGATCTTCTCCTGGCTTCTGACTGCTTCTGATACCTCCTATCAGAAGTTGCTTTCAGAGCCTGCTGCTCTACTTCCCTTTCAGAAGTTCTTTCAGTCAAACGCAACTCTTGCGCTTCTAAACTGCTCTGCAGCTCTTCAATTCTCATGGTACTCAGATCTTTGGAATGTTCTATTGCTACCACAATGTAATCAAATTGAGGAGTAAGGGATCTCAATACTTTCTCCATTATTGTTTCTTCTGAAAGAGTTTCTCCACACGCCTTCATCTCATTAGTGATCAGAATCATTCTGGAGATGTATTCAGAGACTTTCTCATTATTCTTCATGTTGAGATTCTCATATTGCTTTCTCAAGGACTGAAGCTTCACCTTCTTCACTGATGCGTCACCACCATAACATCTCACCAGTGTGTCCCACGCAGCCTTTGCTGTTGTTGAATATGCAATCTTCTCAAACACATTTACATCCACACATTGATGAATAAAGAATAATGCTTTCTGATCCTTCTTCCTTACTTCCTTCTGCGCGTTTTTCTGTTCATCCGTTGCATCTGCTGCTACTGGAACATAACCATCAGTGACAAGATCTAGAACATCTTGAGCACCAAATAGTACACGCATTTGGATCATCCAACGATTCCAGTTTTTACCATTAAATACTGGAAGTTTGGTGTTCATGTTGCCGTTTCCGTTCATCTTCACCTTGCACAATACACTCAGATTTCTCACACAGTGTTTCCCAACCCACAGAATAAAATTCTGATCAGATTTTGTTCAAGATTCAACACGAATCTAAGAATCAAAATCAAACACACAAGACCTCACGTTCACTCGTGTTTCCCGTGTTTCCCAATGAATCTGAAACGGAGCTCTAGATACCAATTGTTGGTGCAAAGGTAGAATTATTCTATTAAGAATGACGGCAGAAGAAACAGGATTAAAAGTTACAATGATTGTCACCCTATTTATAAGTTAAAACTAGGGTTACTAGAATAAGATAAATACTAAAATACCCTCTAACAAACTTATGGGCTTAAGAAAGTAATATAATAAAATATGAATTATTACTAATAGAAGTTAGATAGAGGAATTATAGTGTATTGCATGGGTGATCGAAGTGCAGTTTGTTATTGATATTGTTGGTGGTAGTAGTAGTTTGTTTGAGGTGTTCACTAGTGCAAGTAAGAAATTTAACACCAGTTTTGTAAAGATTTAATACCTATTTTTTGTCGGTGTTATTGTCGTCGGTATTGTAAGTAAGTTTTGGCGCCAGTTTTAAATTAGATATTATACATTGATTTAACATCGATGATAAATTAATTTTAGAAATGTTATAGGTAGGTGGTGAAAATAACATTAAACATCTTTTTTCTTCTTCGAATAAGTTATAAATCGCACCTAATTCTCCAAAAACTGATGTCAAAATCTAAATGGAAAGAAATTTCTTACAAACCAACCTATTACACCTATTTTCTATTTTTAAATGGATGTAAAATGTATATGTCGTATCCGTTTTGGCTAAAAGTGGGTGTTAGAAATATAACAAAGTGTTCTATGGTTCGAAACCAACTTTTCACGCTTATTTTTATATCCGTTTTTTTTTAAAGTTGGTATTATATACGACATCAAATGTGATTTGATTTGAATTGAACCATCCACACATATTTTCCCCTAACATAAAGGTGAAAAAAAATACATATCATACTTAATTTAAGATCACGCATGACACCTGTATTTTTTTTAATTGTTTCAACTCAACAAAATTAAAATCATAAATTTAAATATTGATTTTGATGTAATAAATTATACCAAATAGTGTATATAATATCTAAATTAAATCTTACTAACTAATTAATTTAAATACAATTTTAAAAATAAAATTACATTAAAAAACTATCTTAATTTAAAAATCAATACTAGATTAGGACCCGCGCGATGCGCGGGTGTGCATTAATTTATTTATTTTATTGAAATTTTAATTGTAGTTAATATAAGAACTTTATTTGGTGGGATAATCTCCACTCAAATGTAATTAGTGATTTTACAAAGAACTTTCAAGAGTTATCTAGTTTTAGAGTTTCCTAGTTTTTGAGGTCTTGGTCTACTCCCCTCATTTTTGTCCTTCTTCTATTTTAATACATCTTTCGGGTTTGGCCAGTTTATTGAAAAAAAAATATTTTCTAATTAGTAATTTATTTGTGACCAAAAAAATATATTTTATTTTGATAAGTATGATTTGTCAACTTATATTTATAATAGTTTATTTCAAACTACACATTTAGAATAATCAAGTAAAGTATACATAAATATGTTGAATTTTTAAAAAATAAATCTCTTCCATTTTTTATCCGCATAGTTTCAAATACATTTAATTGTTTCTATGTAAATTTATGTGATTTTATTAAGATGATTTATTAGAACTTTTCTAAGAATATATACATAAGTGTATAAAAAAATTATGTACAATTCAATAACTTAAAATATATATCATAATTATTGAGATGATTTGAGAGTACACTGTTAGAAATTTGAGTATGATAATCCTGTATAACTTCGAGGAATTGTGTTCGTACACTTTCCGAACAAAGTATTTCGATCCTATTATTGCCTTGGTTCACGAAATCTTTGTGGGGATAATTCTTGAAGAACAATCTGCTTCTGACAATAGAGAACATATCAGGAATGTAGAGAGAAAGTATGGTTTTGTTAAGTGTTTTAAACTGAGGCCAAATGACTCCTTATATAGGAGATTAATAATAGAAACCGAAAAGACACAACTGTTCAGAAAACGGTTAAGCCGGTTGGGAAAGGGTTCAACTGTTCAGAAAACTTTCGAACGGGTTCAATTATACGTTCTCTCTACATCCCTGGAAAGGGACCCCAGCCAGGGGCTCTGCCCCTTGGAACCCCAACGGGACGCTGCCCCGCACCCCGCCAGGGGCTTCGCCCCTTGGAACCCCAGCGGGGCGCTGCCCTGCACCCCGCCAGGGGCTTCGCCCCTCGTAACCTCTTTTCAATTATTCGCATTCAATTATACGTTGGCTCGACGAGTATGCACTCCGCACTACCCTAACTCGTTTCCAAGCTTAACGCATAATTGTATCGGCCTACAGTAAATCACATTACTACTAAAATACATTGATGATACTAAAATCACCAACATACACATGTTAAAATAGTATATATGAGATGATATAAAAAAAACGTATTTCTTAAATTTAATAATTATAGTTGATAATATAAGTTGATGGTATGAAACTAAATAAAGAATGAGACGAAATAGTTTTAAATTTTATGATTATTATGAAGTGATGAATAACAATTGTACAAATTTGTTATTAAATTCAACTCTAAAAGTGACACATATGATTATAATTGACTTGACAAAAATATATTATATGACATATATTATATAATAGGGATAATTCTATGTAATTAAGAATAAATCTATAAAATTAGACATAAATCATTTTAGTTCAATTGAATTATTTTTTTAATCAAATTTATTTGGTTAGTTAATGTATTTTTTTTAATCTAAAACACCTTTGGTATTTATAGGTTTTAGGGATAGTGCAAATAAATAAGGTATAAGTATAGTATTTGATGTTTGTTCATAGAGATAACCTCTAATAATTTGGGATAATTTATTTTTTAATTTTTATTAATTAGTAATGTTTGCTAAATTTAAAATATTTGTTATTGTTTTTATTAAATTTTATAAGAGTTTATATATTTTTAATATAATTTTCTTGTTAGTCATTAATTAGTTTATTTTAGTTTATTTTTTAATCGTCGATTTATTTTTGTGCTAAGTATTTTATTTATTTATATCAAAATAGTGTTATGTTGTTTTGATATTAGACTTTTTAAAAAAAAACAAATAAATGATATGCAATAAAGTTTAGAGGGAAGTTGAGAAGCTTTAATAAAAAAATTGAGAGAGAATAAAAAAACTATAAAAATTAAATTAGGAATTTAAGGTTGGTGATAATTGTGTTTAATTATAGTAACTCTTGTGGGGAGATAATAAGGTTGTTGTAACATATAAATTTTTTTATAGAAGTTGTTGTTAGATTCAATTTTAAATGTGACACATATATATATGATTTTAATTGATGTGACAATATATATCTACATGGCATATGAGATGTTGTAATATAATTTTCCACTTTAGATTTAATATATTATAATAGAATAGATAATAGATTCCTATAAATCACCATGTTTGATCCAAATCCTTGTTTATTTCTCTTCATCTTGTTTAAGTTCTTCAAATATTTGTAAAACAAATTGAGCCAAAATCTGTCAGATATCATCGATAACATCTTTGTCATATGGTGATGAAATATCCTTGTCATATGGAGATGAAATTTCATATATTTACAAATACAAACAATAGAAAACATTAAACGATAATACATGTTAAAATATTATAACATGAAGTTGTGTGAATTACATATCTTTTTGTATTCTAATCATTTAACTACAAAAACAATTATTTACTAAAATGATTATGTATGGACTGTTAGAGGTATTTCTATACTAGGGAGTATTGAATATTAGGCCAAGAGAAACGCAAGTGAGAGAGACACCATATATTCACCCAAAACCTTAAGGTGATAGGTGTATGTGTTCCCCCCACTTATAAATGCTCAAGTCACCACATTCCTATTTAATGTGAGACTATTATCCATACTACTCACACTTGTTATATTACTTCCAACACTCCCCTCAAGTGCGAGTCCACAATGCTCCCCTTCATGTGAAAACTTTTTTGTCCACATATATTTGTACCGCCGTTGACACCTATTACTAGGCATTTCGATATACCTCTTCCTGGACATTCGATTTCAACAGGACACCACTTCCTGGACATTTCGATACATGTAAGCTGGTCCCTTTACGAATCAAAGGCTCATGATACCATGTTAGAGGAGGTTTTTACTAGGGAGCATTGAACATTGGGGTAAGAGCAACACAAGTGAGAAAGACACCGCATATTCACCCAAAACCTTAAGGTGATAGGTGTATGGACTCTCCCACTTATAAATGCTCAAGTCACCATATTCCTATCCAATGTGGGACTATTATCCACACTACTCACACTTGTTATACTTAACATTCCCCCTCAATAATCCCTTTTCAGGTGTGAGTCCCTTTAAGTGTGAGTCCACAATGTTCCCCCCTCATGTGGAAACTCTTTTGTTGGAGGAGTTGTATCACTAGGAAACATTGAACATTGAGTCAAGTGCAACAAAAGTGAGAGATACACCATATGTTCACCCAAAACCTTATGGTTTTGGGTGAATATGTGGTGTCTCTCTCACTTATGTTTCTCTTGACCCAATGTCCAATGCTCCTTAGTGATAAAACTACTCTAAAATGGTATCAGAGCCTTTGGTTCGTAAAAAACCAGCTTACATGTATCGAAATTCCCAGTAAGTGGTGTCCTATTGAAAACGAATGCCCAGGAAGAGGTATATCGAAATGCCTAGAGAGGTGCCTAGTAATAGGTGTCAACGACGGTATAAATATATGTGGACAAGAGTTTCCACTTGAGGGGAAGTATTGTGAACTCACACTTGAGGGGGGCGTTGAGAATAATAACAAGTGTGAGTTAAAGTCCCACATTGGTTATAAATGTGGAGAATTGAACATTTATAAGTGGGAGAAACCATACACCTTATAAATGTTAAATTATCCATATTTATAACCAATATGAGACTCTAACTCACACTTGTTATTATTCTCAACATGGACAAGAGATATGAAACCAACAAGATGATCATTGAATGAGAAAAAAAATTAATGGTCAAAATACTTAATATTTCTTATTCAACATCACAATGTCAATTAGCAATTGCATATTTAGTATACAAACACTACTTAATCATGAAATCATATGATACATTTAAACACTACTAACTAAATCATGATGTTGACTTTAGTCTCTCGTTATTGAACCAAACTTATTATCTATGGAACCTAGTTTATTAAAATAAAGTGAAACAAAATAAAACTATTGAACTTAAACATTCGATCATAATCTCACTGTACTTTTTATGTTCGGTTTCACATAGGGTGTTTAATTAATTTATTAGCTATTGAACATAACTTGTTAGCTATTGAAACTAACTTATTACATTAAATAATGTAAGATGTTGAATATATTTTTTTATTTTAAGTAAATAGATTAAAAGAGGTATAAGGGGTGTCCAACCCAATTACAAACACCAAACAAAAAAGGTTTCCAATATAAAACGAAAGGAAACCAAAAAATACCTTATAAAGGGGACCTAAACTAAAGCTAACATTGGCTTGGTGCACCAATCCGACCAAGACAAAACTCGACTACGAACTTGACCCACCAAAAGTCAATCCAAGGAAAATTGCTTTATTGGCCCCAAACCATCGAAAATAACCAAGGTGCCTCCCTAAAAAAGGATTGAATTTTTGCACTCCCAAATCATTCTACAAATTGCCAAACCGAAAATCCATCTGAAGTCCATCTTACGGTTAACTTTGGCCTCCTTTCCAATGGCCTCCAAGCACTCAAGTAACGACAACTCAGACAAAACAGGATCTAATTGCAACCACTCAATGGATTGCCTCCACCAAACAAGAGAAACCGGACAAAAAGCGAATAAATGTTCAAAGTCTTCAAGCACTCCTCCGCATAGAGGGCAAAACATATCATAATTAGCTCCCAAAAGTCCCCTACGCGAGAGGTTCATCCGGGTTGGAGGACGGTTTAGCACCAATCTCCAGTCGAAAACCAATCATTTTCTAGGCAGCCTCGAACTCCACATACTCTTTGTCGCACCTCAAAAAATCAAATAGATAATTTGAACATATGACCCTCGCGCTAAAGGCGCAGAAATGCAGTTCGACAGAGTCGCCACCGAGCTTTATTTATCCTAAAGAGATGAGAAAGGAAAATATCAAAAAACATTTTAAACAAAGGACAAGAGCATGATCCTCGCAACCAATGTTCTGGGTTCGGGAGTCGGTTATGCAGGGGGAAGGTATTAGCACCCCTCACGTCCGTTGTACGCAACGGGAACCTCTTAGTTCGAATTGTGATGAACGTTAGCTAAGCTTAGCTGTTTTCTTCTCAATGATAAAATGCGAAATATTACGATAAAGGGATAAGATTCTAGGGGAAAATGGATGGTTAAAGGATAAGGTGCTCGACAAGGATTGGGGCCATTGTGCCTACGTATGCTCATTCGGACGAGAATGAAAAATAAGAGCTCTCGTGGTTCGGCTACGGGAAAGGATAGGGGAAACATAAGATGAAGGGAATTGTGCTCGCCAAGATCATCGCAATCTTGTTCCTACGTATCTTAAATTCAGACGAGAATGAAGAATCAGAGCGTCCGTAGTTCGTGGAGACGAGCACGAAAAGAGAGAGGTTGAACTGGTTGAAGTTAGGTTTGGATGACGAATAATCGAGGCTTAAGAAAGGCTCCTCGGGCCCAAGTAATCTGGAGAGTAAGTCAAAGGTCTGACTCCCTCTCTTTTTCATCTTGAAAAGAAGTTGTGTTTGAATGATGAGTGATTGGCAGATGGTGAACATTGTCGAGTTGGAAATGTTTTAGAGGCGTCAATTGCTCACATGCGAGTAAGATAACTTGCAACCAAATAACTAAAGAGAGATCAAAGGCTCAATTCCTCCTTTTTCACCTTGAAAAGAGTTAGATAGTTGTTAATTATTTTGATAGTTTGATTAAGAAAATCTGCTTGACGTTGGATCAAGGGTTTAATTGTATTCGCGTGCAAAGACATGTTGGTTGAAGGAAGTTGATTTAAAAATGGATTGACGATGAGTCGAGGGTTTGGTTGAAAATGGAACCGGCTCGACGACGGATCGAGGGTTAGGTTGTGAGAAACGATACTAGTCCCTGAGAGTTCTCCTAATAACGAAACCATGATGAAATGTGAAAATGTGTGCGATAGGTTGATAGAAAATGCGTACGAGCACTCGACTTACGGAGGGTATTTGAAAATGGTTCGATGACGAATCCAAAATTAGTTTGAAAATAGTTTAATCTACGCTAGTCCCTTAGGGTTCTCCTAGAATAAAAACCACAATTAACACAAAATACGAATGCGTACATCGCAATGGGAGAGGGGTATATGTAAGTTACATGGGATTGCACGAAATAAAAGGACTTATTGTCAGGCAGCCCAAGAGGAAGCCGTGTGTGTGCGAAGTTTCCTAAAGTAAGCCTTGAGTAAGAGTCAGACAAAAGCTCCAAGTTAGGGTTTCTGATAAAGTCTGAATTCCATTGATCAGAAAAGAACCAATAGTCTACCAATTTAGGCTTTTAGGTTTCGATCGTTATTAATGAGTTTTGAAGAATGTGAATTAGATATGAACAATATGAATATGAATATGAACAATGTGAATAACATGACAAGATATATAACAATATAATCAAGATAATATTCACAATAGTAAAATCAAGATAATATTAACAAGTATATCTACAATGATAATATAATCAAGATATAATGATTAAAAATAAAACAATAATATATTGACGGAAAGTAAAGTTAGTTGTTAGTCGATTTGAATTGAATCGGGACGAAGTATAGCGCCAAATCGTCGTAGCTCAATCTATGACGAATATCAAACTATAGGAGATCGCGCAAGTTGATATCCGTGCTAAAAACACGATGGAGAAATGATATTGAGGATCATTTTCCAATGTAATCGTGTCACACGGACAAGAAAAAGGGATGATATCGTCTTAATCACAAACTTGTGTTAATTAATCGAAGGTAACCTATCACGATTCCAAAGTATAAAAAATAATCTCGATGATCATTTTCGACAGATTTAAAATAATGAAAGTTAACAACCTCAAAAAATTAACGTTTATGAATAGAAAGACTCCATTGATCGAAATTAAAATTGAAAATAGAAGAAAAACGAAAATAGAACGAGAATGGAAATTCAAATAAATTGGTCTCATCTTAATCAAGACTAATCAATAATCTATGATTTTAGACTTTCATTGACCAAGATGAAATCAAAATAAAATTGAAATGAAGATCAACATGGAAATCAAAATGAAAAAGGAAAAAACATGAAATTCTAAAAAACAAGAACCAACCACATCGTTAAAAAAAAGTATCTAAAATACTTTTGAGAAAATAAAAATAACAATAAAATTCTTTAAAAAAAGAAAAAAAAGAAACAAGGACAAGGGTGGTGTAAGAATTGAAGGTGGTGTGTGGTAAGAACATGGGTTACACGCATGAGAATCATATGGGCTTAGGAACCCATAATCTCATGACATTTGTGATAAAATGGACCCTTGGAATTGTAATGGGCCATGAATTTTGTTGCAATTTGCAACGAATAGGATTTTGTCATAAATGTACTTCACAAATGATTTCCCAATCTTTCTCTTTATACATTTTGGTAGCGATGTGGGCTTGGACTCATATTACTGTTTTTTTTGCACTATTTCAAATATACTCTCACACCAAACATTGACTTTTAATTTCATTATAAACTCATTAGAACTTAATATTCTAAAAGTCTCGCCTTCTTCACTTGAGAATGAGATAACTTATATCGATCCTTGACAAATGAAATAGCGCATGAATCCCTCTTGAATTTGAAGTGAATCAGAACCTCACATTAAAATGAATCCATCATTGAATTAATCTTTGGATTTTGCTACTCGCACTTGATAAAACAAATTTTCACATTGAATCAAACAAGCAACCTCAAACCATTGCATAAAACCCTAGCTGAAAAGTAACCTCAATTCTGATAACTCTTCAACCTTAAGGTACTTGATATCTTGATCCATACACAATTGTCTTGACCTGGCACACAACCCTAATTTAATCCTCAGCCACACATCATCTAAGTTAATGCACCTGACCTGAATAAACCTTAACTGAGCCTGACTTGATTCATTCCAAACTTGCAAAACCCTGAATTTAAACCACAAGCAGAAGCAACATATATTTTTGGATTTTTATGAATGATGGTTGATGGATAGATGTACAGAGTGAAAGCTATACACAGGTAGGACAAATTTGGGGTATGACAGATACCCATATCTAATTGGCTTAAACCTCGTAAGAAGAACTACTATGACGTTCATCTTTTGTGATAAAAGTCAATTGGATATGAAGAAGACTCCGAATTTGTCCGAAAAGAAAGGAAAATGATTGGGAAGTGGAATAACAGATCGATGTGGACCCTCGAGTGTGTTGCATCGCTACGAAGAGGGGCCGACAAGGACAGAAGAGTCGCCACCGTTCATTATTTATCCCAAAGAGGGAAAGGAAACGATCAGAGAAAATCTAACGAAAATGGGAAAAGACAGGCCATCTCAACCATGTCTCGGGTTCGGGAGTCGGTTACGCAAGGGGAAGGTATGAGCACCCCTCACGTCCGTTGTACTTGACGGGATCCACGCTTTGTTGTCTAGTCTATGGGTGAAAAATAAACTATCTACGAATACTAAAGCTAAACAGAAAGAACCGACTTGATAGAGAATCTCCGCCCTATGCTTACGTATTCCCTCGTGTAACGGGAAAGTCAGAGTCAACGTAGTTCGGGAAAATACGGGGGGATTGCTCGCCAAGACATCACGTCTTGTGCCTGCGTATTCTCATATGGTATGAGAAATCAGAGCAAGACGTAATTCAGGCTAACTGCGGGAAAACAAGGTGTTCTAACTCGCACGGGGACGAGAGAAAAGGTTCAGAAACAGGCCAGTCTCAATTGCACGGGGGCAAGAGAAGGGGAAGTTAGTCGTTAGCGGGAAAGTCTCGATCACACGGAAGCGAGAGAACAGAGAGATTAGTTGTTAGTGTGCTCGCCAAGACATCGCGTCTTGTGCCTACATATTCTCGTCTAGTACGAGAAATCAGAGCAGCTGTAGTTCAACCAACTACAGGAAAGGGGAAAAGTGCTCGCTAGGATTATCGCAGTCCTATGCCTATGTACTCTCAACGGGTATGAGAGATCAGAGCAGCCGTAGTTCGGCCAACTACAGGAAAAGGTCTCGATCGCACGGGGGCGAGAGAAAAGGGAGTCTCGATCGCACGAAAGCGAGAGAAAAGAGTCTCAATCGCCAGGATGCGAGATAAAAGGTTCGAATTGGGACGCACACGCTAAGTCCTAGGACATAGGAGCGAATACGTCGCATATTGTCCAAAGGACATACGCTAAACACTTTAGATGAGTGAGAGGAAGCCCCCACTCATCATTTCCCACGTATCTAACACCACGGCTCACAACACTCGATGGTTGCATAAAAGAAATGAAATAAAAACAATGTTACCGAACGGAGTGGTTCCGTTGACCCTTGACTTTGCCTGCTAGCTTCCTTTCCAAGCTTTTCCTCTTTGAGCCTTGATGATGACGTTCGAATTGAATCAGGATCAATGTGACGCTAAACCGTTGTAGCTCGACTTATAAATGGAAGTCAAGCTATATAAGGTTGCGTATGGATATCCATGTCAAAGACAAGATAGAGAAATGATATTGAGAACCATTTTCCAATTGAATCGTGTCACACAGACCAAAACAGAAGAAAGTCAAAATAAAATCAGAAGGAGAAGAGAAATGAGGAGAGAAAAAGGTGGTCTCGGATCCTACATTATCCATCAACAAGTCAATTAATAATGGTTTACGGAAGTGTCGTCATCGACCAAAACAAAATCAAAATGAGAAGAAAAACCCAATAACAAATGGGAAGAAGAATTCAATTTTTAATAGAAAATAAACTTCTACTAGAAAATAAGTTCTAAAGAAATTTAAAGAAGAAATTGAATATGAAAATAGAATATAAAATTCTATACAAAATATATGTAATATTCTAAGAAAATAATACCATAATTTTCTAAAAGAAAAATAGTAAAATAGTATATACATATATTCAAATTGATTTAAAACAATATCCAAAACTATACACTTGGCTATGTAAATCAAAAAAAGAAATAAAGAACAGCAACAAGGGTACAACATTGAAACAGAGGTGCAACAAGGAAACCACACAGTGGGCTCTAAGGTCCAACCACAAATCTTCAACAAAACAAACAAACAGGGGGCACAATAATGGATGACGGGGGTGTAGGCTGAAAATAAATGGGCCAGAAGGCCCACTAACCAGCCTGAAGATGTCCACGAGCTTCCTCATCTTCTTCATTTGGCCATAAGAAACCCTAACTCCGCTGCTCCCTC
Organism: Lathyrus sativus; assembly: GCA_963859935.3. Taxonomy (NCBI): domain Eukaryota; kingdom Viridiplantae; phylum Streptophyta; class Magnoliopsida; order Fabales; family Fabaceae; genus Lathyrus; species Lathyrus sativus. The sequence goes on from OZ012735.1 coordinate 139,049,400, forward strand.
AACCTCACGTTCATCTCCGTCTCTTCTCTTTTTGATCTCATGTTGTCCTTCTTCTTCAGCAGCACTATCACCTTGTTCAGAAACAAACTTGCTCCGTCGCCCTCACTTCGCCGTCCATGATCTCTAACCCTCACAGTCTCAACTTCGCTCCTTTCAAACATCATCATCACCTACAAAACCAAACAATCATACCAAACCAGTAAAATCAAATCAATCAAGATGATTCTTCCGATTCCTATTGAGTGCCGTGAGAATATGCGTGAGCTTCGTTTGCTGGATGTTGGAGGAGATTGAAGACGGTGAACGAAGATGTTCTTCAAGATGAAGTTTCGAGATCGGATCTGGTTCGTGTGAAGTGTGAAGTGAAGTAGGATTGGTTTGCATATTGAAAATTCGTAAATCTGAAAGAGTTGGTTCGAAGATCTGGAAATTGCTCGAAGGTTGATTAAAGATTTGTTGTAGAGTTTCAGATTTGGAGATCTATTGATGAAGATTGATGAACGTTCGAAGAAATCTGATGTGTTTACGGATAATGGCAGAAGTTTGGTGTGAGATTGTGATTGTTGGAAGATTTGTGAAGTTGCTGGAAAAATTTGAAGGTTGTATGAATTTGATGAAGAAAATCTAGAAAAAAGGTCATGAACGTGATGAATGTTCATGCGGTTTCTAGAAAAAGTGATGAACGTGTATGAACATTGATGAACACGATGAGTTTTCCGGCGAGGGCTTGGGCGCCGTTTTATTTCTCCAGTGAGGTCCAATTAGGGTTTTTTGGGATGCGTGTAGCCACCTGAAGAGAGAGAATGAACAGGCTATTTATAGCCTGACACATGGCCTGCAAAACTTGATTACTGGACTGATTAGTTGACTGGTTAATTATTTAAACTGACAGATTAATACAACTAAAAATTAATGATGAGGTTAATGAACTAGCTGACAATTAATAAAGCTGAGCCAAAATCACTAATATTAAACTAACTAAAAATTAACTAAAAACAAAGTTGGCTTAATAAAAGTTGATCTAATATAACGTGGATTAAAAACCTATCTAATGGTTAATACTAATAAAGAAGAATCTATTAAAATCCTAATTAAAAAATATGACTATTAAATTGAAACTCAAAATCTATTAAAGATTAATCTAAATGAGTCAATTTAACATAAAAATTAATATTCTAATTAACTCCTAAAAAATATTAGAACTAATAAAAGCCTAAAAAGAATTAATATCTATAACTATTTAGTTCTAAGAAAAAACAATTTAAAACATTAATAAAATCTAATAATATTCCTAAAATAGAAAATAAAAGGTAAAATAAAATCTATTAAAAATCTAATTTCTTTGCCAAAATTAATGAAATAAATTTTAGAAAATTAAATCGGTGAATATAAAATGCGAGAATGCAACAAAATAAACGGTAAACAGTCGGACACCGAAATATCCCCAAAAATAACAGCATAGACTGAATCACTGGGAAGAGCACAAATTCTAAAATAAACCTCCTTATTTGAATTGGTCTGAAACGTCTGAAACGTGAGAAAAGGGCTGTAATCCCGATAACATCATGTTGCACCCTAAAATTTGACCAACCGGTTCTCCTATCTGACTCATGATTTAATTTCATATTCACAGCTCAGATGTATGATTTTTGTGCACAAGCAGGGGGATATCAGAGTTTACAGCTTGATTTTTGTCTATCAGATATGGCAGACCCAGTCCAGATCATCAGGGTTTTATTTTCAGGAAATTGTGCGCTCCTCGGTGATTTTTCAGTGATTTTGAGGATATTCTGAGACCCGGGGTTCTCTGTTCGATTCGATCTGGTCTCGTGCGCTCTTTTATGGGGGTCATTTGCATTCATCTGCATTTTTAGGGTTTTAATAGGCTTTTGTGAATTTTTAATAGGCTTTATAGATTTTTCTGGAATTTAAATAGGGTTTTTATATTTTTTTATAGTATAATTCTCTTTTTTGGATTTTATAGGATTTTTTTTAAATAGTTTTTTAGAATAATAAAGAAAAAGGATAACATAGTTTTTCTTTTATTACTAATAGATAATAATAGTTTAGAATTTTGTAGGTTTTAAATAGGTTTAATTGTTTTTAAATCATTTTTAGGAATTTTCTATAGATTTTAAAATAGGTTTAATGGTTTTTTAGATAATATAGAAAATGATATAGTTTTTCTTTTATTAATAGATATTAAATAATACTAGATTTTTAATAGAAAATTAGATTGATATAGAATTAATTAGACTTTAATTGACTTTTTAGAGTTTAATTAGGTTAATTGACTTTTTTAGAGTTTAATTAGGTTAATTGTTTGTTTAGGTTTAATTAGATTAATATGAGTTTTAATCTTTTTTTTAGAGTTGATTAGTCATTAGCTAATTGTTTTGATATAATTAGATTAGATTTAATTGTGTTGTTTTTATTCAGTTTTTATTCATTTTTTCGTATGGGCCCAAGGGAGGTTTTTTTGTGAGGCCCAATTCCCAGTTCAGAGAGTCCAGAAAAATGTCCAGCGCAGGTCAGAACAATCTAGAAAGTTCTAGCAGTATCTGTGGTATAAAAGCAGCCACGTGGTGGCCATGCAAAGCCCCCACGCGTTTCGCCTCGAGAGCGCCACCACACACTCAGAGAAGCCTCCAGACTCCTCCACGTGGTCCACACCTGTCCCCCACTCCCTCTCTCTCTCAGCGCATGTGCGCCACTTGGCACCCAGCCATCACTCACCGGAGCCTCGCCTGGAAACCCACCGGCGGCCATGCAAACGCCCTAGCAACCAACCGCCGGCGACCTCAACTAACTCCGGCCACCACCTAACCATCAATTCCCCAGAAATTCATCTTCTTCCCCAGATCTCCTCCGTCACCTTCCTCTTCTCATCGCCGGAAACATCATCGCCGCCGGAATCATCATCCACCTCCAACCAAAATTTCCAGAAACCAACAACCTTCATTGTTCTTCAACAAGCTCCATCAATTTTTCCAGAAACTCTTCGTTCTTCATCAATTTTTTCCAGAACGATATCAATCTTCATCAGTTTTTCAGAACAACATCGCTCTTCATCAATTTCTCCAGAACGTCATCATCGTCTCAAGTAACCACCAGACGTCCAATCTCAAGCAAAATTCCCAGAAATCACCTTGAATACTCAAACCTTCAACAAGCTTCAGGCGAGATTTCCAGAAAACTTCAAACTATATTCATCCTCCAAGCAATATCTCCAGAAACTTCATTCTTCGTCCAATCATCAAGAATCTACGAAGTTTTCTCCAGAAATCTTCAAGATCCCAGCGAACTCCTTCAACCTTCTTCAGTTCCAGGATCTTCGTCATTCCTCCAGGTTTGTTCATCCTCCTTGCAATTTGTTTACTCGTGCGTGGTTAGGGTTTGGGTGAATCGTTGTTGATATGACTCTAGCATAAACTGTGAGGCCTGATTTCGATCTAGGAGTGTTAGATGAGTTTGATTTCAGGCGTGATAGTGGATTAACGTGTGATTTTAGTTCATGATGGGTGAGGATCTGAGTTTGTTTTGAGAATCTCCGAGAGTTGCAGAGAAGGTGAGTTGGGGAAGACGAGAGGAAGACGGCGCATGGAGTGAGTGAACAGTAGTTAGGGTTGGTAGTGATTTAGGTTTTGTTTTTCTGAGTATTGGATGAGGGTTTGGACCCTGGGCTTAGGCCCAAACGTAGTTGCTAACGCACACCCCTCAGTTGTTCAATTACCTCCCTTAGCGTGAGACTGAGTGGATTGAATTGGGCCTTAAGCCCCAAAGCTGCTAATGGCACCCCCTGGGCGTGAGCCCATTAAGATAATAACTGCCAAAACTTGCTCATGGCACCCCCCAAGGCGTTTTGTTTTCTTTTCTGAGTTTGCTAGTTGTTTAAGTCCTGGGCCCTGCGCCCTATTACTTTTAGTACCCCCCAATCAGGGCCCAATGTACATTGTAACTAGAATCATTGCTGTTTGGACCCCCCAGGTTATGTCTTTTATTTTTTTTCTTTTTATATTTTTCTTTGCATGTTAGAAATTCACAAATAAATGTAAATAAATGTTTTAATAATTCTTTCTACCATGTCATGAAAAATGTTAAGAAAATTAAATAAAAATAAAAGTGACTTTTTATTTTTGTTCCCTATTTTTGTGCATATTTTCCATTTTAATTGATGTGTTTTTTAATATTTTCAATGCATGCATATCATTAGAAAATTCATAAAAAATGGTAGAATTAGTCAAATAATTCCGTTCTTTTTTCTGTAGACTCGTGATTCAGTGTAGAATTTTATAGTGCAGAAATATTAGCTCAATCATGCATTTTCATTTTAATTGCATTTTTTCACTATTATTGATGTTGAATAATTGGTCTGTAGATATGTCTGTGTTGCTGATTTTAGTTCTTTCATCTGGTGTTGAATTTTGTTCTGATTTTTCAGTATGTTACCCTAGAGCCATGTAGGTCTCCCATTAGATTTTTGATAGATTTTTGTAGGGTGTTCTGCTGTGATTTGTCTGAGCCTGAAGATAGGGGAAGTCTTGATGACTTCTGACTTTGGAGTTCAACTGTGGTTGAACTTCAGAGATAGTCTTTTGTGGTTTGTTGGCCTGTGGTTTCTTCTTGAAGGTGGGAGCTGATGGAGGTCCTGCTGGAGCTTGCAAAGTTGCATTGGATTGAGGCTTAGTCTAGGAGCTTGTTGTCTGTGTGTGAGGTTCGAGATCCTGAAGTTTGAAGGGAGTTTATGGTACTTTCCTGAGGAAGGCACTATGAATGACTTTCATCCTTCCTTCTCACCTCTTTCTTAAGTATCCAATGATGTCGGAGCCGACTTGTGAGTTTAATCCCTCCTGAGGAGGAATGTAAACTGATCACATGTTGTTGAGCCACATGGGATACGATTCCTAAGTGGAAGTCTCCTAGTACTTTCCTGAGGAAGGTCCTATGGGTCTATTCACTTAGTTCCATTAGTTTATCTAGGATTTCTTAAGTATCCAGTGATGTTGGAGCCAACTTGTGAGTTTAATTCCCCCTGAGGAGGAATGTAAACTGATCACAGTTGTTGAGCCACGTAGGATACAATTCCTAAGTGTCAGCCTCCTAGTACTTTCCTGAGGAAGGTCCTATGAGTCTGCTCACTTAGTTCCCTTAGTGCATATAGGTATTTCTCAAGTATCCCGTGATGCCGGAGCCTTCATGTGAGTTTAATTTCTCCTGAGGAGGAATATAAACTGATCACAGTTGTCGAGCCGCATAGGATATGACTCCTGAGTAGTAACCTCCTGGTACTTTCCTGAGGAAAGCACTATGAGCTTGTCTGCTTAGCTTCCTTTCTCTGGTAAGCTTGTTCTGAAGCTTGGAGACTGGGATTGATTCCTCTTGCTTAGAGTTTTGGATTAGATTTGTTGCTTAGATCTTTGCTTAGGGTGCTGTATAGAGTTTTGTTTAGAGATAGATTAGGAGATTGTTTCAGGTTTGTTAGAGGCCCTGCTCAGGGTTAAGTCTCTTTGTGTTGTTTGACTTGTGTGGTATTGTGTTGCATTAGACTTAGGTATTCATCTAGATAGTTCTGAATAGGTGCATCTTAGAAGTAGACTTTGTATGCATGAGAAGTTGAGGTGGTCCTCCTTCTGCTTGTTTGTTATTGCGTGGCTTTGCTTGTTGGTATTTGGTAGAGCTGAGCTCCCTTGCCTCTGTGCCTTGTTTGTCTAGTTGTTGCATTCATGCATATTTTCAGTATTCCTTTACGTTGCAGTTTCTTGTTTGTGGTTCAGTCCAGTTGCCATGATCCCTTAGGAGCTCTGACTTCTCCGCTGCGGAGTTGTTATGATAGACATTAGGACTGTCAACCAGGTGTGATAGCAGTATATAGGTTCCCCTTTCTCAGCTATAGTTCTAGAGTTTCCCTTTCCTTTCTGTAGGAGCTTTTGAGTAGCTTGACCCGTAGTTAGCTGAACTACAGCTGCTCTGATTCTTCGTTCCAGACGAAGATATGTAGGCATAGGATGCGATATCCTAGCGAGCACACTAACGACTAACCTTTGTTCTCTCGCGGCTGTGCGATCGAGACTTTCCCGCTAACGACTAATTGTTATCCCTTTCTCTCGCCCGAGTGCATTTGAGACCAGATCGTATTTGTAGGTTCCCGAGCCTTTAGGACCAGTTTGTTTTCTCACTGCTGTGTGAGAACTCCTGTTTACCCGTAGTTAGCCGAACTACGTTTGCTCTGATCTTTCATTTCAGATGAAAGTACGTAGGCACAGGACGCGATGTCCTGGCGAGCAACCCTTCCCCCGTTTAGTCGTAGGAAGTCGAACTACGTTGACTCTGACTTTCCCATTGCACGAGGGAATACGTAGGCCCAGAACACCGTATGTTCTGTCGAGTCCTGTCCTTTTATTTTCTTTTCAGACCAGCCAGTAGCGTAGATAGATAATACACCCTTTTACCTATAAACACCAAGCGTGGATCCCATCGAGTACGATGGACGTGAGGGGTGCTAATACCTTCCCCTTGCGTAACCGACTCCCGAATCCAGGTGTTGGTTGCGATGACCATACCTTTTCCCGTTTTTGCGAGGTTTACTTCGAGCGTTTCCTTTCCCGCTCTGAGGGATAAATAACGCACGGTGGCGACTCTCCTGTCAAGCCGGCGCCGATTTTCGCAGTAGCGACAGCTGGCGACTCTGCTGGGGATTATAGCATCTAGGGACTTTTCCCATCCCTTATGCTGGGACCGTTTCCCATCCCCTACGCGAGTCAATCCTAGCGCTTGGGTGTTTATTTGTTGGGTGTTGTGCATATTGTATTTTACTCTTCTGCACTTTACTTTTCTGTACCCTTACCTTTCCGCATTTATTTTCCAGTATTATATTATCATGATTATTGCTGTGGGCAAGGGAGGTTACTGTGAGTGAAAAGCCGGACCTGGGCTTGAGTACACACCTAGATATAGTTGTGGAGAAGTAGTAGACGAACCTGTCTGCTGAGCAGGCACAGTTCCCTACGAAAATCTGCGCTCAGACGAGATTCTTGCAGAGGTGCTCCTTTCCGGTCCTGAGGATCTGAGGGGAGTCCAGACGTGAGGATTGTCGACTCTGGGGACCGATCATTTGGAAGTCAGCTAAGTGAGGCCTCTTCATGACTTGATGATGCCACTCCTTCTGGGAATCGTATCGTCACTCATGAAAGTCTGTGACGCTGATGACCGCATAGGATGCCGTACCTTTGTCCGTGGATTAGGTCTATCCTACCTGTGAGAGGGACTGGGTTATTGCAGGAAAACTGGCCTTCAGAAGCCATGATTCAGTATCTTTATCAGATGGTGTTCTTGATTCATCTCCAGGTGTGTTGTATGGGTCAGATGGGTTTCTTATCTGAGGTTGAGGCTATTATCAGATGGTATTTTCGTCAGATACAGAGGTTCAGATGGTTTTCCTACCAGGGGATTGATATTTTGAGTATCAGATGATAGTTAGTGGCATGAGATTCTGATGACCGTGTTGGTTTTCTGTTCTTGATCACAGAGATATTCCTCTTCAGGCTACAGCATAGCCCCTGTGTTCGCAGATTGCATTATTTATCATATTGCATCATTGCATTACCATCTGCATTCAACTAACGTGTGTGTATTGCAGGTACATATTTTCCCTTCCAGTTCTGGTGTTTGTTCCTAGCAAGACATGGAAAACCTGAAGAGAGTATTGCCCTATAAGTTTCCGTCGCCGAATATCAGTCTATTGTTAGAGTTGATTGCTATTGCTAAGAAGAGGGGAATGGGTGACTTCAGAAAGAGATATGGAAGGATTCTGACCTACGTTTATCAGCCATCTGCCTACGAGACCAGCGGCATCTATACTCTGTTACAGTTTTACGACGCGGAGCTCAGGTGTTTTGTATTTCCCGACTTTGTTTTGGCTCCTACCCTGGAGGAGTACTCTGCACTTCTGGATATACCGATCCGTGAGCAGATGCCTTTTTATCGTACGGACGCTGAGCCTAAGCTGGCTGAGCTTTCTGCCATCCTGTGTTTGAAAGAGTCTGAGCTGTCTGGGAAGATGATCAGAAGAGGAGACGTATGGGGATTTCCATTGGATGTCTTAGTGGAGAAGGCTCGAGAATATGCCCAGAAGAGTAGCTGGGAGGTTTTTGACGTCATCCTTGCTGTATGTGTGTATGGCATCGTATTATTCCCGAACATTCCTGATTTTGTTGATTCAGATGCCTTCTATATTTTGGCTGCGGGAAACCCAGTTCCTACTTTGCTGGGAGATATCCACCATTCAACTCACTACCAGAATGAAAAGCGACGAGGAAGGAATGTGTCTTGTTGTGTCCCTCTCCTATGCAGGTGGTTCACCAGTCATTTGCCTAAGTCGGGCCCTTTTGTCACCTCTATCAATTCTCTAGGATGGCCCGAGCGCTTAATGGGATTGACTGCTGAGAACGTGGTATGGGCCAATAAAGAGGTATTTGGAGCTGAAGTCATACTCAAAGGCGAAGGATTCCCGAATGTTCCGTTAATAGGAAGGAAAGGTTGTGTCAACTATAACCCTTCCTTATTGATCAAGCAATTTGGGTACATACCTCAAGGAGCGCCAAAGCCCGAGGAGATACAGGAATCTCTGTATCTCACTGGAGCAATAGGGAAAGAGATGCTGACCAAACTCGAGAAAGCCTGGAAAAACTTGCACAAGAGAGGGAAGCTTTCAGGTAGCAGAGGGGATACTCGAGGTCCTAGCTCATATATAGAATGGATTCGTGAGCGAGCTGTGAAGTTCCTTATGCCATATCCAGCAGTTCAGCCATTGCATCCTCCTCCGGTAGAGGAGCCTACCACTGTGGACATTCAGGTTTACAAGCAGCTGATGGCGGAGAAAGAAGAGCTAGCCAGGGCTAAAGAGGCTTTAGAGCAGGAGAATGCCCAGCTTCGGCATGAAAAGATTGAAACAGGATATATCTCTAAGCAACAGGCTGAAACTCTGAAACATCTGAAGGCTACGCTATTGGAATTGACTGAAACCAAGAAGCGACTAGAGTTAGATGTAGACTCAGTTAGTAGTGTGTTGTCCGCCAAGAAGCAAGAGCTAGAAAGGGCCTACACAAAACTAGCCAAGTTCAGAGAACACTGGGATCTCACTATGACCAAGCGCAAGGAACGAGAAGAAGAGCTGAAGACACAGGTTGCTCAGTTAGAAGAACAGGTCAAAGTGAAGAATGAAGAGCTTGAAGAAGAAGCCTGTCGCCGATACGAAGCCGAGCGCAAGTTGACAGATGCCATGAAGAATTTGGAAGATTTCCAGCATAGAGCAGATGCCAAGAGACCCAAACCTGGGGATGGTGCTAATGATAAAGCTTGGGAAGACTTTGTCAGAGACATCCAGGGGACGGTCAGGAAGAGGGATCGACTGATAGAAGGTTTGATTTATCAACCAGATCACGCAGAGACAAAGAAGATGGTCGAAGACTTCCGCAACCGTACCCGTATTTGATTTCTCTTGTATTCTGTATGTTGAGATCACCACCAGGCATGTTGGCTGGGATCCTCTTTGTCATATCAGCTGTATGGAGCATAGTTATGTAACTTCTTGACAAGACTGTTATCCTAATCAATATATGAGGGTTTTCCAAATGTTGTCTTTATGGTTTATCTCGTCTTGCTACCACTGACACTGGAATTGGAGGGAAAATATCTCCAATGCACACATGCACGTTAGCATTTTTGTATTTCAGTTTGCATAAATCATATTGCATAGCATTTCTCTAGCAGGTCAGAGCACTTATCCAGCCTTTGTTTTCACCAGAAAGTGATTCTCGGGGAACTGTTTGAGGCAAGAGTGGAGTGTTGAAGACGACCAAGGGGCTGAAGCAGATTTGAGCAGAATCAAGCAGTGTAATCAGTTACCGGTAATTGGTGGCTATGTCTGAAGGCAATTTCCAGTTTCCTGACACCCAGGCAGGGTTTACTATGGCGTCCAACCATCAGTATGATTCTATGGAAGACTTCCCGCAAGCAAACAATCTAACTGCAGCCCAAGTTGTGCAGCCAACTGTTGAGAACAGAGATCGGCATGAGCAGTTTCTTGCCCGAAATGAATATTATCCTCCTGTTAACAATCAATGTGTTGCTTTCCCTGCGATGAATTACCGGAGAGATATTCCAATGACCGGGTTAGTAGATCCAAGAGCTCTTGACGATGGTAGAAGACTCCGAGTGTTGGAAGAGCAAATGAAAGCCTTGGAAGCGAAAGATGCCGTTAACCTGGATGCTGTAGCCATGTGTTTGGTCCCTGACCTCGTGTTACCGCACAAGTTCAAAATGCCGGAATTTGAAAAATACACAGGAGATAGCTGTCCGAAGCTGCATTTGATGATGTTCTGTCGAAGGATGACTTCGTTTGTGCGAAATGACAAATTGATGATCCATTGCTTTCAGTATAGTCTGACTGGGGCATCGTTGAGATGGTATGTGCAATTAGAGAGTAATCAGATTCGATCATGGGTGGATTTAGCCAGAGCTTTCATAAAGCAGTACGATTACAACTTGGATTTGACTCCTAGTCTCGTAGATCTGCAAGAATTGTCTCAGGCAGAGAATGAATCATTCAGAGCGTATTTGCGAAGGTGGAAAGAATTGTCTGCTAGCGTTCAACCACCGCTTCCGGAAAGAGAACTGGTTGACATCTTCTTGGGTACTCTGAAAGGCCATTATTTTGACAAATTGTTCAGTTGCACAAGCTTTGTGGGCCTAATGAGGCTGGGAGAGATTGTTGAGAGAGGACTCAGGAGTGGAAAGTTTCGAGGTGTTCCTTACGTCCCAGTTGATAAGATTGAGTCAGTTGTCAGTTCTCAAGAAGAGTGGGAAGGAGATGATGCCACCTCAGAATCTCTAGCATCTCAGGATCAGTTTTCAGACACTTCAAGTCAGCGGTCATACTATCGCCGATCGCGTCAGCATGCTCCACGAAGACCAAGGAAGCCTGAAAGGCAGTTTACTCAGCTACCGGTGTCATACAGTCAGTTGTTGCCAGATCTGGTCAGAAGTGGATTGATAGTACCGAAAGAGACTAAGCCGGTGATTCCACCGTATCCTCCGGGTTTTGATGCCAGCGCCTGCTGTGAGTACCACGTTGGGGCACAGGGGCATTCCACAAATGATTGTAAGGTGCTTAGAAGCCAGATTCAAGATCTGTTAGACTCTAGCCGTATTTGCATCACGCCTCAGGGTTTTGTTCAGATTAATGATTTTCCATCTTCCAGTTGTGGGGGTTCGTCAGTTAATATCATGGAAGACTCCACAGGAAGTGTGTGCTCTGAAGATTGTCAATCAGAGAGTTCAGTTGAATATGGGGGAAGTTTCTAGAGGTTTTTATGCCGGGTGTCGCATCTTTTTCTCTGCCTAACCCGTTTAGCTTTTGTGCATCAGTAGTTGTCGATCACCACCAGGATTGTTGGCTGGGGTCGTTATATTCAGACTCATTTGTGCTTACCTGCTGATTTTGTTGGTTGTACATGTGTGGGAGATGTTCATCTGTGTGCTTATAGCTTGAGTTTCTCTTTGTCTCGTTATGAATATGTGTTTGCTTTCTGCGCTGCATTATTATTTAGCAGGTATATCAGAACTGTGGGCCTTATTTCCTCATCATCCAGTTTGTTGCAGGAATTCCCTCAGAGATATGGAACAGAATCAGTTTGAATTGATCGAAGTCCGAAGCCAGCTGGAGCAGATGATGAGAGACATGCAAGAAATGCGTCTGGAGCAGAAGATTCTCAAGGAGGAGAACAGTCAGCTGAAGACCCAAATGAGTTTGATCATGGAGGTAGTCAAGAATGTGCTTAGGAAAGAAGACGATCAGCTATTTGAAACCGCAATGAAGAAGCTCGTGCCACCTGTGCATGTGGAACCTGAGCAGCAGCAACAGAAGATACATCCGGCTCAGCGGAAGATCCAGGAAGGAAAGCCAAGGAGAATGTTTGAGGCACCACCTATGACATATGCTGAGCTCTTGCAGATCTTATTGAGGTTTAATCTGGTTGAGAAGAGAACATTGACACCACCAACGAAAGCGTTTCCTCAAGGGTACGATGCCAGTAAGCAATGTGAATTTCATTCCGGGGCATTCGGACATGACATCGAGGGTTGTCATGCTTTTAAGCACAATGTTCAAGACTTGATCGACTCGCACGATATTGAATTCACGCCGAGCGGCGTAGCTGTGCATATTGCTCCAGTCTCAGTCGATGCTAAGATGACAGATGTTTCTAAAGCTGCAGTGGGTCAGAAGCGTATCCTGGACTCCATGGTGTCAGAATCTCCAGGCCCACAACTGTTGCCTATTCCCGGGGCAGATCTAAGAAAGAAAATGGTTAAGCATAAGGAGAGCGTTAATCAGCACATTGAAGATCAAAAAACCAATGTTGCCTTTGATACAAAGGGTGTTCAAGGGTCAACCCAATACCAGCAGCGGCAGCCTCAGCAGGGGGCACAGCAAGCTCAGCGAAGATTCCAGGGTGGTAAGCCGAGAAGAGTGTTTGAGAAGCCTCCCTCAACATATGCCGATTTGTTGCAGACATTGTTGGGATTGAATCTGGTAGAGAAAAGAACCCTGGCACCGATAACGGGAACTCCCCCGTTTGGGTACGATGCAAGCAAGCGCTGTGAGTTTCATTCTGGAGCCCCGGGTCACGATATAGAAGGTTGCCATGCTTTTAAGCACAAAGTGCAGGATCTGCTTGATAGTGCAGCAATCAGCTTCGGGCCAAGAGGTCCCCAAATCATCTGAATGAAGGAGGAAGGGCTCTATAATTTGTTTGAGTCATTGAAAGCAGATCAGGACAGCATCGAATTGCCTCTAATAAAGACAGCTGGTTCAGCAGCAGGGCAGACGCAAAAGCCCGGTTCTCGGGAGCTAGCATATTTTCTTTGTTTTAGCTTGTCATTGCTTTACATTTGTAGTTGCTTTCCTGTTTGAATTTGTAAACTTGTTTGTAAAACTTGTTGTTTTCATTCAAATTGATGATAATGAAATAAATATGCATGGTTTTGATTAAATCCAGTCGTGTTCACTAACTGTTTTTGCAAATGTCCAATGTTTGGTTAAGGAGAATTTTGGGGAGGATGACGAAAATGACCGACATGCAACTACCGATATTGTATGCTTTTGAAATAAACCTGCTGATGATGTACAGGCATTGTTTCAAATCCCTAAACACCGGAGATATAAGGAAGATAATCCCTTGTCAACCCCTTTGAGCCTTGTAGTAGGAGTTTCTTTCTGAAAATGAAAAACCCTCAATCTTAACCTGGGGCAGGGTAGGTGTTAGCTGATTTGACCGAGCGTCCAAATTGCAAAAGGAATGTCCGTTCGAGGATCAATCACACCCCTAGAGGTCGTGCCTAAAAGACCACAATGGTTCAAGTCAAGAGTGGGACAGCCACATCATTCCCCAAAGAGTCAGACAAACAGTGTCACATGACTTGTTCAAAAGAAAAGCGAAAAAAGAATTAAAAGCCCGCTAAGTCAAGAAAACTTCAAAGCAAATGACTTAGGCAAAAATGAGGGCATCCCGCTGGACTTAAAACAAAATCAAAAGAAACTCAAAAGGAGTCAGTCCAGGCAAAAGTTAGGGATATGAAAAGAAAAAGATGGAAAAGATCAAAAGAAAAATCCTCAAATGAAATACGAGTCGTGTGACCTCCAGTGTCAAAGACGAAAAGTGAGTGGCTGTCACTCCAAAATCCAACAGTTTCTCGAACTATCATTCCTATTTTCTTTCAACCTCTGAGAGGTGAGCGCTAAAGTCAAATTAGCTGAACGTAGGATAGGAGAACATCAAGGAGAATGGGTGGGTTAAAATAAACTTTGAGCCTTTATCCTTTCTTTCAAAACCATGAACCTGACCACGTTACAACCTTCAAAAGACCTAATTGAAGCAGGTTGTTTCGGAAGCATACTCCGGTAAAGGTCGCGTCGATTCTGACTCCTAAAAAGGTTCCTCTTACCATGTTGGTACGGATGTTGATGAATGTTTTGTGCATTATATGCTATAAACTGTTTTTTCTTTTCCCAGTGAACAGATTGGATGTCAGAGCTGTCATATGTGTTGCATTAATACATCTTTTATGCATAACAACTTGTTTTACTTACGAGTAAGCACTTGACAGCAGAAAAGATTCCTACAATGGAAAGTATGGTCAAGATAGAATACAGAACGCCCGAATGTTCCGAGAGCAGGGGCAAGCTTTATTGTGATCCCCAGTCAAGTCAGCTTTTCGAAGTCAGTTATTCTGGGGCAATCAGGTTGAGATTCGGTGAATACGTCGTAGCCAGGAGGTACTACTCTGAATCAGATAATCAGGAGCAAGGTCATGTCAGTCAGGGGCAGACCATCTTAAGCACGCAAAGGTTGTGCGAGAAGCATTCGAGTTGAGGTATCTCTCAGAAGTTCAGAACGCTGAGGCATGTTATACCAGACCATCAAGGAACAGATTTGCAGATTTCCTTTCAGGGGCTATCCCCACAGAGGTCCCGTAGGCTGGGGCATATCAGAAGCAAAAGGATTGTTGTTCTCCGTACCTACAGGGCCATACAGAGTTATTCGAGCAGATACAGTCGATTTTCGAGAGCGAGATGAATGCGGGAAGTTGTGTCACTATCCCTTGACTCTTCACTAAAAGGCTGTGTACTCAGGAAGAATGTTTTCCAGCGTCAGTTGTGCCGGACCCAGCAAGATAGCTTAAGAGCTCAAATCCATGTTTGCGATTACTGTGAAGCCCGTCCGTGTTAGCGCATCAATTTCCAGATCCGAGCTTCATCAGCACACAGGAGGACTCCCTCCATTGTCTCCAGCAAAGACCAATTCGTCATTGGCACGGGTAAGCTATCCCCCAGAGGAGTCTAATCATATTCAGCACGTCTGTTATCTCCAGCGGAGCTATATTCCCCAGCAGGGTTACTTCGTTGAGGCGTTCGGTTGAGTTCCCAATATCCCCAGCGGAGTTGATTTCACTCTCCCAGCATTTATTTTGCTAGGACGATTCAGTGATATCCAGTTTATCCCCAGCAAGTTGGCCTCGCCTTCAGCATTTATTTTGCTGAAGTGGTTTTCTGTACCCGGCCTTCTCCGGCAGCTCGAGCCTGCTAGCATATTGCATGCATCATCATACTTGCCTCATACTTGCATCATACCTGCATGACATTTTCAAAATGCGTAGCATTTCCATCCAGAATGGAGCATTACGCTGTAGAAAGATTAAAGCATTTGCATATGCATACAAAGCATAAGTCAGATTTTCTATCAGCCTCATATGGCGCGTGGATTACTCTGTGATCAGTTCAGGGGCATTTATCCAGCAACAGTATTCAGAGGATTCAGCGGATTATTTGTATCTCAGATCATACAACAATTATGCTTTGATCAAGCAGTCATCTGATGTCGACAGACTTTTCTTCCCGTCAGTTCATATTGACGATGTGTTCCTTCAATAAATGGACTTCTCCGTCTATCATTAGACGTTTTGAGTGCGAATGTGGTTTTCTTTCCGTCTATCCATAGACGATGTGAGGTTGCGGGTGATCGCAGTAAGGTTTCAAGAAGGGGTTTCCCCAGGATATGCTTTCTTTCCGTCTATCAGTAGACGATGTGAAGTTTCAGGCAATCTTCAATGGAGTTCAAAACAGAGCTTCTCTAATAAGTGACTTTCCTTTCCGTCTGGCAGCAGACGATGTGAAGTTTTGGTTACTGTCCAGCGGGTTTCTTATTGCCAGATCATGCACATGATGAGGTGTTTCCCCAGCGAGTCTTCTCCGGCTATCCTTATTTGTTGAGGGGTTTCAAAACGATATTTCCGATAATGGTCTTCTTTCTGGTTATTGGATATGATGACGTTCAAGAGGTACTTTTCTGACCATCAATCCCTATTGATGTCGAGGCTCTTCGAAGAATGTTCAGTTTTCGTGATTGTCGATTCTTATTGACGACATGGTTCCTTAAAAGGTGGTTTTTCTTACCGTCGGTCCATACTGACGATGTGGCCCCTTCAAGGATATTGATCTTTCCATCAAATTCCGTAGACAGAAGGATTCTGAAATTCAAAGGATGGTGTTGAATTGCGTTATGGTGACTTCCCGTCTATCTTTAGACGGTGTGAACATGGAGATAATGGTGTCTTCCCGTCTATCCTTAGACGATGTGAGTACGAAGATTATTTCTTCCCGTCTATCCTTAGACGATGTGAATGATTTGTTCATCAATCAGGATGATCCCGTCTACTCTTAGACGATGTGCATATGGAGATTAATGAATGCCTTTCCGTCTATCCTTAGACGAGGTGAATTGTTTTGTTTCATCAATCAGGATGATCCCGTCTACTCTTAGACGATGTGAGTTTGGAGATTATGAATGTCTTTCCGTCTATCCTTATACGAGGTGAATTGTTTTGTTTCATCAATCAGGATGATCCCGTCTACCCTTAGACGATGAGAATATTGATTTGAATATCAATCAAGATAATGCCGTCTACCCTTAGACGATGTGAAGATGGAGATTATGGTGATGCCGTCTACCCTTAGACGATGTGAATACGGAGATTATGGTGATGCCGTCTACCCTTAGACGATGAGAATATTGATTTGTTCATTAATCAGGACTTCCCGTCTATCCTTAGACAATGTGTGTATGGAGATTAAGAATTTGATCCCGTCTATCCTTAGACGATGTGAATTTGGAGATTAACGTTGTCTTTCCGTCTATCATTAGACGAGGTGAGTATTCAATCAGGGTGTCTTCCCGTCCATCTTTGGGCGATGTGAGTATATTTCTCTTCCTGCCTATCAGTAGGCAATGTGAAAGAATCAGGTATTTTTGTCGCAGCTCTCAGGGTTTGTCATATGGGAAATCACAAGCAACGGGTATTCAATCAGGAGTTCTTTATCAGATGATTAATCAGTTTGGTGCCGCAATAACTGGACTCGGTTTTCTGGACTTTAGTCTCCAAGCAGTTGACAGTATATGCTCGCGGTTGGCAAATTTTCGGGTTTTATTTGTATTCAACCGTCTCGTACCTTTGAATGTTTGAAGGCTGAGCGCTCTCCAAACCCTTCAGGTCCAAGTCGCTTGAATAGGGGCAGCTGTTGCACCCTAAAATTTGACCAACCGGTTCTCCTATCTGACTCATGATTTAATTTCATATTCACAGCTCAGATGTATGATTTTTGTGCACAAGCAGGGGGATATCAGAGTTTACAGCTTGATTTTTGTCTATCAGATATGGCAGACCCAGTCCAGATCATCAGGGTTTTATTTTCAGGAAATTGTGCGCTCCTCGGTGATTTTTCAGTGATTTTGAGGATATTCTGAGACCCGGGGTTCTCTGTTCGATTCGATCTGGTCTCGTGCGCTCTTTTATGGGGGTCATTTGCATTCATCTGCATTTTTAGGGTTTTAATAGGCTTTTGTGAATTTTTAATAGGCTTTATAGATTTTTCTGGAATTTAAATAGGGTTTTTATATTTTTTTATAGTATAATTCTCTTTTTTGGATTTTATAGGATTTTTTTTAAATAGTTTTTTAGAATAATAAAGAAAAAGGATAACATAGTTTTTCTTTTATTACTAATAGATAATAATAGTTTAGAATTTTGTAGGTTTTAAATAGGTTTAATTGTTTTTAAATCATTTTTAGGAATTTTCTATAGATTTTAAAATAGGTTTAATGGTTTTTTAGATAATATAGAAAATGATATAGTTTTTCTTTTATTAATAGATATTAAATAATACTAGATTTTTAATAGAAAATTAGATTGATATAGAATTAATTAGACTTTAATTGACTTTTTAGAGTTTAATTAGGTTAATTGACTTTTTTAGAGTTTAATTAGGTTAATTGTTTGTTTAGGTTTAATTAGATTAATATGAGTTTTAATCTTTTTTTTAGAGTTGATTAGTCATTAGCTAATTGTTTTGATATAATTAGATTAGATTTAATTGTGTTGTTTTTATTCAGTTTTTATTCATTTTTTCGTATGGGCCCAAGGGAGGTTTTTTTGTGAGGCCCAATTCCCAGTTCAGAGAGTCCAGAAAAATGTCCAGCGCAGGTCAGAACAATCTAGAAAGTTCTAGCAGTATCTGTGGTATAAAAGCAGCCACGTGGTGGCCATGCAAAGCCCCCACGCGTTTCGCCTCGAGAGCGCCACCACACACTCAGAGAAGCCTCCAGACTCCTCCACGTGGTCCACACCTGTCCCCCACTCCCTCTCTCTCTCAGCGCATGTGCGCCACTTGGCACCCAGCCATCACTCACCGGAGCCTCGCCTGGAAACCCACCGGCGGCCATGCAAACGCCCTAGCAACCAACCGCCGGCGACCTCAACTAACTCCGGCCACCACCTAACCATCAATTCCCCAGAAATTCATCTTCTTCCCCAGATCTCCTCCGTCACCTTCCTCTTCTCATCGCCGGAAACATCATCGCCGCCGGAATCATCATCCACCTCCAACCAAAATTTCCAGAAACCAACAACCTTCATTGTTCTTCAACAAGCTCCATCAATTTTTCCAGAAACTCTTCGTTCTTCATCAATTTTTTCCAGAACGATATCAATCTTCATCAGTTTTTCAGAACAACATCGCTCTTCATCAATTTCTCCAGAACGTCATCATCGTCTCAAGTAACCACCAGACGTCCAATCTCAAGCAAAATTCCCAGAAATCACCTTGAATACTCAAACCTTCAACAAGCTTCAGGCGAGATTTCCAGAAAACTTCAAACTATATTCATCCTCCAAGCAATATCTCCAGAAACTTCATTCTTCGTCCAATCATCAAGAATCTACGAAGTTTTCTCCAGAAATCTTCAAGATCCCAGCGAACTCCTTCAACCTTCTTCAGTTCCAGGATCTTCGTCATTCCTCCAGGTTTGTTCATCCTCCTTGCAATTTGTTTACTCGTGCGTGGTTAGGGTTTGGGTGAATCGTTGTTGATATGACTCTAGCATAAACTGTGAGGCCTGATTTCGATCTAGGAGTGTTAGATGAGTTTGATTTCAGGCGTGATAGTGGATTAACGTGTGATTTTAGTTCATGATGGGTGAGGATCTGAGTTTGTTTTGAGAATCTCCGAGAGTTGCAGAGAAGGTGAGTTGGGGAAGACGAGAGGAAGACGGCGCATGGAGTGAGTGAACAGTAGTTAGGGTTGGTAGTGATTTAGGTTTTGTTTTTCTGAGTATTGGATGAGGGTTTGGACCCTGGGCTTAGGCCCAAACGTAGTTGCTAACGCACACCCCTCAGTTGTTCAATTACCTCCCTTAGCGTGAGACTGAGTGGATTGAATTGGGCCTTAAGCCCCAAAGCTGCTAATGGCACCCCCTGGGCGTGAGCCCATTAAGATAATAACTGCCAAAACTTGCTCATGGCACCCCCCAAGGCGTTTTGTTTTCTTTTCTGAGTTTGCTAGTTGTTTAAGTCCTGGGCCCTGCGCCCTATTACTTTTAGTACCCCCCAATCAGGGCCCAATGTACATTGTAACTAGAATCATTGCTGTTTGGACCCCCCAGGTTATGTCTTTTATTTTTTTTCTTTTTATATTTTTCTTTGCATGTTAGAAATTCACAAATAAATGTAAATAAATGTTTTAATAATTCTTTCTACCATGTCATGAAAAATGTTAAGAAAATTAAATAAAAATAAAAGTGACTTTTTATTTTTGTTCCCTATTTTTGTGCATATTTTCCATTTTAATTGATGTGTTTTTTAATATTTTCAATGCATGCATATCATTAGAAAATTCATAAAAAATGGTAGAATTAGTCAAATAATTCCGTTCTTTTTTCTGTAGACTCGTGATTCAGTGTAGAATTTTATAGTGCAGAAATATTAGCTCAATCATGCATTTTCATTTTAATTGCATTTTTTCACTATTATTGATGTTGAATAATTGGTCTGTAGATATGTCTGTGTTGCTGATTTTAGTTCTTTCATCTGGTGTTGAATTTTGTTCTGATTTTTCAGTATGTTACCCTAGAGCCATGTAGGTCTCCCATTAGATTTTTGATAGATTTTTGTAGGGTGTTCTGCTGTGATTTGTCTGAGCCTGAAGATAGGGGAAGTCTTGATGACTTCTGACTTTGGAGTTCAACTGTGGTTGAACTTCAGAGATAGTCTTTTGTGGTTTGTTGGCCTGTGGTTTCTTCTTGAAGGTGGGAGCTGATGGAGGTCCTGCTGGAGCTTGCAAAGTTGCATTGGATTGAGGCTTAGTCTAGGAGCTTGTTGTCTGTGTGTGAGGTTCGAGATCCTGAAGTTTGAAGGGAGTTTATGGTACTTTCCTGAGGAAGGCACTATGAATGACTTTCATCCTTCCTTCTCACCTCTTTCTTAAGTATCCAATGATGTCGGAGCCGACTTGTGAGTTTAATCCCTCCTGAGGAGGAATGTAAACTGATCACATGTTGTTGAGCCACATGGGATACGATTCCTAAGTGGAAGTCTCCTAGTACTTTCCTGAGGAAGGTCCTATGGGTCTATTCACTTAGTTCCATTAGTTTATCTAGGATTTCTTAAGTATCCAGTGATGTTGGAGCCAACTTGTGAGTTTAATTCCCCCTGAGGAGGAATGTAAACTGATCACAGTTGTTGAGCCACGTAGGATACAATTCCTAAGTGTCAGCCTCCTAGTACTTTCCTGAGGAAGGTCCTATGAGTCTGCTCACTTAGTTCCCTTAGTGCATATAGGTATTTCTCAAGTATCCCGTGATGCCGGAGCCTTCATGTGAGTTTAATTTCTCCTGAGAAGGAATATAAACTGATCACAGTTGTCGAGCCGCATAGGATATGACTCCTGAGTAGTAACCTCCTGGTACTTTCCTGAGGAAAGCACTATGAGCTTGTCTGCTTAGCTTCCTTTCTCTGGTAAGCTTGTTCTGAAGCTTGGAGACTGGGATTGATTCCTCTTGCTTAGAGTTTTGGATTAGATTTGTTGCTTAGATCTTTGCTTAGGGTGCTGTATAGAGTTTTGTTTAGAGATAGATTAGGAGATTGTTTCAGGTTTGTTAGAGGCCCTGCTCAGGGTTAAGTCTCTTTGTGTTGTTTGACTTGTGTGGTATTGTGTTGCATTAGACTTAGGTATTCATCTAGATAGTTCTGAATAGGTGCATCTTAGAAGTAGACTTTGTATGCATGAGAAGTTGAGGTGGTCCTCCTTCTGCTTGTTTGTTATTGCGTGGCTTTGCTTGTTGGTATTTGGTAGAGCTGAGCTCCCTTGCCTCTGTGCCTTGTTTGTCTAGTTGTTGCATTCATGCATATTTTCAGTATTCCTTTACGTTGCAGTTTCTTGTTTGTGGTTCAGTCCAGTTGCCATGATCCCTTAGGAGCTCTGACTTCTCCGCTGCGGAGTTGTTATGATAGACATTAGGACTGTCAACCAGGTGTGATAGCAGTATATAGGTTCCCCTTTCTCAGCTATAGTTCTAGAGTTTCCCTTTCCTTTCTGTAGGAGCTTTTGAGTAGCTTGACCCGTAGTTAGCTGAACTACAGCTGCTCTGATTCTTCGTTCCAGACGAAGATATGTAGGCATAGGATGCGATATCCTAGCGAGCACACTAACGACTAACCTTTGTTCTCTCGCGGCTGTGCGATCGAGACTTTCCCGCTAACGACTAATTGTTATCCCTTTCTCTCGCCCGAGTGCATTTGAGACCAGATCGTATTTGTAGGTTCCCGAGCCTTTAGGACCAGTTTGTTTTCTCACTGCTGTGTGAGAACTCCTGTTTACCCGTAGTTAGCCGAACTACGTTTGCTCTGATCTTTCATTTCAGATGAAAGTACGTAGGCACAGGACGCGATGTCCTGGCGAGCAACCCTTCCCCCGTTTAGTCGTAGGAAGTCGAACTACGTTGACTCTGACTTTCCCATTGCACGAGGGAATACGTAGGCCCAGAACACCGTATGTTCTGTCGAGTCCTGTCCTTTTATTTTCTTTTCAGACCAGCCAGTAGCGTAGATAGATAATACACCCTTTTACCTATAAACACCAAGCGTGGATCCCATCGAGTACGATGGACGTGAGGGGTGCTAATACCTTCCCCTTGCGTAACCGACTCCCGAATCCAGGTGTTGGTTGCGATGACCATACCTTTTCCCGTTTTTGCGAGGTTTACTTCGAGCGTTTCCTTTCCCGCTCTGAGGGATAAATAACGCACGGTGGCGACTCTCCTGTCAAGCCGGCGCCGATTTTCGCAGTAGCGACACATCAATCCGACTGAAAAAAGTGCACATAATGCGTTATGCAGATGTAAATGCAAATGAAACGAAACATAAGCCAAATTGCTAGAAATGGTTGGTCAAATTTTGGGGTACAACAGATTCCCCTATTCAAACGGCTTGGACCTGAAGGGTTGAAAAGCGACCGGCTTTCAAACCTTCAAAGGTAAAAGACGGTTGAATACCAAAGAACCCGGAAATTTGCCAACCGCAAAAACAGAACTGTAAAACCTGATTGGGGACAAAAATCTCCGGAGATAACTGAACTGATAGTTGCAACAAAAACAAGCTAACTGATTACCAATTTCAAATCGTCGACACTAAGTCGGAAAGGTCATCTGATATCACGTAGCGGATATTGAACCTCTGACTTCGCCGTCAGGCCTCTGCATCAATTTGGAAAAAGATCTGACCTCGCTGTCAGGCATCGATATCGAGTCAGTAAAATATCTGACATCACCGTCAGGCATCTAACAAACACAATAGTGAACTCGAAGGTTGGCTCAACCCACAGCTGAGAAGAAACATCTGACATCGTCGCCAGGTATCTACAGGGGATAAAACCTCTGACCTCGCTGTCAGGCACCCACGCAGTTGAGAAACATCTGACATCGCCGTCAGGCCTTCGCTAAATAAAAGCGAGAAGCAAACCCAAAGGTAAGGACTTCTGACATCGCCGCCATCCATTTGCTAAATAAAAGTAAGAATCGAACCCGAAGGCCGGCTCAACCCGAAGTTGATAAGATCTTATCCAAAACTCGCATCGTCTAAGGATAGACGGAGAGAAAACCAAATCCGAAGTCACATCGTCTAAGGGTAGACGGGAAGCAAACCTGTTCGAAATCACATCGTCTAAGGGTAGACAGAAAGAAGATCATCAATATCCAAAATCCACATCGTCTAATGGTAGACGGAAAGAAACACCATGTCTGAAAAACCATATAGAAATCTCGCATCGTCTAAGGATAGACGGAAAAAACTATCCATAAAGCCACATCGTCTAAGGGTAGACGGGAAGAAAATCATCAATATCCACATCTCGCATCGTCCAAGGATAAACGGAGAGAAAACCTGCATCTAAAACTCACATCGTCTAAGGATAGACGGGAAGAAACACCAAATCCGAAAGTATCACCTCGTCTAAGGGTAGACGGGAAGAAATACCGTATCCAAAATATCACATCGTCTAAGGATAGACGGGAAGAAACAACCATCTCCAAGATCTCGTCGTCTAATGGTAGACGTGAAGCAAACATACCGAAGCTCACATCGTCTAAGGGTAGACGGGAAGCAAATACCATAGCCACAATCTTGCATCGTCTAAGGGTAGATGGTAAGAAAATCATATCCAAAATATCACATCGTCTAAGGATAGACGGGAAGAAACAACCATCTCTAAGATCACATCGTCTAATGGTAGACGGGAAAAAATATATCCCAAAAACTCACATCCAAATTATCACATCGTCTAATGGTAGACGAGAAGAAAACTTGTCCGAAGAACCACCTCGTCTAAGGGTGGACGGGAAGAGATATCCAAAATACACATCGTCTAATGGTAGACGGAAATAAATATCCATATCCGAGGAACCACATCGTCTAAGGGTAGACGGAAAGAAATATCCAACACTCATGTCGTCTAATGATAGACGGGAAGAAAAACAAATCCAAAGAACACCTCGGCGAACTTCAGAACCACTTTGTCAATAGGGATTGACAGAAAGAAAACCTGCTGGGGATGTCATTATCAGAGGGCTGATGGACAAAGTACGACCGACGCATGATTTGAAACCCAAAAGTAAGCAGATGAGCCGACTGAACCAGGCTGTTGATATATCACTGTCTTGATTGAAGAGTTGATTCAGGTTGCCACGGAAGGCTAACAAAAACTGGCTTATGCTTCGCATGCATATGTTTGAATATTTCTATGGTGTAATGCTCCATACGAAATGGAAATGCTATGCATTTGAGGATGAAATGCAAAGATGATGCAAATATGATAACTATATGCAAAAATGCAGATGCAGGCTCAGGCTGCCGGGGAAATCTGGATGCAAAAGAACCACTCCAGCAAAATAAATGCTGAAGCCATCTCCGCTGGGAATAACCGGATATGCCAAGTATGATTAGACTTTTTCTGGGGAAGACCAGGTGAAATTTTTATGGGTACCAATAGGAATTGGATTTTGGAATGAGGCGCCAATAGGGATTGGGCTTTCTGGTGGTTTCTAATAGGGATTGGACTTTGGTTTTCTATGAAGGGTTAGGTACGAATGACATTGGGAAATGTTATGTCTGGATACAAGGTTGGAAAACGGCTTGTCTGAATACAAGGTTTATGAAAATGTCTTGTCTGAATGCAAGGTTTATGGTTGAAGGGTCAGGAGATGGTTAACATGACTTCCCAACATTCGTCTTGAACTTGAAGAAAGACTGATCCTGCTTGAATAACTCTGAAGATATGGGGAAGAACAGTTCCTTTGCTTCCAATTTTTCCCCAGCCTGTGGGACTTCTGTAAGAATCTTCCTCGAAAGGAAACCTGAAATCTCTGTACCCTGATGATCTGATATGAACTGCCTCAGCATTCTGAACCTCGGAGAGGTGCTTCAAATTAACTGCCTTCTGGATAAGGATAGCTCTTGGGGTAACCTGCCCTGGCCCTGAAATGACTTTGCCCCTGATTGGCTGATTTGTGGAGAAGTGTCTCTGACTGACTTCGAGAGATTTATCAAATCTCGACCCGATTGCCCCAGATTAATTGAATCTTGGAATGGCTGACTCTCCTGACGAGATCATTTGATATGGCTTGCCCCTGCTCAACGGAGTACTCAAGCGCTCTGCACAGAACTTTCCATTGTAGAAACTTTCCTGATGTCAAGTGCTTACTCGCAAGTAAAACAATCGCTTTACAAAAGATAACATTAATGCAATGCATATGACCGTTTTGGAATCCAAGTCTGTTCACTGGAAAAAAGTTGTGACATATAGTGAACGAATCACTTATCAGAATGTCGACCTTATTAACCACAAGCTGAGCAGAATCCTTCTAGGATTCAATTTCGACGCGATCTTTACCGAAGTATGCTTTCGAAACAAACTTGCGTCAATTAGGACTTTTAAAGGTTGTAACACAGTCAGGTTCACGGTTAAAAAGAAAGGATAAAGGCTCAAAGTTTATTTTAACCCACCCATTCTCCGTGATATTCTCCAATCCTATATTCAGCTAATTCGACACTAGCGCTCACCTTTCAAAGGTTGAATGACAGGAGTGATGGTTCGGGAAACCACAAGTGTTTGAAGTGACAGTCACTCGCTTTTCGTCTTTGGTGCCTGGAGTCACACGACTTGTTTTTCTCGAGGATTTTTCTTTTTTAGTTTTTCTTCTTTTCGTTCTTTCCCTAATTTTTTCCTGGACTAATTCTTTTGAAATTTCGATTTCAAAGTCCAGCAGGATGCCCTAATTTTTTGCCTAAGTCGCTTGTTTTCCAGGTTCGACTTTGTGGGCTTTTTCTTTTGATTCTTTTTTTTTTGAAACAAGTCGTGTGACACTGGTTGTCTTGATTTCTCCGAAAGGGTTATGATTGTCTCACTCCTAATTGGTGAGGTTTAACCACTGTGGCTTTTTATGCACAACTTCTAGAGGTGTGATTGATCCTCGAACGGGAACACTCCTCTCGCAATTTGGACGCTCGGTCAAATTAGCTGACACCTACCCTGGCTCGGGTTAAGATTGAGGGTTTTTTCGTTTTCAGAAAGAAACTCCTACTACTAGGCTCAAAGGGGTTGACAAGGGATTATCTTCCTTATATCTCTGGTGTTTAGGAATTTGAAACAATGCCTGTACATCATCAGCAGAGGTTTTAATTCAAAAGCATACTATCGAAAGCGTGCACATCTTTCAATTTCGTCATCCTCTTCAGATTCCGCTTAAACAAGCGTTTGACATCAATAAAAGCAATATTGAGTGAACACAAATGGATTTAATCAAAACATGCATATTCATTTCATTATCATTATTAATTGAAAACGATACAAGTTCTACAGACAAGATTTGCACTTAAACACAAAAGAAACTACAAATGCAAAGAAATAAAGTAATAAAAAGATTGCTAGCTTCGGGGAACTGGGATTTCAAGATCTCGACTTGTTGCTGAACCAACCATCTTCAGAATTGCTCTTCGAAGTCAGTCTGATACTCTTCTGAACATCTGCTCTCAGTGAATTCCCCCATAGCATTAACTGTTGAACCCACACGACTAGATGAAGGAGAATCTTTGATCTAAACACCCTGAGAAGTGACAGAGAACATGTTGGAGTCAAGTAGAGTCTACACCTTGCTTTTGAGCACCTTGAGGTCTTCGGTTGAATGTCCCTGTGCCCCAGCATGGTACTCACAGCGGGCATTGACATCGAAACTTGGCGGATATAGAGGAATCTATGGATTAATCTTTTTCGACACTATCAACCCACCTCTGATCAAATCCGGCAACATTTGACTGTACGAAATCGACAACTGAGTAAAATGCCTATCTGGCTTCCTTGGTCTTCATCGGGCGTGCTGACGCGGCTGATGATAGTATGACTCTTGACTCTGGAGGGGAACAGATATCTGATATACAACCCTAACAGGTTGCTGACTCTGAACACTCGAAGTGTCTAAAAACTGAATCTGAGGTACGGGAGGTTTCGAGATAACATCACTTTCTATCTCCCATTCTTCTTGAGAACTGACAACTGATTCGCTTTCATAAACTGAGATATCTGAGATGTCTTAAATCTTTCCACTCTTGATTCCGCTCTCAATATGTTCTCCCATTATCATCAGGTCAACAAAGTTTGATGCGCCACTACCAACCATCTTATTAAAGTAATGGCCTTACAAAGTACCCATGAATATGTCAACCAATTCTCTATCCAGAAGTGGTGGTTGAACCCGAGCATCTAATTCTCTCCATCTCTGCACATACCCTCTGAAGGATTCATTGTCCGCCTGAGATAATTCCTGCAACTGCATAAGGCTAGGATTCATGTTGAGATTGTAGTTGTACTACTTCACAAAGGCATTGGCTAAATCTGACCATGATCTGATGCAACCATTCTCCAACTGCATATACCAACTCAACGATGCCCCACTCAAACTGTCTTGGAAATAGTGAATCATAAGCTTGTCATTGTGGACATACGAGGTCATTCTTCTGCAAAACATTACCAAATGCTGCTTTGGACAACTACCCCCTTTGTACTTCTCAAAATTTGGCGTCTTGAACTTCGGAGGTATCACAAGACCTGGCACCAAACACATGCTCGAAGCATTCAGATTAAGAGTATCCTGACTCATCAGGGAGTCAAGCTTTTCATCCAACAGACGATATCTTCTCATAAATTCAACGGTCGGTGGGTTCTTAGAATTAATCTTCGGAACAGCCCTTTGAGAATCTGGCACAGAGAATTTGAAGCTCTGATAGTTTGTGTCATGGACAGAAGATGAATCTCTATCTATGGCAATAGTATACTCTTCGACAGGAATCTGCACAGGCTGAGCTTGAGCAACATTATTCATTGGAGTCCTCTGAATATTAGCCTCTCCTCTGGTCATAGCTGTCATGGCTTCCATGAGTTTATCCAACTGATTCTTCATCAATTCAAATTTGGCCCTCGTAACAACCTGATTCTGCTCTCCTGAGTTCATGATCCTTCTAGAAGCTAACTCAAGTCCAATGCGAATGTCGGGAAATCAACTGCGGGTTGGACAAAAGAAGGGTAAGCTCTCTGTTCCGGCTAAGGATGGACATGCAAAAATGAGATGCAAATGAAATGCAATGCAAAATGCTGATGCAGCAAACAAAGGATCAAAGATCCCACAAAGCTCTGAACAAAACTGATGCGCTGCTGACTGGATAAGTTCGCTTTGAAGAGAAAACCAAAATACCAGGTTGGTTGGAAGTCAAGTTTCCTGCAAAAACCATCCTATGTAGTCGTCAGTGTCATAGACTTTCGAGAAATGATGATACGTTCACCATTTCTGGTTTGGCATCATAGTCTAACGAAGCGGCCTCACTTAGCTGACTCCTAAGTGATCGGTCCCCAGAGTCGACAATCCTCAGATCCAAAATCCCCTCGAGTCCAAAGGGCCAAAAAAGAAGTCATCAAAGAGAATCTCGTCTGAGCGCGAATTTCATGGGAACTTGTGCGAGCAAAGCAAGCAGGTTCACCACTACTCTCCACTTCTAATGCTATGTTTGTACTCAAGCCTGGCTTTTGGCTTATCTCTCAAAGGAACAACCACCCAACAACATAACAACAACAAATAATAATATAGTGCATAAAATGTAAATACAACAATATACAAAATACAACACACAAATATACACACACAAAGACAAAACAGACAAGCGCTAGGACTGAGTCGCATAGGGGATATTCCTGTCCCCAGCAGAGTCGCCAGTTGTCGCATCACTGCGAAGAGGGTCCGGTAAGGACAGAAGAGTCGCCACCGTTCGTTATTTATCCCAAATAGGGAAAGGAAACGATTAGAGAAAACCTAACGAATACGGGAAAAGACAGGCCATCACAACCATGTCTCGGGTTCGGGAGTCGGTTACGCAAGGGGAAGGTATGAGCACCCCTCGCGTCCGTCGTACTTGACGAGATCCACGCTTTGTTGTCTAGTCTATGGGTGAAAAACAAACTATCTACGACTACTAAAGCTAAACGGAAAGAACTGACTCGATAGAGCATCACCGCCCTATGCTTACGTATTCCCTCGTGTAACGGGAAATTCAGAGTCAACGTAGTTCGGGAAACTATGGGGGGATTGCTCGCCAAGACATCGCGTCTTGTGCCTACGTACTCTCATCTGGTATGATAAATCAGAGCAAAACATAGTTCAGGCTAACTACTGGAACACAGGGTGTTCTCAATCACATGTGGACGAGAGAAAAGGTTCAGAAACAGGCCAGTCAGTTGCACGGGGGCAAGAGAAGGGGAAGGTAGTCGTTAGCGGGAAAGTCTCGATCGCACGGAAGAGAGAGAACAAAGAGATTAGTTGTTAGAGTGCTCGCCAAGACATCACGTCTTGTGCCTACATATTCTTGTCTAGTACGAGAAATCAGAGCAGCTGTAGTTCAGCCAACTACAGGAAAGGGGAAAAGTGCTCGCTAGGATTATCGCAATCCTATGCCTACGTACTCTCAACGGGTATGAGAGATCAGAACAGCCGTAGTTCGGCCAACTACAGGAAAAGGTCTCGATCGCACGGGGGCGAGATAAAAGGGAGTCTCGATCGCACGAAAGCGAGAGAAAAGAGTCTCAATCGCCAGGATGCGAGAGAAAAGGTTCGAATTGGGACGCACACGCTAAGTCCTAGGACATAGGAGCGAATACGTCGCATATTGTCCAAAGAACATACGCTAAACACTTTAGATGAGTGAGAGGAAGCCCCCACTCATCATTTCCCACGTATCTAAGGCCACAACTCACAACACTCGACGGTTGCATAAAATAAATGAAATAAAAACAATGTTACCGAACGGAGTGGTTCCATTGACCCTTGACTTTGCGTGCTATCTTCCTTTCCAAGCTTTTCCTATTTGATCCTTGATGATGACGTTCGAATCGAATCAGGATCAATGTGACGCTAAACTGTCGTAGCTCGACTTATAAATGGAAGTCAAGCTATAGAAGGTTGCGTATTAATATCCATGTCAAAGACAAGATAGATAAATGATATTGAGAACCATTCTCCAATTGAATCGTGTCACACGGACCAAAATAGAAGAAAGTCAAAATAAAATCAGAAGGAGAAGAGAAATGAGGAGAGAAAAAGGTGGTCTCGGATCCTACATTATCCATCAATAAGTCGATTAATAACGGTTTACGGAAGTGTCGTCATCGACCAAAACAAAATCAAAATGAGAAGAAAAACCCAATAACAAATGGGAAGAAGAATTCAATTTTTAATAGAAAATAAACTTCTAATAGAAAATAAGTTCTAAAGAAATTTAAAGAAGAAATTGAATATGAAAATAGAATATAAAATTCTATACAAAATATATGTAATATTCTAAGAAAATAATACCATAATTTTCTAAAAGAAAAATAGTAAAATACTATATACATATATTCAAATTGATTTAAAATAATATCCAAAACTATACACTTGGCTATGTAAATCAAAAAAAGAAATAAAGAACAGCAACAGGGGTACAACATTGAAACAGAGGTGCAACAAGGAAACCACACAGCGGGCTCTAAGGTCCAACCACAAATCTTCAACAAAACAAACAAACAGGGGGCACAATAATGGATAACGGGGGTGTAGACTAAAAATAAATGGGCCAGAAGGCCCACTAACCAGCCTGAAGATGTCCACGAGCTTCCTCATCTTCTTCATTTGGCCATAAGAAACCCTAACTCCGCTGCTCCCTCAACCTCACGTTCATCTCCGTCTCTTCTCTTTCTGATCTCATGTTCTTCTTCTTCAGCAGCACTATCACCTTTTTCAGAAACAAACTTGATCCGTCGCCCTCACTTCGCCGTCCACGATCTCTAACCCTCACAGTGTCAACTTCGCCCCCTTCAAACATCATCATCACCTAGAAAACCAGAAAATCATACCAAACCAGTAAAATCAAAGCAATCAAGATGATTCTTCCGATTCCTATTGAGTGCCGTGAGAATATGCGTGAGCTTCACTTGCTGGATGTTGGAGGAGATTGAAGACGGTGAATGAAGATGTTCTTCAAGATGAAGTTTCGAGATCGGATCTGGTTCGTGTGAAGTGTGAAGTGGAGTAGGATTGGTTTTCATATTGAAGATCCGTAAATCTGAAGGAGTTGGTTCGAAGATTTGGAAATTGCTCGAAGGTTGGTTGAAGATTTGTTGTAGAGTTTCAGATCTGGAGATCTATTGATGAAGATTGATGAACGTTCGAAGAAATCTAATGTGTTTACGGATAGTGGAAGAAGTTTGGTG
Organism: Lathyrus sativus; assembly: GCA_963859935.3. Lineage (NCBI taxonomy): Eukaryota > Viridiplantae > Streptophyta > Magnoliopsida > Fabales > Fabaceae > Lathyrus > Lathyrus sativus. The sequence goes on from OZ012735.1 coordinate 139,080,625, forward strand.
TGAGATTGTGATTTTTGGAAGATTCGTGAAGTTGCTGGAAAAATTTGAAGGTTGTATGAGTTTGATGAAGAAAATCGAGAAAAAAGGCTATGAACGTGATGAATGTTCATGCGGTTTCTGGAAAAAGTGATGAACGCGTATGAACATTGGTGAACACGATGAGTTTTCCGGTGAGTGTATGAGTTTTCCGGCGAGGGCTTGGGCGCCGTTTGATTTCTTCAGTGAGGTCCAATTAGGTTTTTTTTTGGGACGCGTGTAGCCACCTGAAGAGAGAGAATGAACAGGCTATTTATAGTCTGACACATGGCCTGCAAAACTTGATTAGTGGACTGATTAGTTGACTGGTTAATTAATTAAACTAACAGATTAATACAACTAAAAATTAATGATGAGGTTAATGAACTGGCTGACAATTAATAAAGCTGAGCCAAAATCACTAATATTAAACTAACTAAGAATTAACTAAAAACAAAGTTGGCTTAATAAAAGTTGATCTAATATAACGTGGATTAAAAACCTATCTAATGGTTAATACTAATAAAGAAGAATATATTAAAATCCTCAAAATCTATTAAAGATTAATCTAAATGAAGTCAATTTAACATAAAAACTAATATTCTAATTAACTCCTAAAAAAATATTAGAACTAATAAAAGCCTAAAAAGAATTAATATCTATAACTATTTAGTTCTAAGAAAAAACAATTTAAAACATTAATAAAATCTAATAATATTCCTAAAATAGACAATAAAAGGTAAAATAAAATCTTTTAAAAATCTAATTTCTATGCCAAAATTAATGAAATAAATTCTAGAAAATTAAATCGGTGAATATAAAATGCGAGAATGCAACGAAATAAACGGTATACAGGCGGACACCAAAATATCCCCAAAAATAACAGCATAGACTGAATCACCAGAAAGAGCACAAATTCCAAAATAAACCTCCTTATTTGAACTGGTCTAAAACGCGAGAAAAGGGCTGTAATCCCGATAACATCAATCCGACTGAAAAAAGTGTACAGAATGCGATATGCAAATGCAAATGCAAATGAAACGAAACATAAGCCAGATTGCTAGAAACGGTTGGTCAAATTTTGGGGTACAACAGAGTGGATACTGAATAACTTGTAAAGATCGTTATCACCAAAATGATGATAACATAAGCAATCTGACACCAAAATAATGACAAACCTATCACCAAAAGGATGATTGTAAATTGACTCATACAATCCCGACACCAAAAGGATACAGGGTCTATCACCAAAAGGATGATAGAGGACACACACACACATATCTGACACTAAAAGGATGATAGGCCTATCACCAAAAGGATGATAGTTACTCACACACACAATACCAACACCAAAAAGATGCAGGGTCTATCACCAAAAGGATGATAGAGGATGCACACACACATATCTGGCACCAAAAGGATGACAGACTTATCACCAAAAGGAATGATAGTTAACTCACCTCCGACACCAAAAGGATGACCGATCTATCACCAAAAAGATGATAGAACAACACACACATACAATACTGACACCAAAAGGATGACGGGTCTATCACCAAAAGGATGGTAGTTAATAAAACATAAGTTGCCACCACAAAAAGGATGATATGAACTTCCCAAAATTGGCCACCAACACCAAAAGGATGGGCGTTCTGGAAATATTGAGATTGATCCTGGATCTTGACCCATGCATATATGAATGCCTAATGTTGGGAATAATGTTCCATATCGAACACAAATGCAATGTCAATGATGACATGTGGAGATGCAAGTGCCATGGAAGTATGATTGGTCTCGGTATGCATATGATGCACATGATGTTTATGATGTCAAATAAAATGCATATGATGCACATGATTGCAGACGGGTGATTGGAAATGCAGGTGCCAGCATGGCAGACTTTTGGTATTTGCCAATGCGGATTGGACTTTAGATGGTGGAAGGGATTGAATTCCTTGATATGCAGTTCGTTAAAGACGCCATGATTGAAGCAGACGAAGATACTTTTGATGCCCCAAGTCTGACCACTTGTTGACTTGTTGTGAACTCGCTTCAGAGAGGATCACAATTTTGCTTGGTTTTCAAGATGACCTGGTCTTGCCCCAATCTGAATATGGTACAGTTCTGATATATGGAAGCTGAGCTTTGATGCTTTGAGATGGCTTGCCCTGATCGAGCTATTGAAATATTTACCCTTGATTGAAGGTTTTGAGCTAGCCTTGCTTTGTATTAGCCACTAAACGTTCAAGTTCTTCTTTGATTGCCCCTTGTTGGAGTGTCTTAGATGTCTAGCACTGATTTGCAGTAAAAATCACACATTCACAAATGGTAACCTTAATGCAAATTTTATGCAAGTTTTGAAAAAGTGTCGTTTATTGAAGTGTTGTGATAGTGTGAAACAAATGGATCGTTAGTCCAAGTGTGTGAAAGATATAGCAAGTATAATGACACCAATGTTGATGATTAGCAAGTATGTGAGGAGTCAGTTTACACAACCTTACAATAATATGCTTTCAGAATAAACCTCGCCTCAATTAGGTCTTTTGAGGTTGTAACGTGGCCTGGTTCACGGTTTATGAAACAAAGGATATTTGGCTCGAAAATTGGTTTGTACCCACCCCTTCTTCACGATAATCTCCAATCATACATTTAGTTAATTTTGCACATATTTGCCTTCTAAAAGGGTTGACGGTGTAAGCGTGATGATTTAAGGTATGCTCAATATGGCATTCACCTTATTTTGTTTTTGATGGATGTCAGTGACCCTTTGACTTTGATTTGGTGGTCACTGGATCTTATTTTATTTTTGTTGAGGGTTTCGAGGGCCTCTTTTGATTTGTTTTGATCCCTAACTTTTGCATGGACTGAGTTCGCTTTCCGAGTCCATCGGGATAGCCTTGATTTTTGCCTAACTCCCCTTTGAGGTGTTCGACTTAGCAGGCTTTTGATTCTTTTCTTATTTTGTTTTTGATTTTGTTGGAGGATTGTGACTGCCAAATCATGGGTTATTGAAGAAAAACCATCGTGTCTTTTGGATTTTTCTTTGTGTTTCGGGTGCGGAACTAGATTAACTAAATGCTACCCTGCCCCAGGTTGAGTATAAGGGTTTATAAATCCGTAGGAAACTTCTACTTCTCGGCTCGAAGTGGTTAACTAGGTGTTGCGGTTAGAATATGATATCAAATTATTAATTAATTTGAATCGCATCTTTAGTTCACAACCGCTCTTTGATTTATCCGAAGGAAAAGGTCAAAAGAGGAAAACCTAATTTTGCATCGTAAAGACAATGCGGGGAGAGATCTAGGTAAGGGGTTGGTTAAGCTTAGGGAAGGTACTAGCACCCTAAACTTCTGTAGTACTCTACAGGAACCTTTTGTTTATTGTATGCTTTTTTTTATTTTATTTTATTATCTGTTTTAATATATATTGAGCTAAGGGATAGAGTGACCTAAAAACCTAAGGGTTAGTCCTAAGTTTACTCGGCAAGACGTCGCATCTTGTGCCTACATATCCTGACGGGAATGGAATCAGAGTAATTGTAGTTCCCCTCGAGAGGGAGGTTAGAAACGTCTTGACTGTGGTCAAGGTTTCATTGGGGAGTAAGCGTTCATAGGGAAGCGCCTACGTGGAGTCTTGAAACTCCTATTTCTACGTTGAAATTGTTAATTGAAATTAGGGTTAAATTAAATATTCCACGGCGGGAAACCCTAAAATAGAGTACGGTGACTCTTTGACCTAATGCTAGGGTAAAGGGTATTTTCGTCCACGGCGGGACACCTAGGCTATTAGGGTTTTTGAAACGGTCAAAAATTAGGGTTATTGACTCGGCGGTCAAACGACTAGACCTAATTCCTTCGGAGGGATTCTAACGGTAAAAACATGCAAAATACGACAAATTACTATTCGGCAGAATTAAAGTGCGGAAAAATAAAGAAAGCGGTAAAAAAAGCATCGCGACGATCACTCGCGTAAATTACAAATTCCCAAAAAATGCAAAATAAAATAACTGCGATCATGGCCTCGCGTAAATTACATCCATGGAACAAAAACGAACAAATGAAATAATAACGAGTTGAAACAAACAAATTAACGAGGGTTAGACAAAAATGAAACGGCTAAATCACAACTTATTTCTTTTTGAGTTTTTATTGAGAAGAGGAGAGGAGAATTAATTTCATGCTTAAATGGAGAAACTATTCTAATTATTTACTAAAAATTTTAATAAAGAAACTGGTTTTAATTTTAATGAAAAAATGTCTTGAAAAAAAAATGTTTTAATGTTATCGAAAATAAATGTTTTAAATTTTAATTAAAAAAATGTTTTAAATTTTAATGAAAAAATTTGATTTAAATTCAACGAAAAAGGTTTTAATTTTTGTTTTAGTGAAAGAAAGGTCATTTTTTAATTTTTGTGTTAACTTAATGAAAAATGGTTTTAATTGGAAAAAGCTTTAATTAAGAAAAACTGTTTTATTTAGAAATATGTTTTTAAATAAAAAATGATTTAATTTTTGAAAAAACTTTTTAGAAAGATCTTAATTTTTAAAAAACTGATTACGTTATGTTTTTTTTTGTTGTTGAAATAGCTTACCTAAACTTAATTGCATTATTAATTACAAACTACATAGTTAATATAAATGAAAAAATAAACAATTGAATAATAAAATAAAAAAATGAAACGTAAATAAAAAGGCTTCTGCCGTTTTCTCCCTGGATGACTATCGAAGCTTTTCCTCTCCTTCAATCCTTGCATGTCATCTTCTATTTATTCTTCCCATTAATCTACAATCAATGAACAAAACAACACACAAAAATCATAAAATGCCGTAAATCAAAGGAAAGAGAAAGCTTACGGTAACGACGATGATGTTGAACGAACTGAGCCTCCGCCGTTGGGACTTTTTGCTCGCCGGTAGCGCTTGGCCGATGATGAATTCAAACTTGTTAGGGTTCTTCCAAAAAAATTCCTTCTTCTGATAAATCGTGAGAACGGCCGCCGTTTTTCTCTTTTGTCTCCTTCTCCTTTTATCAAATGCAACTCATGTTTATATAGGTAAGAAATTAGGGTTAACTCTAACCTAATGCCTATTTTAAAGCCCAACTTAAATAATTAGTCAAAACTAAAAAAACAAACTAAAACAAACTTAAAAGAATAAAATCTTTTCTAATATTTTTAATTTTATGATTTTTTGATGTTTTTATGAGTAATATGGAAAAAAGTGAAAAAATAATATTTTTTAAAAAATAATTTAAATAAAATACGAAAATAATAATTAAATAATAAAAAAAAAACTATTTTGTAATTTTTTTTTATAAAAATAGAAAAGTTAGAATAAAAATAAAAGAAAAACAAAAAGTGAAGAAGGTGGGATTTGAACTCTCGACCTCTCACACTCACAACTCCTTACACACGGTCTCTTGCCAATTGTGCCATTTTATTCATTCAAAATAAAGTGGCACTAGAAACTATGTAAAGGTAGGACAAATTTGGGGTGCAACAGATGCCCCTATTTAAATAGCTTCACCGGATGATTTGAGCAGCGGAGACTCGAGAAATCGCGGTGAAAGGGATTTAAATACAGATAACCGGAAATTTGGCCCCTAGATGTAGTGATATGCAATGATATGGACAAAATAACACGAACTATAATGCTGACAATGCCATGAATCTAATATGATGCGTATGATGAAAAAAAAATGCACGGATGCAGACGAAACAACGTCACAGGGGACGGCGCAACGAGGAAATGCACTTGGGAAGAAGACACGCGGTGGTGACAAGGTAACATATGATCCACACGGAGGCAGGACCAGGTAAACGACAGACGCTAGAGTTTTCGGGACATTCCTTGAAGAGATCGAGCGGGATCTTCAGGACTCACCAGAAAACATATAGGGAGAGACAACATCAGAACATTTCGGAAAAACATCGAAAAGGAGACACGTCGTATCTGGAAGAACGTCAGATAGACATGACACGAAATAGTCGATGGGTGCCAAGTAAACTGGACTTTGTCCACAAGGTAAGACGCGGATAAAACACGACCTCGGGGAGAAAAATGCGAATGGGGATAAAACACCCATGCTGCCAAGTAACTAAATTCGTCCACAAGGTAAGACGCGGATAAAACACGACCTCGGGGAGAAAAATGCAAATGGGGATAAAGCACCCATGATGCCAAGTAAATAAATTCGTCCACGAGGTAATACACGGGTAAAACACGACCTCGGAGAGAAAAATGCAAATGGGGATAAAGCACCCATGATGCCAAGTAAATAAATTCGTCCACAAGGTAAGACGCGGGTAAAACACGACCTCGGGAGAAAAAGCAAATGGGGATAAAACACCCATACTGCCAGGTAAATTGGACTTCGTCCACGAGGTAATACGTGGGTAAAACACGACCTCGAGAGAAAAAGCAAATGGGGATAAAACACCCATGATATGCACATGTGTATAAATCATGCTATGATAGATGATCAAATGACAATGCATATGTCGACGACAAGGCTCGAATCTGTTGGTAAGATGACAAGACTGGAAAACTGATTCCTCAACCCGGAGATCACTGCCACTTGCTAAATTGTAATCAGGTTAATGGTCCTCGTAGGAAGGATGGAAAGCCGCTTGGAGATCTTTCAAGTAAACTGCCCCAGATTAAATTGTCCATTACAGATGAACTGATAATTGCTTCAGCTTGTCTGATTCTGAAAATGACTGTTTTATTGTACCCTCGGAAGGTTTGCTCCAGTGTGAGTCTTGGAAAAAAAACCTTTGGATAAACCAAATCTGAGAAGATCTTGTCTTGAACAAATCTTGAACTGATTCTTTGACAGGATGTAAAAGGAACTTGCCCCTGATAAGATCACTTGACCAAGTTTCTCATTGTTTAAAAATTCCTTAGAGGAAAGCCAGTTTGCAAACAAAAATATTCATACAAACATGGTAATGCAAAGTTCATGCGACTTTTGAAATCAAAATTATTTTTGAAAAATGAAAAATAAGTCGTTGGTCAGAACACGGTGGTTCAAGACGCTCAAAATTTAAAACAAAAATGTATTGCCAAAATAAATGATTCACAAAGATCTTTTGGAGTCAGGTTACGCAACCTTGTTGTAGTATACTTTCAAAATAACCTTGCTTCAATTAGATCTTTTGAGGGTTGTAATGTGGCCTGGTTCACGGTTTATGAAACAAAAGATAAAGGCTCAAAATTTGTTTGTTCCCACCCAATCTACGTGATAATCTTCAATCCTACGCTCAGTTAACTCATATTATGCATTCATGTTCCTATAGGTTAGGAATTGCACTGATGGTAGTAATGATGGTTCGAAAGTCAAGGGACTCTTGAGATGGTCGTCACTACTTTCCTATAACATTTGGTTGTTTTGACATTTAGGATTTTTAGGGTAAGGATTTAAAACTCCTCTCTGCATTATCCCTAAATTTTGCCTGAGCTGTTTCTTGTGAAGATTACAGTCAGCGGGATGCCCCAGTTTTGCCTAAGTCTCCTTTATAGGTTTTGACTTAGCAGACTTTTTTTTTTTGAAAGAAAGTGACTGCCTAGCTTAATGATCACGATGAACCATCATCGGCTTTTGAATTGGAAAACATCTTCGACACTTACTTGCTGTGTACGAAGGAAAACTTGTGAATTCAACCTTTATATGAAAGGTGTATTGCATGAAAGCACAACCGAGTTAACTGAGAACTACCCATCCCCAGGCTAAGATTGCGGGTTTTTTTGTAAAGAAAGAAACTCCAACTTCTAGGCTCGAAGGGGGTGACAAGGGGATACCTTCCTTATTTATCCAGTGTTTGGGAGTTGAAACAATGCCTCACATCATCAACAAGGATTGATTGAAAGCATACTGACAGCAGTTATGGGTATAACGTTTTCGTCATCCTCCCTCCAATCTTTGCATACCAAAAATTCGGACAAAGGTAAATATTTGAAAGATAAAGCATAGAGATAAAAATAATAGATAAAATTAATTAAATCAAAAGTTGCAATGCTCAGTTCATCGATATAAAAGTACAAACATAGTTCGAAAGAAAACAGCTAATAAAATAAGGAAAATACAAACAATGAGAAACAAAGGTCTGTGATTAAAATAATACAAAGATAAACTGTCATGTCTAAAACAAATAAATAGCCTACTGAGGTCAGCCTGAAGCTTCACTTCTGATGCCCTGGCAAAGGATTCTTCTGGATGTTTGGAGGATTGTCTAGAAAATCAAGTATCCCTGCTCTCATCAGCTCACGCACTCTGGCTTTCAGTGCAAAACAATGCTCCAAGTCATGGCCTAAGGCACCCTCATGAAAAGCGCACTGGAAATCAGCCCTAAATCCAGCTGGAGGAGGATTAGGAGGAGGTGGTAAAGCCCTTGTAGTGATCAGCCCTTGTTGAACCAGGTAAGGATAAAGTTCTGTGTAAGTCATGGGAATAAGATCAAATTGATTCCTATTTTGATACTGGTCTTGTCTAATAACTGGACGTTGAGGATTCTGAGCTGGCTGTGGAGCAACAACAGGTTGAGATCCCTGGCGAGGCTTTCTTGATTCAGTCATGACAGCATTGGTCTTCTCGTCCTTCCTCTTATGGAAATTCCCATAGGATTTCTTTGCACCATTAGAAGATTCGGCAGCTTTGGATACCTTCCCATTTTTCAAACCTTCTTCTAACCTTTGGCCAATAGTCACCAGATCTGTAAAGCTTGAAGAGACGCTCCCAATCATCTTTTCCCAATAGAAAGGAGACAAAGTATCCATGAATATTCCTGTCAGTTCCTTCTCTGCTATAGGGGGTTCGACTTGAGAAGCTAACTCCCTCCAACGCTGAGCATACTCCTTGAACGACTCTTTTTCCTTCTGAGACATACTTTGAAGCTGACAACGATCGGGAGCCATATCCAAATTGTATTTGTATTGCTTCATAAAAGCGTTGACGAGATCTTGGAAGCAGTGGACACTGTTATGCTGTAAGTTCATATACCATTTAAGAGAAGCACCACTCAAACTATCCTGAAAGCAATGAATGAGCAACTTCTGATTGTTGGTGTAAGCTGCCATCTTTCGGAAGTACATGACTAGATGGGCTCTTGGACATGAATGACCTTGATACTTCACGAACTCAGGAGTCTTGAACTTGGCAGGCAAAACAAGACCAGAAACTAGGCACATATTATCGGCATCAACATTGAAGAAATCAGTACCCTCGACAGCTTGGAGTCTCTTGTTTATGATCTGAAACTGTTCCCGGGTGATCTCAGGCTCAACAAAATCTTCTTGAACATCGACAACATTGTACTCATAGGGAGGATTCTCAACGGGAGCTTGGATAGTTTGATTAACCGTGTGGACCACAGGTTGGGCCTCGGTAAGGATAGGAGCTTGAAAAACCGGTCTGACAGCCTGACCAATCATAGCAGCAGATGTAATAGGTGGAGAGTAGTTAGGAGGTAAACCAAACTCAGGCCAACTAGAGGGCGGCACTGAAACAAGAGGTGGATCAACACTTGAAACTTCCTGAATGACAGTCCTCTGAGGTGGCTCTCCTCTAGCAATCAACACTTGAAGCATCTCGGTAAGCATGGTCATGCCTGCTTTCAACTCATCAATCTCCATTCGGACCTCCGCATTATGTTCCTCTTGTTCTGACATTTGGCGTCTATAGTTAGCTCTAGTCTGATATCTGTGTCGAGGAATCAGCTTGACGACTCAAAGGTACACTGGAAGACGAGAGAACCGAGAATGAGAAACCGGGGGAAAAATGCAATGCAAAAATGTGATGCTAATGCCATGTAATGGTTCCAAGAATTTCAACGGTCGATTGCAAATATTCCCTTTTAGGACAGTTGGAAAGAAATTTTTTTTTTGACTCTAAAATGTAGGACCTTTTTGAGTTTGCAAAAGACTGTTGAATTCCTTGAAACTGGAAATGATATGATGCTTTATGGATGCAAAGCACAAATACACACACAAAGGTCCTAGGTTAGAGGACAGCGAATGGAGTTAAGGTCTACCCTTCCCAAAAGGTAAGTACTATAAGTTAATTGTACCTGCAGAACAAGGTTCTAAAGCGGTGCCTAAAGTCATCAATCCATCTTTCGGATATTATCAACTTTCCAACTGACTCGGGGGTCGATAATATTCTCAAGAGAACCTCATTTGAGTGTAGTATCGCGTAGCAACTATTGTAGGACTACTCCCACATAGTTCCCGCACTACGTCCTATATAAGGCCAAGGTGGTGTTAAGGTACTACGGTCCCCAGTATCACAGACTCCAATTGAAAATAGTAAAAGTTTTCACGACTGCACTCGATCAACCGAACCATTTCCGAAAGGGTCTCAACTGAGCGGTGATTCTCGAGTTGACTTGGTCGGGACTCACTCCCGGCAAGCCTCGTCGAATATCTCACCTTCCTATAGTAAGGTCACTCAAGTCCGGGTTAGGACTTATCTCACAATAACATGTATCCCCACAAGGTACAATGATATATAAAAATAATTAATAAAATATCATACAATAAACAAAATAGGGGCAACCCTTAAAAATTAGGAGGGTCCCCAGTGAAGTCGCCATTTTCTGTTGCGGTTAGAATATGATATCAAATTATTAATTAATTTGAATCGCATCTTTAGTTCACAACCGCTCTTTGATTTATCCGAAGGAAAAGGTCAAAAGAGGAAAACCTAATTTTGCATCGTAAAGACAATGCGGAGAGAGATCTAGGTAAGGGGTTGGTTAAGCTTAGGGAAGGTACTAGCACCCTAAACTTCTGTAGTACTCTACAGGAACCTTTTGTTTATTGTATGCTTTTTTTTTTATTTTATTATCTGTTTTAATATATATTGAGCTAAGGGATAGAGTGACCTAAAAACCTAAGGGTTAGTCCTAAGTTTACTCGGCAAGACGTCGCATCTTGTGCCTACATATCCTGACGGGAATGGAATCAGAGTAATTGTAGTTCCCCTCGAGAGGGAGGTTAGAAACGTCTTGACTGTGGTCAAGGTTTCATTGGGGAGTAAGCGTTCATAGGGAAGCGCCTACGTGGAGTCTTGAAACTCCTATTTCTACGTTGAAATTGTTAATTGAAATTAGGGTTAAATTAAATATTCCACGGCGGGAAACCCTAAAATAGAGTACGGCGACTCTTTGACCTAATGCTAGGGTAAAGGGTATTTTCGTCCACGGCGGGACACCTAGGCTATTAGGGTTTTTGAAACGGTCAAAAATTAGGGTTATTGACTCGGCGGTCAAACGACTAGACCTAATTCCTTCAGAGGGATTCTAACGGTAAAAACATGCAAAATACGACAAATTACTATTCGGCAGAATTAAAGTGCGGAAAAATAAAGAAAGCGGTAAAAAAAGCATCGCGACGATCACTCGCGTAAATTACAAATTCCCAAAAAATGCAAAATAAAATAACTGCGATCATGGCCTCGCGTAAATTACATCCATGGAACAAAAACGAACAAATGAAATAATAACGAGTTGAAACAAACAAATTAACGAGGGTTAGACAAAAATGAAACGACTAAATCACAACTTATTTCTTTTTGAGTTTTTATTGAGAAGAGGAGAGGAGAATTAATTTCATGCTTAAATGGAGAAACTATTCTAATTATTTACTAAAAATTTTAATAAAGAAACTGGTTTTAATTTTAATGAAAAAATGTCTTGAAAAAAAAATGTTTTAATGTTATCGAAAATAAATGTTTTAAATTTTAATTAAAAAAATGTTTTAAATTTTAATGAAAAAAGTTGATTTAAATTCAACGAAAAAGGTTTTAATTTTTGTTTTAGTGAAAGAAAGGTCATTTTTTAATTTTTGTGTTAACTTAATGAAAAATGGTTTTAATTGGAAAAAGATTTAATTAAGAAAAACTGTTTTATTTAGAAATATGTTTTTAAATAAAAAATAATTTAATTTTTGAAAAAACTTTTTAGAAAGATCTTAATTTTTAAAAAACTGATTACGTTATGTTTTTTTTTGTTGTTGAAATAGCTTACCTAAACTTAATTGCATTATTAATTACAAACTACATAGTTAATATAAATGAAAAAATAAACAATTGAATAATAAAATAAAAAAATGAAACGTAAATAAAAAGGCTTCTGCCGTTTTCTCCCTGGATGACTATCGAAGCTTTTCCTCTCCTTCAATCCTTGCATGTCATCTTCTATTTATTCTTCCCATTAATCTACAATCAATGAACAAAACAACACACAAAAATCATAAAATGCCGTAAATCAAAGGAAAGAGAAAGCTTACGGTAACGACGATGATGTTGAACGAACTGAGCCTCCGCCGTTGGGACTTTTTGCTCGCCGGTAGCGCTTGGCCGATGATGAATTCAAACTTGTTAGGGTTCTTCCAAAAAAATTCCTTCTTCTGATAAATCGTGAGAACGGCCGCCGTTTTTCTCTTTTGTCTCCTTCTCCTTTTATCAAATGCAACTCATGTTTATATAGGTAAGAAATTAGGGTTAACTCTAACCTAATGCCTATTTTAAAGCCCAACTTAAATAATTAGTCAAAACTAAAAAAACAAACTAAAACAAACTTAAAAGAATAAAATCTTTTCTAATATTTTTAATTTTATGATTTTTTGATGTTTTTATGAGTAATATGGAAAAAAGTGAAAAAATAATATTTTTTAAAAAATAATTTAAATAAAATACGAAAATAATAATTAAATAATAAAAAAAAAACTATTTTGTTATTTTTTTTTATAAAAATAGAAAAGTTAGAATAAAAATAAAAGAAAAACAAAAAGTGAAGAAGGTGGGATTTGAACTCTCGACCTCTCACACTCACAACTCCTTACACACGGTCTCTTGCCAATTGTGCCATTTTATTCATTCAAAATAAAGTGGCACTAGAAACTATGTAAAGGTAGGACAAATTTGGGGTGCAACACTAGGGATTAACTCCTTGCCTCTCCAGTGTTTGGGGGTTTGAAACAATGCTTGTACATCATCAACAGAATTTTGTCCGAAAGCATACAGTTCGCAATTATGGGTATTTCATTGTCATCATCCTCCCTCCAATCATGCTAAACAACAATTGATAAAGAGGGTGTGAAGTGGAAAAATGTGTCGGTGCTTGTGATGAAAATGAGTGAATACGACATAACTAATTCAAACCATGCATAATCAATATATTAATAAAACCAAATATGAATAGAAATATTCAAAGCATACAATACTTAAACAATCAAGGACAAAAAACAAGAATGCAAATAATGAAATGGAAATATGACTGCCTTCTTTGGGGAGATGAGCTTGACTTGACTTGATGTTAGCACTAGCTCGGTGGCAACATTGGATTGCTGATGACATTCAGAGTCTTCCCATTGAAGTTGAGAGCATTCCTATTGTTGCTACCGCGAAAATAAGGTGCTGGCAAAACAGAAGAGTCGCCATCTTTCGTTATTTATCCCTCAGAGCGGGAAAGGAAACGATCGGAAAAACCTGACGAAAAGGTATAAGACAAAGTCATCGCAACCATTGTATGGGTTCGGGAGTCGGTTACGCAAGGGGAAGGTGTTAGCACCCCTCACGTCCATCGTACTTGATGGGATCCACGCTTGTTGTGTTTATCTGACGGGTTGGTGTTATCTATCTACCTATCAAGGCTGGTCTGAAAAGAAAAAGAAAATGACTCGGCAAAGCGTCAGACTTTATGCCTACATATTCTCATCAGAGAATGAGAAATCAGAGTCAACGTAGTTCGACTAACTACGGGATACGGGGAAGGTGGATCTCCAATACGTCAGTATTGTGCCTACGTACTTTCAACAGGTATGAGAGATCAGAGCTTACGTAGTTCGGGATAATACGAATTACGGGAATTCAGATTCATCTGTTTTATCGAGTAGGGTTAACAAACAGTTCCAACAGTTGGATGTACGCAGCTCGACCCTTGGAGACTTAGGCGTTACCGTTTGCGGTAGAACTGAGAGTTAACGACACTCCTTCCTTCAGAAAAGCTTCCTTTGCATTATGGGCCCACGGGGCAAAATGGTTTGAAGTTTGTTTTCTGTCTTTTACGGAAGAACTGTTTTTTATGGATGTTTGCAACCAATATCGCACTAGAGACTATAACCTGAGAGTGAATGCGTCGCGTGTCACCCAAAGGGTACCATACTAAACATCCAAGGTGTCAAAAAGAAACTCTCCGACAACCCTTTCTCAGATAGCTTAAGGCTCGTAACGTACGACATCAGTTAACCTTTATTACTGTATTTTAATTTGTTTTGAGATGAGAAGAGAACGAACAGGTTCAACTAAGGGGAGACTATCAAGTCCTAATGTTGTCATGCCAAGGATTCATCCTATGGTTGAAGTTTGAAACAGGGATCTCCTAGAAGTTATCATGCATAGGTCTCAACCTAAAGTTCTAATCATCGCTTTCTTATCAAAGGAAGTGAGATTCCTAGGGGATCATGTCAATGATAAACAGAAACAGATAAAGCATCAGCTTAAACAGTAAACAGTAAACGACTGTAAAATGCATGCAATGCAAGTGAGGGAGGAAATGTATGTGGGGCATTAGCCTCCACAAGCTCATCTCAACCTCAAGCCAGATATGAATAACTGCAGTCATACAGGAAAAATAACATGCTATCAAGCAAATCAATAACTGCAATCATACAGAGGAAAATAACATGCTATCAAGCAAATCAATAACTGCAATCATACAGAGGAAAATAACATTCTATCAAGCAAATCAATAACTGTAATCATACAGAGGAAAATAACATGCTATCAAGCAAAATAAACCACATAGGCAAGGGAGCAGGGCTCTACCGAATACCAGCAAGCAAAGCCACACAGTAACAATACCAGCAGAGGGAGCAACTTAACCTCTAGTGCAATCATGCTCCTAACTTATCACAATCTAAACATGAACTTATTCTAATGCATCAAGCAAATCACACCAGTCACATCAATATAGTAAAGAAAACAGATCAACAGCTTCCACAACTTCAGTAATCCAGTCTTCAGACCTCACCTACCCTTCAAGGCTTGCATCTTCAATAGCAAGTATCAACTTGCTTCTCCAAGTTTTCAATACACTAAACATAAGTATCAACTTATTCTTTCTTCCCCAAGCTTCAGCTCTCCAGTCAATTCCAATTGAATTCTCTTCATAAGTGTTAACTTGTTATTCAAGCTTCAGCTCTCTCTTCTTTACCAGTATCAACTAGCTCCTCTTCATCTACAAGCTTCAGCTTTTCAGAGTAGTCTTCAAACACAAAAAAGTATCAAGTCCATCCTTCAATCTTCTTCAAGCAAGGAACTCCATCCTCTAACAAGGTAGAAAGACTCATCCATCAAGAGTAAAGTTTGGATGATTGGTAGCAGAGTGAAGACCAAAGGTCACCAATAAGCATCCTGTCATTAGAGAAAGGGACCCTCAAAGGTTCTACCAATTTGCAAAGAGCCACACATCCTACCAAAGGAGGGATGAGGCCTTTACAAGGGACCTTACATCATAGGGAAGAATGGAATTTATCAACATATTCCATGTTTATGAAGAAAGAGAACTATCTAGAAGCTCTGCCTACAAAACCCTAATCTTAACCTAATCAAAACTACACTCCAAGAAGGGAAGATCTTCAAATCCAAGCTTCTTCAAGCAATCCAATGCATCTTCAACTTGCCTTCATCATCATCCAAGAACAAGCAAAGCAAAACCCTAATCTAAGGGAACTAAAGAAGTTAATCTAGTGGAATTAGTGCATTTAGAATCATCTAAAACTAGCACCTAAACTAAAATCAATCAAAAATAGTAAACTATATTATAAATTTCTACAAAAATTCCTAAGGGACCCTAATTCAATTAAGAATTCCTCATACAAAAACCAGGGACTAAATCATCTATTAAGTCCTAAAATTAAGTCCTAAATCCAAAGGTATCAACCATAAACCCTAAAAATGGAGCATCTAAAGGTTTCAACCTAAACTACCACTTATATTCATCACAAAAATGTGAAAAACATCTATGGGGAGCATGCATATCTATGCTAACAAATCACAAAAATTCAAGGCCAAAATCATCATCACATGATCACACCAAATTCCACAAAATCAAGTATCAAACATGACTATTTTAATATCAATTAAAATGTAAAAATTCCCATAAAATCAAAAATTCATGAAATAAAAATATTTTTTATCTAAAAAAAACTAGATTCAATCATGAATTCGATGCAAAAATAATGGGATCAATTGAATTATTTTTCCATTTTTTATGATTTTATCAAGAACCATGAATAAAATGAAAAAATAAAGAAAATCAAACTAAAATGACAAACACACGGTGCAGATAGTAATGAAAATAAGTTCATTAAAGCAATTGGGCCATCAGGGGGGGTGTGAGTAGCGCTTGGATCCTTAAGCCCACAAACCACTGATTAATGAAACGCATCGTTTCAATTAGTTCAGATCTCTTCACAAAATGGGACGCACGTGTGGCCGTTGGATGAGGTTCCTAGTCAAAGTCCACCTATGATCTAATGGCTATCAAGTCATCTTCCTCGTTTCAAATCTCTGCAACTCAGGTCACCTGCGCACCCAAAGCCACCGTCGGTGACTTTCTCCGGTCATCTTCTCACAACCCTAGTTTGCCATAGAGTCCACCAATGGTCACGATCCCTTAATGAAACATGTCCCAAATTTCCTCACGAATTCAATCATGCCTTTAATTTCCTCTGAAACCTCAAGATTTGCAAGAACCATATCTCACCCGAAAATGGCAACATCCCTAATTGGTCACTAATTCTCGAATTTATGATCCAGAAATCTTCCTACACCATTCCACTATGCATCTACCATAACAATTCATCTTAATTCTACCTAATTTAAGCCATGGAACAAGAGTTGCATACCTGGTAAAATTGAGCAAACAGAGTGGTTGAATCCTCGAATCAGTCTTCAAGAACTTGCAGAATCCTTCCCTGAATCACAATCAATCTTCTGTATGCAAAGAAAAGAGTTGAATCTTCTCGAATTATCAAATCCGATTCTGAGTTGCAAGCTTCACTCTCCAATGGCTACTTCATGATTCCTCCACCACAGTGCCTTGAATTTGATCTGGAATTGATCACCAACCTCAGAGCAAGCTATTGAGATCAATTTCTTAAACTGAAATGGCTTCAAACCTTGTAACCGATCTTGATTTGCAATGTGAAATCTCAAAGTGCAATCTCAGTTTTCTCTTTCAATCATCACCAACCTTGGCCTTGGATCAACTCATTATCATATATAGAACCTGTGTGGATGATCTAGAAACCTCTAGATCCTTCTAATGAGAAATTCAATCTCTCATGACATGAGAAGTTCACTTACATGCCATGGTATGCTCCCTTCTGCTAACAGCTTGAAATCACTCCCATTATCTTCCAATTTCTCCCCTAGTGACATTTTGGATGTGTTTGGCTTGCAAGGGACCTTGGTTGTGCCTTGATTCTAGGTTTTGCAAATGTTACTTATGATGTAAGTAACTACTTTTCAAAGCAAGTACACAAATTGAATTTCAATTCAAAAATGTGGATAAACCAATGTTCTTAAAATGTTTTTTAGATTCAAAATGATATATTACATGCCTTGGTTTGGACATGTAGATCAAAAATATCAATTTCCAACTTTGGTTCATTTAACTTATACCCTTATTTTAGGTCATTTTTTCAACTTTGAGATACAAGCACTTCCAACATCTCATGACCTCTTGAATAGCCTTAAAACATCATTTTAAACAAGTTTGATGTTGAACATTTTCCCATTTGAAGCTTGGAAATAGGAGTTATGGCCTTATGCTTGAAATGACCTATAATCTCCAAATGACCAAAATACCCGTGACTTGTCAAAGCCATAACTTGAGTTCCACAAATCCTATCAAGTACTTCTAGTACTCTATAGAAAGCTAAGAGGATAAGGAACAACATTCATGTTGACCAAAAGTTCATAGGAATCATCCTTCTAGGGCAAAAGTTTCATGCAAGTTGGACAACTTTCAAGCTCCCAATTCACATACCTCAGATGACCTGTAACTTGTCAAAGTCATAAATTGAGTTCTACAAATCCTATCAAGGACTTCTAGAACTCAAATTAAAGCTAAGATCATGCTCTACAACAATCATGTTGGGGGTAAGATGAGATGACAATCACATCTTGAGCTAAACTGCCCTGAAGATGGGGGTCAAACTAGGGGATTTTACACTGTCAAGCCTTAGAAACCCTAGCTTGAAACTTCTCAACCCCTTCAATCATGATGGGTTGACCTTGGAATCATCCTAAATGCATCAATCCATGATCACATGGCCTTTGAATTAGGTCTCAACCTTGTTCAAATCATCAGTTGACTTAGGGTTGACCCAGTCAAACCCTAACTGTACCACTCATGGCTGAGTCTTCTTAATCTTGCACAATGACTTGTCTAGGCTTCATGATGGCTTTCAATACATCTCATAAGCTCTCTCAAGGCTTCAAGTCTACATTCTTGGCTTCAGAATCATCTGAGGAGCTCCCCCAACTCTCAAGTTAGGAGGCACACAACCTTGGTTTCAACCACTCACTCTGAGGATCTTTTAACTTCACTGACAAGGATATCAACCCTTGAGTACCTCAATAACCTTCTTAGCTAGCTTCACAATCTTGTGTAGCCCTTGATTGGTAATCATACCTCTTGATCTCCTGCATACATGTCAATGAAATGCAAATGATAATGCTAATGTGAATGAAATGAAACACAAGCTAGGTAAAGAAAAGTTGAGCAAATTTTGGGGTGCAACACCTATCAATCATGTCCTGAATTTTGTGTTTGAAAGCTCTGCAGTTCTCAATTATATGCCATGGAGCGCCCTTATGAAATTCACAATGGGAATTTGCATCATAATCTGGTGGAATGACATTCGGAGGAGCTAGGTCTCTCAAAGTGATGGCCTTTTTCTCTAGCAATTGAGCCAAGATATTAGAATATGCCATTGGTAGACAATCAAAGACTTTGTCTAGCTTCCTCATCCTTTGTTAATTAGGATGACACTGTTATTGAGTCGCTTGCAGTTGTTGATGCTGAGGAGGATACTGATACCCTTGGTGATTGTAGGGTTGTTACTGAGGAGCCTGCTGCTGAGGCATTTGAGCTTGAACAACTTGAACAGCTGGATGATAAGACATTGGAGCGTATTGTGCAGCAGCAACATACAAATACTGGTAATAAGGGACTTGATAAGGCATAGGAGCAGGAGCTTGTTGATGAGCTTGCCCTTTCTGTGTAGAGATGTCATTTGTTTCACCTTCCTTCTTCTTGTATCCATTGAAAGTCTTCTTGACTCCAGACTGGCTGCTAGAACCTCCTTAGATTTTTCCACTTTTCATACCTTCTTCAATTCTCTCACCAACAATCACTAAGTCAGAGAATCTAGCAGAGACACTATCGATTAGCTTCTCGTAGTATTGTCCTTGTAAGGTACCCATGAAGATGGCAATCAGTTCACGGTCGACTAAAGGTGGAAGAACCCTTGCAGCTAGCTCTCTCCATCGTTGTGCGTACTCCTTGAAGGATTCGCTATCCTTCTAAGCCATACTCTGAAGTTGAGTACGATTTGGAGCAAAGTCAGTGTTGTATTTGTACTGCTTGACAAACACATCAGCTAACTCAGCCCAAGTACGCACACTGCTATGCTCCAGCTGCATATACCACTCGAGAGATGCTCCTGACAAGCTGCCTTGGAAGCAATGAGTCATCAGCTATTTGTCTCTGGCATAAGCAGCCATCTTAGAACAATACATCTTCAGATGAATATTAGGGCAGCTGAGGCCTTTGTACTTTGAGAACTCTGATACCTTGAACTTGGGAGGAATGACGGCATCTAGTACCAAGTACAGTTCCAGAGCATTCAATAAAGATGAGTTGTGCCCTTCCATGACTCAGACTTTTTCAACTAGATCACGATACATTTTGATAGCTTCAGAATCCTAAGCAGCAACAGGACTGGAAATAGAGATAGCAACATGATAATTTTGGACATCATCATACTGGTCTGGCAGATTCTCTTCAACATGAGGAACATGGATCTGAATGGTGGCAGGTTGGGCTTGCGGGATAGCTCCAACAATAACTCTAAGCGCTGGGATTGATTGAGAATTCGCTCCTTCAGCTACGGTAGCGAAGTTCATTGGCATCCCATAGTTGATAGGGTTAGAAACAAGAACTGAGAGCCTTGATGTAGACCCTTGCACATGACTGTTGTTGTTGACGGCAGCAGCTTCACACAGTTGTTCTTCCTTTCTGGCTGTAGTGATGGCTTCGAGAATCTGGTCGATCTTTCCTTTGAGGGAGTCTAATTCTTCTCTGAAGGTAGCTTGCTCTTGCTGAATCTGCTCCATCATTCGCCTTTTATTGGCTCGAGTTGTATACCGGTGTAGAGGAATCATCTTGATTTACTAGAGAGGAAGGAAGGCAAAATAAGTCTCTATTGTTGAAAATGAAATGAAAAGATGCACAAATGATGCAATGCAATGAAAATTATATGTATGCAATACGCGAGATGCAAGATCCAGGATCGCGAGATCACAGGTTCAAACAGTTCAGAGGTTAGCCGGAGGAACGGGCCAAGAACCAAAGTCATTGCTCAAAGAAACCCCACGGGTAGGATTCTAAAACGGGTAAGTGCCTAGAGTCATGGATACCTTTCAAAGATATTATAGCCATGAAAAAGCCTCATCACGACAATAATATCCTCGAAAGGATCTCCTCTAGGTGAGGTTTCCGTATCTTCCACACGAGAAAGACTCCTCGGAAGCGTCAACTACATAACCATCTACACACGGGTCCTAAAACAGGTTCTCAGAGTCATAGATCGAGGTTGAAAATATTATTGTCAGAAAGTAATATGTTCAAGGGATCTCATCTGATTGGGGAGTTCGTATTAATCTAAAAGGATTTAACACTACCAACCACCATGGATAGAACGGGTTAAAGGTCCTTGGAATCAACGATTCAGGCTCAAAACTATTATTGCTATGGAAAAGACTCACAACAACAATAACATCTCCAAGGGAATCTACTCCAAGCAGGGTTTTCACTTTGACCTTACATGGAAGAACCCACGCAAGTCTCCACTACACAACCATCATCCTAATCCTAGGGTTTTACTTGGACTCGGGTATAAAGCCATCTCACAAAGTACCCATAAGCAGAGCAACCCAAAAATGTCGCAAAAAGTAACACATATAAGGAAAAGGAAAGAAAATAAATAAACAAGCAAACAAGAAGAAAACAACTAAGAGAAGCTAATAAGCCCACAATTCGAACTAAGATAGGCTCGACTCTCTCTTGCATGGAGCAACAAATCTCCAACAGATTCGCCAGCTCTCGCACCTCGAAAAATCAAATAGATGATTCGAACATACGACCCTCGCGCTAAAGGCGCGGAAATGCGTTTCGACAGAGTTGCCACCGAACTTTATATCCCAAAGAGATAAGAAAGGAAAATATTGAGAAAACCTTTTAAACAAAGGAAAAGAACACGGTCCTCGCAACCAATGTTCCGGGTTCAGGAGTCGGTTACGTAAGGGGAAGGTATTAGCACCCCTCACTTCCATTGTACTCAACAGGAACCTCTTAGTTCGAATTGTGATGAACATTATCTAAGCTTAGTTGTTTTCTTCTCAATGATAAAATGTGAAATGGTACGATAAAAGGGATAAGATGCTAGAGGAAAATGGATGGTTAAAGGATAAGGTGCTCGGCAAGGATTAGGGCCTTTGTGCCTACGTATGCTCATTCGGACGAGAATGAGAAATCAGAACTCTCATAGTTCGGCTACGAGAAAGGATAGGGGAAATAGAAGATGAAGGGAATTATGCTTGCTAAGATCATCACAATATTGTGCCTACGTATCTTACATTCAGACGAGAATGAAGAATTAGAGCGTATGTAGTTCGTGGAGACGACCACGAAAAGAGAGGGTTGAACTGGTTGGAGTTAGGTTCGGATTACGATTACTCGAGGCTAAAGAAAGAGTCCTCGAGCCCAAGTAATAGGGAGAATGAGTCAAAGGCGTGACTCCCTCTCTTTTTCATCTTGAAAAGAAGTCGTCTTTGAATGATGAGTGATTGGCAGATGGTGAACGTTGTCGAGTTGGAAATGTTTTAGAGGCGTTAATTGCTCAAACACGAGTAAGATAGTTGTTAATCATTTTGATAGTTTGATTGAGTTAGATAGTTGTTAATCATTTTGATAGTTTGATTGAGAAAATCTGCTTGACGTTGGATCAAGGGTTTGATTGTATTCACATGCAAAGACATGTTGGTTGAAGGAAGTTGATTTGAAAATGGCTCGATGACGAGTCGAGGGTTTGGTTGAAAATGGAACCGGCTCGACAATGAATCGAGGGTTAGGTTATGAGAAATAATACTAGTCCCTGAGGGTGCTCCTAATAAAGAAACCACGATGAAATGTGAAAGTGTGTGTGATAGGTTGATGGCGAATGCGTACGAGCACTCGACTTACGGAGGGTGTTTGAAAATGGCTCGATGACGAATTAAGAAATAGTTTGAAAACGGTTTAATCTACGCTTGTCCCTTAGTGTGCTCCTAGAAGAAAAACCATAATCAACACAAAATATGAATGCGTACATCGGAATGGGAGAGGGGTACATGTAAGTTACACAGAATTGCACGAAATAAAAGGGTTCATTGTTAGGTAGCCCAAGAGGAAGCCGTGTGTGTGCAAAGTATCCTAAACTAAGCCTTGAGCAAGAGTCAGACAAAAGCTCCAAGTTAGGGTTTTTGATAAAATCCAAATTTCGTTGATCTGAAAAGTAATCAACAGTCTACCAATTTAAGCTTTTAGGTTTCAATTGTTATTAATGAGTTTTGAAGAATGTGAATGAGATATGAACAATATGAATATGAATATGAACAATGTGAATAATATGACAAGATATATAACAATATAATCAAGATAATATTCACAATAGTAAAATCAAGATAATATTAACAAGTATATGTACAATGATAATATAATCAAGATATAATGACTGAAAATAAAACAAGAATATATTGACAGAAAGTAAAGTTAGTTCTTAGTCGATTTGAATTGAATCGGGACGAAATGTAGCGCTAAATCTTCGTAGCTCAATCTATGACAAAGATCAAATTATAGGAGGTCGCGCAAGTTGATATCCGTGCTAAAAACACGATGGAGAAATGATATTGAGGACTATTTTCCAATTTAATCGTGTCACACGGACAAGAAAAATGGATGATCTCGTCTTAATCACAAACTTGTGTTAATTAATCGAAGGTAACATATCACGATTCCAAAGTATAGAAAGTGATCTCGATGATCATTTTCTACAGATTTGAAATAATGAAGGTTAACAACCTCAAAAAATTAATGTTTATGAATAGAAAGACTTTATTGATCGAAATTAAAATTGAAAATAAAAGAAAAACTAAAATATAACGAGAATGGAAATTCAAATAAATTGGTCTCATCTTAATCAAGACTAATCAATAATCTATGATTTTAGACTTTCATTGACCAAGATGGAATCAAAATAAAATTGAAATGAAGATCAACATGGAAATCAAAATGAAAAAGAAAAAAAATGAAGTTCTAAAAAACAAGAACCAACCACATCGTTAAAAAAAAGTATCTAAAATACTTTTGAGAAAATAAAAATAACAAGAAAATGCTAAAAAAAAAAAAGAAAATAAAAAGAAACAAGGACAAGGGTGGTGTAAGAATTGAAGGTGGTGTGTAGTAAGAACATGGATTACACGCATGAGAATCATATGGGCTTAGGAACCCATCATCTCATGACATTTGGGATAAAATGGACCCTTAGAATTATAATGGGCCATGGATTTTGTTGCAATTTGCAAAGAATGGGATTTTGTCATAAATGTACTTTACAAATGATTTCCCAATCTTTCTCTTTGTAAATTTTGGTAGCATGTGGGCTTGGACTCGTATTAATGTATTTTTTTTTTTGCACTACTTCAAATATACTCTCACACCAAACATTGACTTTGAATTTCTTTATAAACTCATTAGAACTTAATATTCCAAAAGTCTCGCCTTCTTCACTTGAGAATGAGATAACTCATATCGATCCTTGACAAATGAAATAGCGCATGAATCCCTCTCGAATTTGAATTGAATCAGAACCTCGCATTAAAATGAATCCACCGTTGAATTAATCTTTGGTTTTTTCTACTCGCACTTGATAATTTTTTTTCCCACATTGAATCAAACAAGCAACCTCAAACCACTGCATAAAACCCAAGCTGAAAAATAACCTCAATTCTGATAACTCTTCAACCTTGAAGCACTTGATATCTTGATCCATACACAACTGTCTTGACTTGGCACACAACCCTAATTTAATCCTCAGCCACACATCATCTGAGTTAATGCACCCTGACCTGAATAAACCTCAACTAAGCCTGACTTGATTCATTCCAAACTTGCAAAACCTTGAATTTAAACCACAAGCAGAAGCAACATATATTTTTGGATTTTTCTGAATGATGGTTGATGGATAGATGTATAGAGTGAAAGTTATACGCAGGTAGGACAAATTTGGGGTATGACAGATGCCCCTATCTAATTGGCTTAAACCTCTTAAGATGAACTGCTACGACGTTCATCTTTCGTGGTAGAAGTCAATTGGGTATGAAGAAGACTCCGAATTTGTCCAAAAAGAAAGGAAAATTCTTGGGAAGTGGAATAACAGATCAATGGCGACCCTCGAGTGGACACTGAATAACTTGTAAAGATCGTTATCACCAAAAGGATGATAACAGAAGCAATCTGACACCAAAAGGATGACAAACATATCACCAAAAGGATGATAGTAAACTCACGCACACAATCCCGACACCAAAAGGATGTAGGGTCTATCACCAAAAGGATGATAGAGGATGCACACACACATATTTGGCACCAAAAGGATGGCAGACCTATCACTAAAAGGATGATAGTTACTCACATACAGAATCCCAACATCAAAAGGATACAGGGTCTATCACCAAAAGGATGATAGAGGACACACACACACCTATCTGGCACCAAAAGGATGATAGACCTATCACCAAAAGGAATGATAGTTAACTCACCTCCGACACCAAAAGGATGACGGGTTTATCACCAAAAGGATGGTAGTTAACACAACATAAGTTGCTACCACCAAAAGGATGATAGGAACTTCCCAAAATTGAAGGCCACCAACACCAAAAGGATGCAGGCTAGGTTGAATCAACATGATTCATCTATCACCAAAAGGATGATAGTAAGGCAATTGACAAAATGTCAAGTTCACTGGAGATATGATGAGTGAGGCTTATTTCAAACATCAACAAAAGGTTGAAGCAAAGAAGTCACTAAGGAACATAATCCTTATTAACAAAAGGTTGAAAGGAGCTAACTCAGTGGGGACCGACCAAGAGGAAAGTTGAATTAAAACAAATCAACGAGGAATGCCCGCTAACTCGGAGAAATGCCACGTGTTGAGCTGGAGACGCCAAATTTAACAACAAAAGGTTGATGAAAACAATTCAATAAGGAATGCCCACTGACATGCTCGAATATCACAACTTTGACAATAAAAGGTTGAAGTAACTTCATGAGGAATGCTCATGAACTTTGGAAAAAATTCCCCTGGTTGGGCTGAGTTTTGTTTTATATCTTGTCTTGGTCAACAAAAGGTTGAACAACTTCGTTGGGAATGCCCACAGATTTGGAGATGCCCCTGGCTGGGCTGAATGTTAACTTGGAAACACGACTTGATTGACAAAATGTTAATACAACTTCGTGATGGGCGCCCACAGTCTTGAATAACATGCCCCTGACCGGGATGAATCTCGTCTTTGAGCTCTTGATCAAAAAAAGATTGAAATAAATTCATGAGGAACGCCCATGAACTTTAAGAAGATGCCCCTGACTAGGCTGAATGCCGTCATAGAAATCTTGAGATTGATCCTGGATCTTGACCTATGCACGTATGAATGCTTAATGTTGGGAACAATGTTCCATATCGAACGCAAATGCAATACCAATGATGACGCGTGGAGATGCAAGTGCCATGGAATTATGATTGGTCTTGGTATGCATATGATGCACATAATATTTATGACGTCGAACGAAATGCATATGATGTACATGATTGCATACGGGTGATTAGAAATGCAGGTGCCAGCATGACGGACTTTTGGTATTTGCCAATGCGGATTGGACTTTGGGTGGTGGGAGAGATTGAATTCCTCGACATGCAGTTCGTTGAAGACTCCATGATTGAAGCAGACGAAGATGCTTTTGATGCCCCAAGTCTGACCACTTGTTGGCTTATTGTAAACTCGCTTCAGAGAGGATAACAATTCTGCTTGGTGGTCAGGATGACCTAGTCTTGCCCCAATCTGAATATGGTAATGGTCTGGCCCCGATTAACCAGTTATGATATATGGAAGTTGAGCTTTGATGCTTTGAGATGGCTTGCCCCTGATCAAGCTATTGAAATATTTACCCCTGATTGAAGGTTTTGACCTAGCCTTGCTTCGTGTCAGCCACTGAACATTCAAGTTCTTTTTTGATTGCCCCTTGTTGGAGTGACTTGGATGTCTAGCACTGATTTGTAGTAAAAATCACACATTCACAAATGGTAACCTTAATGTAAATTTTATGCAAGTTTTGAAAAAGTATTGTTTATTAATGAATAGTCTACCAATTTAGGCTTTTAGGTTTCGATCGTTATTAATGAGTTTTGAAGAATGTGAATTAGATATGAACAATATGAATATGAATATGAACAATGTGAATAACATGACAAGATATATAACAATATAATCAAGATAATATTCATAATTGTAAAATCAAGATAATATTCACAATAGTAAAATCAAGATAATATTAACAAGTATATGAACAATGATAATATAATCAAGATATAATGACTGAAAATAAAATAAGAATATATTGACGGAAACTAAAGTTAGCTGTTAGTCGATTTGAATTGAATCGGGACAAAATGTAGCGCTAAACCGTCGTAACTCGATCTACGACGAAGGTCAAACTATAGGAGGTCGCGCAAGTTAATATCAGTGCTAAAAATACGATGGAGAAACGGTATTGAGGATCATTTTACAATATAATCATGTCGCACAGACAAGAAAAAGGGATGATCTCATCTTAATCACAAACTTGCGTTAATTAATCGAAGGTAACCTATCACGATCCCAAAGTATATAAAATGATCTCGATGGTCATTTTCTACAGATTTGAAATAATGAAGGTTAACAACCTCAAAAATTAACGTTTATGAATAGAAAGACTTTATTGATCGAAATTAAAATTGAAAATAGAAGAAAAACTAAAATAGAACGAGAATGGAAATTCAAATAAATTGGTCTCATCTTAATCAAGACTAATCGATAATCTATAATTTTAGAATTTCATTAACCAAGATGAAATCGAAATAAGATTGAAATGAAGATCAACATGGAAATCAAAATGAAAAAGGAAAAAACATGAAATTCTAAAAGACAAGAATCAACCACATCGTTTAAAAAAAGTATCTAAAATACTTTTGAGAAAATAAAAATAATAAGAAAATTCTAAAAAAATAAAAAAAAAATAAAAAGAAAAAAAAGAAACAAGGACAAGGGGGTGTAACAATTGAAGGTTGTGTGTAGTAAGAACATGGGTTACACGCATGAGAATCATATGGGCTTAGGAACCCATCATCTCATGACAAAGGCCAGTGGATCAGAAATAATAACAAGGGTATGGTGTGATAAAGTACAGTGGGGTACTATAATGAACCCAAAATGGGCTTGCAAGCCCATAATCCATTCATTTCAAAAAATAGGCATCAGGATAAAAACATCAATAACAAACGCATTCAGCTGAACCGCAAGCTTAAAATTCACTTCAAAGCAACATGCTCAGAAGAAAGGAAACTTCCTCTCCATCATAGAACTACACAATGAACGAGGGAAAGGCGAATCAATTCAACCTTTTCTACGCAAATTGCTTCGTCTCAGTCCCTCAATTTCGTGCTTTTCAGGTTTGCTTCGGATTTGATTTTGCTTCGTTCAAGTTTTGTTTTTGGTCCAATATTGCAGCTTTTCTTCTGTTCTCTTTTAGTTTCTAGTTTGAAACCGATCTCAGTCTCATCTCTCTTCTAATTCTATTATGTTTCTATTATTTGAGGTTTTGTTTGGTGTTGTTGTGGTTTGAAAATGGTGGATTAAAAATGGGAGGTTTGAGGTTTAAGGAGAGGATTTGAAGGAAAAATGAAGGTTGAGAAGAAAAAGGTGAGGCTATTCTGTTGTTGTTGAAGGTGCAAAGGTTGAAGGACCGATTGTGGGTAGTGAATTGGTTAGGATTTATAGGAGAGGATTGGAGGGTGAAATAGGAAATTGTGAATAGTGAGCTGGAATTTTGATGCTGTTTGGTGCGTGTTTGTAGGGGGAATCGAGGGATAGGGTAAAATGTTACGAAACGGTTTGCAGGTTGTAAAGTTTATGAACTTGTGAATTCAAGATTCAATTCTTACAGATGTTTCATGACTCACATCGTGTGAGATTGGTTTACTGCCCTTATTTTGTATTCTTCTTTTTATTTTCTGAATTTGTGTGGTATTGGATGTTTTGGTATGTTAGTTTTATGAAAATGAATATAAGTTCTGCTTTACATAATGGTTTGTATGTATGGCTAAAATCGGCAGGTTATGGAGTAAAAGGTGTTTGTATTATGAAATTTATGCAGAGTCCGGTCTTATCACGGAGAGTCGTGGATTTGCGTGAAATACTTGGCAATGGTGTATGTAGCGTGGATACACGGTCCTCTGCAGATCATCATGTAGTCGTGGGTGTAGCAGCGAATAATCATAACTTTTGTATTTTTTTTGTATTTTCATGTTATGAAAAAAATGGTGATGGGCCCATTTATTTTGAAACCTCATACCATAATCTTGTAAGGTCTTGATCCAATGTATTTTTTGCACACCAATTTGTGATAAAATGGACCCTTGGAATTGTAATGGGCCATGAATTTTGTTGCAACTTGCAAAGAATAGGATTTTGTCATAAATGTACTTTACAAATGATTTCCCAATCTTTCTCTTTGTACATTTTGGTAGTGATGTGGGCTTGAACTCGTATTAGTTTTTTTTTAAACTACTTCAAATATAATCTCACACCAAACATTGACTTTGAATTTCTTTATTAAACTCATTAGAACTTAATGGTATTGTCGAGACTGTTTTTGATGTGCTTAGGAGAGTGTCATACCCCAAACGTACAACTGCACTTCTGTATATTACAACAAGGAGAAATTGTAGCATAACATACAGAAATTGAGAAACCAACTGCACTCCTTTTCCAAACGATATGATCTTGTTGCTGGATGTCTAAGACGACCGACTGCAACAGAGATTGTTGAATGGCCAGATCAGCCGATGCCTCCTGCTGCATCGGTCCTGATAATAGGGCTACATCCCAAGACCACTTATCCGACAACTAATGGTTGTTGTGAGCGATAAGAGGACGAGAAAGATCTACCATCAAATGAAGGGTGTTGAACCTGTTGCGAAAAGAAACATTAACATGCCAACTTTTGTCCCAAAACTCAAAAGAATTAACATTCCCAACTTTATAGGCCAAGGAATTAATGAACCGGTTTGGATTATCCACCGTTGCACCGACCAAACAAAGGTCTTTCCACCATATTGAAATATTTTTTTCCAAACGAGGGCATGTGCTCGAACAAATAGAAGCTATGAATATTTCCATACTTCTAATTAAGCATCTCAAACTAAAATGCGTTAGCCTCGTTCAAAATGCGCCATTTCCATTTACATAACACAATGTTGAAATGACCATAATGCTTAATGTCTAAACCGCCGTTTTCCTTCGAGAGGCAAATCAAATCCCAATTAACCAAGAGATTTTTGTCTTCTCATCCTGGCTACCCCAAAGAAAGGACCTTTGAATTTTAATGATTTGTTAATGACCGCTTTTGGGGCTTTATAGAAGGAAAATTAAAAAATCGGGATAGATGAAAGAACAAAATTAATAAGCACTACTCTCTCTCTGAGGAAAGATTAAAACTATTCCAAGAGGAAAGCCTTCTCCTTATCTTCGATAAAATCGGACCCCAAACCTCAATCCTCCATGGATTGACACCAACAGGGACACCTAGAAAAGAGAACGAAGGCGTACCTATAATACAATTGAGAAAAGACGTCGCCGCTTGAGAAAACTCTGAATCCAAATTAAAACCCATAAGCCTACTTTTGTGTAAATTCACACGTAATCTCGATACCAACTCAAAACCTCTTAACAAAGCCTTGATACTCCATAGGTTCCTCCAAGAACCATTTTCTATAAAAAGTGTATCATCCGCAAATTGAAGAATTTTAAAGTGAATGCTATGATTGAAATCAAACCCAAAAAAATCACCCAACTCCACCACTTTCCTCATCAACCCCCCAAACCTTCTCCAACAATAAAAAAAGGGAGATAAATGGTCTCCTTGACGAAGACCTCTATTGACCATGAGCCAATTTCTAAGACACGTTACACGATTAAAACAAAATTAAGCTCACTGTATTTTCTTTTATTAATTTTAACAAATGGTGTTTAATTGACCTATTAGCTATTGAACCTAAATCACTAGTGTCACACCCTAATTTTTGACCATAAGATTTCACCTCCTCGTGCTCTGCTTGCCGGGTTTTTTTTCTTGCTTTCGTACGCATATTTATTATGGCTAACTAGTGTGTGCAGCTGCAGTAACTCCAAGTGGAGATAACTTTCATGCTCACTAATAAAATTATTAAGAGGATTCCAGGACAGTTGAAAAATCTCATAGGGTATTTCAAGAATGGGATACCGTGACATTTGACCATTAAGGCTAGTCGGAAGCAAGTTATGACGCAAAATGCAGAGTCGTGATCAAAGCGAGTTATGGGTGTTTGGAATACTCGAAATCAAAAGTTTCATCAATTTGAATACGAATTAGAGATGCACAAATATGCCATTAAACTCAATTTGGTTAGTAAACAAGGGCTCAATCGTACGGAGAGGAAGGATTAATGTTGTTTTCTTGGCAAGATTGATTGCACTTCTAATTTGATAGGACCGTGATTTCATGATTTCATCTTTTAGAGCATACAAAGAGCATATTGCTACGCAAGGCCACTGTTTTCTTTACAAAATGTTACAAGGCGCGTGACTTAAGGAGCGTGAATATAACCACTGTTGCTTACAACTTTTCCTAACATTCAAAGGTCAATTCAATCCAGGGATGCATTTTAAACAGAAATGGACAAAATACCATTGTGAATTGTCTTCCTTTTTAATGCCAATGTATCATATAATCCAAGTCATTACACAAGAAAGACACCTCCTTAATCAAAGGTTCTAATTCCCCAAAGTACATTTAGTATTGGAAGCACTCAATTAAAGTCATACTTAAAGAGGAGGCAAGAAGCTCGCTTAAACAATACAACACTAAAAGCTACACGAATATGTCGACAAGAGAAAACACCCTATACAAAAAACTATGCTTCCGTAACGGGTGTGCCACATAAACGATTGCATCCACAGCATGGAACAACTCACCAGATAGTTTCCTCATCAGCACATTTAAACCAGTATAGTGCGTTTATTGTTGGGAGAAATACCTGAACGAACTGTCTTTATGCAGAAGGGAACGGAGAAAGCGCTAAGGCCTTATTTCGAGCTTACAAATGTTGTCCGTATTGGAGACTGGGAGTTGTTTAAGAACATTTTAGATAAGTTTGCAACCACCTTCAGTGCAGATGGAACCCATGATTTGATTGTTCTCCTGCGGCATAATGTCATCAGGACTGGCTTACGTTACATCAACATCTCGTATTCTCGCATATCACTAGCTGATGCTGCTAAAAAATTAAGGTTGGACTCACCAAATCCTGTTGCTGATGCTGAGAGCATTGTATCAAAGGCTATTTGCGACGGAGCAATTGATGCTACATAGGATCATTCAAGTGGCTGGATGGTTTCCAAGGAAAATGGAGATATTTACCCCACAAATGAGCCTCAACAGGCTTTTAGTTCTCGGTTTGCCTTCTGTCATAACATACACAATGAAGCTGTTAGAGCACTGCATTTTCCAGAAAAAACACATAAGAAAAGAATACCGAGAAACGCAGAGAGGTACAAACAACACATAAAAATGATAACTAATCAAACCATGATAGATAAGTGAGTCACCTAACAAAATCTGGTGTATTAAAGAGAGGCCCTTGACAGAACAATGGCCATGTTTTGAATTCTGGCGTAGATCCTCAGCTTATACATCATGAGCTTAGCCTCACCATTTGACGAGCAAATTTCCATGGAATGCAACCGTTTGAACCAAAGAGTCTATTTGGAACTCTTAAAGAAATCCCAACACCTGGAATCATGAGCACCATTCTGTTACCCTGTTTGCACTTTCTAGCAGGAAACCAATTTAAAAACTCTGCAAACTAAAATGAAGCAAAAGAGATAAGGAGGAAGGTTAACACCTCTTGCCATAAAGGATACTTTCAGCACCATCCAAAGGATTCCAAACTGAAGTTTTCTCCTTCGAGTTTCGTACCTAGGATCACAAAGAGAATGGTTAATGATTTATTAAAATCTAACAGGAAGGAGATTATGAGTCAGAAGGGATGTCCAAGCTGCAATAGGCAACAAAGTGATGAGCAACTCTCGCTCAAGAACGCGTTATGTTACAGTCACAGCGCACTCGAGAATCTCTAAGATTTACCTCCTGCAAATAAGAAGCCAGACCTACTCAGCACCATTGAAAAACAAGTAAATCCAAACAGCTGTTAGACCACGAAGTTACCAGGTCCATATGTGCCGAATCAGTTCCAACAACAGGTTTGAAGGTTGTTTTAGGAGTGCTCAATACTCTTCTCATCTGATCAACACGGTTCACCATCCTAGCCCCAAAAAGCAGTGTTAGAAGTATGATAACTTGAGACAGAAAAACAAGAACATCAGGAAAAGATGAAGCTCATTGCATTAACTTGTCATCAGATGTATTAATGAGTAAACTGTTGCTCCTAGAGGCGCAGCTGATCCACCAATTCCGTTACCGTATTCACTCTGGGCTGACCGTTTTCTCTTGGCCCAAATCCCTTGCTATCCGCCCCTGTCAAATCGCAAATCCAAGTTAGCAACTAGTGGAGGAATATACCGATTTAAAGGAAACAGATCCAATCCAAATCTTCAGAATAATGAATCTGGACAAACAAAAGCATTAAACATGATTGATACAGGATATCACATATTGGCATTTTCATTAAACAAATATCATTACAATCATACGAAAGAGGGAAGATTTCAAATCTGGTCTACACCAAAATGGAAAATCCAATCAAGCATTCAAAGCACTTTAATCAAGATTTGATACAAAGAATTTCAGATTGAAGCCTATAAAAGGAGGAACTTGAGACAAGAAAGAGGACAATTTTTAAAAGAGGAAGTTCGCAATCACAAAACCCTAAGTTCGTAATCTAAGAAGATCGAAGGAACTTATCTTCTTCAACCATCGAGTGGAGCCGTCACCGTTCGATTTCGCCACCGAAGCTCCGCCGCTGTCACCCGCTTTCGGTAAACCTTTGTTCATGTTAAGATTATTGAACTGCTAATGTTTTGCATTGTGTTTCAGGAGGGGATAATGGAAGACAGAGGTGAGAACGAACAATGAAGGGGAGAGCGGTGAACCAGAATCGCATCGTAAAAGGAATGGGGTCGAGAGAAGAGGCC
Organism: Lathyrus sativus; assembly: GCA_963859935.3. Classification (NCBI taxonomy): domain Eukaryota; kingdom Viridiplantae; phylum Streptophyta; class Magnoliopsida; order Fabales; family Fabaceae; genus Lathyrus; species Lathyrus sativus. The sequence goes on from OZ012735.1 coordinate 139,114,471, forward strand.
GAGCGATCGATTTAGGGCGTTGGGGGATTAAGGTTCTTTCGCCATCAATTGTTTGTCTTTCGTTTCATTGTTTTGGTATCTCTGTATCATTATGAACTGTATATGCATCACACACACTACACCATACACCTGCACACACTCATGCGCCCTAATCAACCCTATAATCATGTTTTTTAATTTAATTAACCTCAATCAACCTTTTAAAATTAACTAATGTTTTTAATTAAGTTAACCTCTTAATCAACTTTTTTTATTATAATATTTATTCAGCAAAAATCTATTTTTGAAATAGTTTATTTTATTTATTTTAAAATCTTTTTTTCCCTTTTATTTAGTAAATCATCTTTTTTTTATATTTAAAATAACTTAATAATAAATAGATAACAAACTCTTTTTAAAAAAAAGCTCAAATAACTTTATCTTTTATAATGATAATAAACTAGAATCCTTTTATTTAATAAATATTTTACAAAGACTTATTTAAAACCGTTCCATTTAATTTTAATTGAGTTAATTCAAGAAAACTTTCACTAATTAAAATAAACCAACTCGTAAATTTAATTTCGTAATTAAAATTGAGTCACCTCTTAATATAATCAACAAAAGTCAAATTAGACTTTCTCCCTTTTTATTTAAAATCCACCTCACCGGACTAATTAACATTTTTCTGAAAATCTAATTCAACCTTTTTTAAATCAGCCAACTAAATAAATCAATCCAACCATTTTATCAACCCCAAATTAAAATTAATCAACCCTCGTAATTCAATCAATCGCGCATGCCCCGATTCCACTCACATCCACAATTTACACATTTGTGCACTTAGCGCTTTCATGTGTGTGTATGTTTATTCTATCTGTTTTATTTCTTTCCGCAAATTACATTATCGCAATTTACCTTTATCGTATTGCATTCCATCCAAAGGAAGAACCTACACATGATTTAACACTCGTGTGTATCGCATCTACATTTGCATCATATTCCCTCATGATCCTTGATCCCATTCAAGTCGATCTCTTAGGACAGATCCTACCCCATAGGAAGGACTTTGTCTTTTATTTTACAACGTAGGAAAACGAAAACAACCCATACAATTATTCAATAGAGAAAGATGTTAATCATCTTAAGCGAGATAGAATCTCCACCCCACAACAATACAATCTCTTACACTTGTGGCGGTTAAATCTCACTTAAAATGACAACCCATCTTTTCTCCTAAAATCAATCAATCAACTATCCTAAACCCGTAGGAACTTTGACCACAGTCAAAGAACTCCTCAAACCCTTTAGGGGAACTACAGATACTCTGATTCCACTCCTGTAAGGATATGTAGGCATAAGATGCAAAGTCCAGTTGCAAATGAATAAGATTCAAACTAATCAATAGTTTGGTATCCGATTTTCACCGCGACAGAAATGGCGACTTCAATGGGGACTCCTTAGTGGGTTTCCCTAACTTGCTTTTATGTTTTATATATTTGCTTATACTTGCTTAATTGTATATTTGTTTGTTTGTTGCCTTTGGGTTGATACTCTTGAGTGGTGAGACAAAGTCCTACACCCGGACTTGAGTGAACTTAAGATAGGATAGTGATATGTTCGACGAGGCTTATAAGGGGTGGAATCCCGACCAAGCTGACTTGAAAATCACGCTCAATTGAGGCCCTCTCGAAAGTTATATTGTTGAACGAGTTCTTAATCGTGAAAACATGCACTATATTCGATGTTGGAGTCTATGATATTGAGAACCGTAGTTACCTTAACCCCACTTTGGCCTTTATTAGAATGTAGTGCGGGGCTATGAGGGGGTACCCCCCGAAATAGTGCTACGCGATGCTACACTCAAAAGAGGTTCTCTTGAGAATATTATTAATCACCGAGTACTTGGGAAGTTGATAATATCCGAAAGATGAACTAATGACTTTGGGAACCTTATTAGAACCTTGTTCTGCAGGTACAATCAACCTTTAGTCCGTGTCCTTTGGGAATGGGTATACCCTTTGTCCCCATGCTCGTTGCAAACCTAGGGTCCCCCTTTGTTTGTTTATCTTTGTGCATCTATATGTTTACTTGTGTTTGTTGCATTCATAAAACATCATACCGCATTGGACTTCATGGGATTTACCTTTGTTTATGAACATTGCAGGGCACTATGGATCCCAACAAAAGACACACTTTGAAATACACTTTTAAAAGTCCTAAATTGGATGACCTAAAGAAGTTGGTAACCTTGATTGAAGACCAAGATAAGTTCAAGAGCAAATATGGGAAGCTGATATCTTTATTGAGTCGCCAAGTAGACGAAGGACTTCTTTCCACACTATTGCAGTTTTATGATCCGCTATATCACTGTTTTACGTTCTTAGACTTTCAACTATTACCTACATTGGAAGAGTACTCCTTTTTGGTTGGTCTACCTATTCTAGAAGAATCTCCCTTCCCTTTCTTGGAGAAGGACCCTGAGGAAAGAGATATTACTAAGGCTCTTTATCTAAAGGTATCCGACGTCAAGGGAAACTTAATTAGCAAAGACGATATTTTTGGTTTGACTACGAAGTTCTTAATCAGTAAAGCTATGTTTTATGCCGATTATACGAACAAGACTCCATTCGAAGCCATCTTCTCCTTACTTATTTATGGAGTGTTCATGTTCCCAAGTTTTGAAGGGTTCGTCGACCTTAATGCGATTAAGATCTTTTTGAAGAACAACCCAGTACTAACTCTTTTGGGGAATGCCTATCATTCTGTGCATCTCTGAAACTTCTATGGTGGAGGAATGATCATCTGTTGTGTGCCCTTACTCTACAAGTGGTTTATTTCGCACTTGCCTAAGTCTAGTTCCTTTTTGAATCTCGATAGAGGGCTTTGGTCTCCGAGAGTTATGGCGTTGACCCACTCAGACATTGTTTGGTACAACCGAGCGTATGATGGGACTCTAATTATTGATGGTTGTGGTGATTTTGCTAATGTGTCGTTACTCAGTTTTAATGGAGGGATCAATTACAATCCGGTTTTATCCCGTCGACAGCTAGGATATCCATTGAAGGAACCGCCTAAGAGTGTTCAAGTGGAAAGCGTTTTCTTTAGGGATGACAAGGAACTTCGAGACAAGATTCTGGCTGCATGGGATCATTTGCATAGGAAAGGGAAGAAAAGCCTTGGGAAACTTAATTGTGTGTCCTTGGAGCCATACCTTCGGTGGGTCAGAGAGAGAGCAATCAAATTGAAGATTCCCTATTCTCGTCAAGATCCTATATCTCCAAGAAGAGAGCCCACTTATGTCTTTATGTCCGAAGCTGAGAAGTTAGAGGTCGCTTTGAGGAAGTCGCAACATGAGTTAGAGTCATGGAAGAACAAGTATCAAGTAGTGGTTGCAGAGAACGATGAACTTCAGAAACAAAAGGATGAACTTCAGAAGCAGCTACAGTTGAAGGATGAAGAATTACTTCCTTGTAAGAAGAGGAAAGCCATGGAGGATTTATTTTTCTCCGACCCACAATGTACTATTTGGAAGATGATTGTGGACAACCTTATCTGTGAGAAGACCCAGTTGGAAGAGGATCTCAAGCGGCGGAATTCAGAACTTCTTTAGGGCTTTCATTAGCTTTTATTTAGCTATTTATTTGGGACTTTTAAAAGCAATTATTTGTAATCCTTTTCAAAATTAATAAAACGTTTTCTTTTACCGCAATGTTTATAAAAAGTTGGGATCCCATGAAGTCCTACTCATCTTGAATTACATTCTTGTCTTTATTCACTTCAAGAAACTCAATTTCATTTCACAGGTATTTTAACCATGGACTTCAAGAGAGAAGCATTAGAGTACACTTTTCAGAGTCCTAACATTGAAAGCTTAAGAGAGCTAGCAGATCTCATCGAGAACCGTCACGCTTTCACAACAGAATATGGAGAAGTCTTCTGTTTTCTTGAGCTCAAGATGAAAGAAGGGTTGTTGGAGATTCTTGTTCAGTTTTATGACCCGTTGTACCATTGTTTCACTTTTCTGGATTACCAGTTGATGCCAACCCTAGAAGAGTATTCTGATTTCTTGAAGATACCTGTGACGGCCCGACCTATATTCACCGGCCAGGAAGACATACCCAGTCACCAAGAAATTGCAAATGCTACTCATCTCAGCCTAACAGATGTCCAAGCACACTTAACCACCAAAGAAGGAGTCCTTGGATTCCCAGTTGATTTCTTGATCGAAAAAGTCCGTTACCATGCTGAAAGAAAAGAGGTCCTTATCTTGGAAGCTTCATTTGCCTTGTTAGTCTATGGGATCTTTTGGTTCCCAAAGATTGATGATTTTGTCGATATGGATGCGATAAAACTGTTCATACTCAAGAATCCGGTTCCCACCTTGCTAGCTGACACATACCATTCAATCCACTCTAAGAATGCTGAGGGAGGAGGGCATATCATTTGCTGCACCGCCTTGCTGTACTCATGGTTCATCGCTCACCTAACTCGACATCCGTCTATTTGGGATGAGGTAGAAACACCCCATTGGTCCGAGATAGTTATGGCCCTTACTCACTCAGATATCGTGTGGTACGACCCTGCTTATGGAGGTGTATGTATGATTCCCAGCATCGGAGGATTCACCAACATACTGCTTATTAGGAGAGAAGGATGCGTAAGTTACAATCCTGCTTTGGCCCGCAGACAATTTGGGCATCTCATGATCGAAATACCTGACCAAGCTCTGTTGGAAGGAATCTCTCAAGGAAGGAAAAGATCCAGACCTGAAGACCATCATAATTTACGCATGGAGATACGTCAATAAGGAAGGGATGACTGCTTTAGGATACCCCAACTGTGCTGTCTCTGAAGAATATCTACATTGGGTGCGAGAAAAGGCTCTCGGCCTCAAGATGCCTTTCCCTTTTCATGAACCTATGGTGTTGACCTTTCACGATCCTGATTGGTTTGATGTAAGTGAAGTAGATCACTTGAAGGCCGCCTTGGATGAGGCTCGGAAACTGAAGACCGCTTGGAGGAACAAGTTCTTCACCCTCAAGGTAGAAAAAGAGAAGTCCCAGAAGCTGCCAGAGATAGAATTTGCAAAGAAAAGGAAGGCGCAAGAGGATTTATTTTCCTCCCACACCTCTTCCGGAACTGACACCAGAGATGATCTTCCCCCAGCTGCTTAGGCTTGGAAAGAATGTGTCGATCGACTCATCAGTGAGAAGGCTGAATTGCAAGAACGCATCCGCCAGTTAGAAGAAGAACTTCGTGCACAGAAGAAGCATAGGGGGTAGATCTCCGAGTTCTCTTTTAATTTTGGTTCAATGTAATAAGCTCTTAAAAGAGTACTCTTCTTTGTAATTCCTCTTTAATATCAAAATATAAGTTTTTTCCCAACGTTATAATACTGGAGATAATTTGAGTTTCTTGAAGTTTCATACTCATTTGCATTTGTGTATAAGCATAGCATTGTTTTCCTTCCAGGGTCTCACTCTTGCTTCATCTCCACAGACAAGCTGAATCACCGATACGGCACTCGAGCTAATCAACGCCAAAAGATGGACCAGCTTAAACAAGAGAACAAGGTGCTCCGTGATGAAGTTGCAATTCTGAAAGAAAGTTTGGAGAGGTTGAATGGTCTAGTGGAAGCTTTGTCCAATCAAGCCGCACTCAACAACCAAGATATTCAAAGGACTGTGATCTCTGAAGTGACACCAACACCGATCCCAGTGGTTTCTTCTGTTGCCGAAGTGACCTATAGCATGCCTCAAGGTTTCTCGTGGGGGTTGTCTCCTAATTTCTTTTCGACCGGCTACCGTCCGTATGTGCCTGAGATCCCTATTGTGACCACTGTCCAAGCTACTCCTGCGGTTACTGCTGTAATGACTACTGCACCTCCACATGTGAACGATGTTCCATATATTCTGGATGAGCCAATTTTACAGGGGTCGTCGACCGAAACTGTGGGTTTGGAAGAAAGGATGGATGGATTTCAAGACCAATTTTCTGAGATGCAAAAGGAGTTGAAAGCCCTTCATGGGAAGGATCTGTTTGGAAAGAGCGCTTCTGAGCTGTGCTTGGTTCCAAATGTCAAGGTTCCACCGAAGTTCAAGGTCCCTGATTTCGAGAAGTACAAAGGAAACACTTGTCCTCAGAGTCATCTCATCATGTATGCTAGGAAGATGTCTACACAAATTGATAATGATCAACTTCTCATTCACTATTTCCAAGATAATCTGACAGGCGCTGCCCTCAAGTGGTACATGGGGTTGGATAGTACGAAGATTCGAACTTTCAATGATCTAGGGGGAGCCTTTATCAAGCAGTATAAGTATAATGTGGATATGGCACCTGACCGAGATCAATTGAGAGCTATGACACAGAAAGATAAGGAGAATTTTAAGGAATATGCCCAACGTTGGCGCGAGTTGGCCGCGCAAGTCACACCACCGCTAGAAGAAAAAGAGATGACCAAGATTTTTCTAAAGACCCTTGGTCCTTTCTTTTATGAGAAAATGGTAGCAAGTGCACCCAGTGACTTTACTGAAATGGTTAATATGGGAATGCGTTTAGAAGAAGGTGTTCGTGAAGGAAGATTGGCTAAGGAGGAGAATGCTCCTAATAATACTAAGAAGTATGGGAGTGGTTTCGTGAAGAAAAAAGAGCAGGGTGTAAACGCCGTTCAAAAGGGACCGTTTAGAAAAAGGTATTCACCATCACACCAAGTTGCTGCAGTATCACCCGTGTTCAATGATCCAACTTATCAACTACAGTCTCTGCAACCGAGTCAGCAGCCTCAGTCCCCCAATGCTCAACAGCCACAGGCTCAGCAAAATCCGCAGTATCCTCAGCAGAGTCGGCCATTCAACAATCAGGGTCGTGTGTATAGAAAGATAAACTTTGAGCCAATTCCTATGAAATATGCTGATTTCTTTCCAGCTTTGATCCATAAGGGTCATATTCAGACAAAAGCTCCACCTATGGTTCCCGCAAATCCTCCTCCTTCTTATAGAGCTGACAAGTTTTGTCCTTACCATCAGGGTGCCCCAGGTCATGATATTGAGAGTTGTTTTGGTATGAAAACCGATGTCCAGAGGCTCATTAAGTGCGAAATTTTGTCCTTCAAGGATTCCGACCCTAATGTGCAAGTTAATCCGTTACCCCCGCATGGTTCACCCTCCGTTAACATGATTCAAGACTATTTGGCAGATAATGGTCAGGAAGTTTCAGACGAAAGGGCCGAAGAGGTTTGTGTTATAGTGCCTCACTTTAAGGAAGTGGAGCGTATCGAAATCGTTTATAATAGCAGAAAGTCGGTTGTTACTCCTTTGGTAATCAACGTGCCTAGACCCGTCCCTTACACTTCTAGTAAGGCTATCCCATACAGATACAACGCCACAATGTTGGAAAATGGAAAGGAAGTACCTTTGCCCACTATACCTTCAGTAGTTAACATCGCAGATGTCGGCAGAGTAACAAGGAGTGGTCGAGTTTACCCGACTATACCACCAAAAGAGAAGGAGGTCTCATTTGAACAACCAGGCTCAAAAGATCCAATTGTGGGGCAATCTGGTGGATCCAATTTTACCAATTCAGATGAATGTCTAAAGGTGATCAAGAGAAGTGAATATAAGGTTGCAGATCAACTTCTGCAAACCCCGTTGAAGATTTCTGAGTTGCAATTGTTGATGAGTTCTGAGGCTCATAGAGAAGCACTCCATAAGATTTTAGGGCAGGCATATGTTGAAAAAGATGTGACTATGGAACATTTTGACAACATCATTGGTAGTATTGCTTCATGTGACAATCTGGGTTTCAATGAGGACGATCTCCCAGAGGAAGGGAAGAAACATAACATGGCTCTACATATTTCTGTGAACTGCGAAAATGATTCTCTATCCAGTGTGTTAGTTGATACTGGATCTTCTCTAAATGTGATGCCTAGAACTACTCTATCTAAGCTATCCTATCAGGGACCGCTGATGAGGCCAAGTCATGTTATCGTCAAAGCTTTTGATGGGTCTAGGAAGACAGTAATTGGCGAGGTAGATTTGCCGATGACTATTGGATTACATACTTTTATGATCACATTTCAAGTCATGGACATCTGTGCCACCTATAGCTGTTTGTTAGGGAGGCCATGGATACATGAAGCTGAGGCAGTTACCTCCATCCTGCATCAGAAGTTGAAGTATGTTTTTAAAGGAAAAACAGTCACAGTTTGTGGGGAACGAGCCTTAGTGGTGAGTCATTTATCATCATTCTCGTATGTTGAAGTTGAGGAAGAAGTTGGTATGCAGTTTCAGGCTTTGTCTATTGTGGGCGAGGGTGTCCGGAAATCTCAGGCATCTATGTCATCATTCAAAGACGCACAACGTGTAGTGAACAGCGGTCCACAGACAATTTGGGGCAAGGTGTTGTCTTTTCCAGAGAACAGAAATAAAGAAGGTCTCAGTCTTACCAGCAGTTCTGCTCAACAAACTACCAAAAATCAAGGGTTTCCACTGATTAATGAAGTGTTCCGTAGTGGAGGAGTCGTCCATCATCCTCAAGTTAATGTTGTGTTAGAGGATGAGCATGAAGGTTACATATTAGATGGCTCTGCAAGGTTCTCCATTCCTTATGAAGATTATGAGCCCTATATGGAAGATCCAGGTTATGTTTCATATGAGTTTGACTACAACTTTGGAGTCTACGCTGTGACCGAGGAAGATTCCGATGGGGATGTTCCAGACTTTGTAACCCCAGGAGTTATGGTTAAGAACTGGAGTGTGGTTGAGGCCCCTGCTGTCGTTCATATATCAAAGTAAAGCATTTGTTTTTAAAATTTCTCGCTCTGCCCAAGGCGAAACTGCATTGTTAGGGCTTACTTTTAAATAATTCCCTTTTGCTCTGCCCAAGGCAAAGGTGACTTTGTTGGGCGTGTCTCTTTGGTTTTGCTATCATCAATAAATCACCTTCATTTTCATTTGTGTGTTATTTCTCTTATATTTATTTACAATGTTGGAAAATAATAAGTAGCATCTCGCGTACACACACTTTCCACTTTACGAAAACTTATTAAAAATCATATCACTTGCGCAGATTGCTACATAAATTACATCCTGGGAATAATGATCCACTGCCTTCTCCGAATTTTGAGTTTCCCGTGTATGAAGTCGAAGACGAAGAAGATGATATTCCAGAAGAGATTTCCAGACTGCTTGGGAAAGAAGAGAAAGCTATCCAACCTCATCAAGAGCCGGTGGAAGTAATCAATTTGGGAATAGAAGAAATCCGTAGGGAAGTAAAAATTGGAGCTTTGCTCAAGCCTGAGGTGAAGAAACAGTTGATTGTTTTGCTCGGAGAGTTTATTGATGTGTTTGCTTGGTCATATCAGGATATGCCTGGATTACACACTGCTATAGTTGAACATCATCTACCTTTGAAGCCAGAGTGCCCGCCAGTAAAGCAGAAGCTCAGAAGGACTCGACCCGATATGGCTCTAAAGATCAAGGAGGAGGTACAAAAACAGATTGATGCAGGTTTCCTTGTCACTGCCGAATATCCGCTCTGGTTGGCTAATATTGTGTCTGTTCCGAAGAAGGATGGTAGGGTTTGCATGTGTGTAGATTGCAGGGATTTGAACAAGGCTAGCCCGAAAGATGACTTTCCGTTACCTCACATTGACATTTTGGTTGACAGTACCGCAAGATATGAGGTTTTCTCCTTTATGGACGGTTTTTCAGGTTACAATCAGATTAGAATGGCTCCTGAGGACAGAGAGAAGACTTCATTCATCACGCCCTGGGGTACCTTTTGTTACAAAGTTATGCCGTTTGGATTGAAGAATGCAGGGGAAACATATCAGAGAGCTATGACTACCTTGTTCCATGATATGATGCACAAAGAGATAGAGGTTTATGTGGACGATATGATAGCTAAGTCGAAGACTGAGGATGATCATGTTAAACACCTGTCTAAGCTGTTTGGTCGTTTGAGGGAATACAAGCTCCGTTTGAACCCTAATAAATGTACATTTGGAGTACGATCAGGGAAACTATTGGGTTTTATTGTCAGTCAAAGAGGGATTAAAGTGGACCCCGACAAGGTGAAAGCTATCCAGGAAATGTCAGCTCCTACCACCGAGAAACAAGTCAGAGGTTTTTTGGGACGTTTGAATTATATCTCTAGGTTTATATCCAACATGACTGCTACATGTAAACCTATTTTCAAGCTTCTGAGGAAAGAACAAGGGTATGTTTGGACTTAAGATTGTCAAAAGGCTTTTGATAGTATCAAAGAGTATTTGCTTGAACCGCCTATCCTGATACCGCCAGTTGAAGGCCGACCTTTGATTATGTATTTGACTGTTTTGGAAGATTCAATGGGTTGTGTACTCGGTCAATGAGATGAAACAGGAAAGCAAGATCATGTCACTTATTACCTGAGCAAGAAATTTACCAATTGTGAAACAGATACACTATGTTAAAAAAGACTTGTTGTGCTTTGGTGTGGGCCACCAAACGCTTGCGCCAGTATATGTTGAATCACACCACTTGGTTAGTTTCGAAGATGGATCCTATCAAGTATATTTTTGAGAAGTCCGCTTTGACTGGGAGAATTGCTAGATGGCAGATGTTGTTATCCGAATATGATATCGAGTACCATACTCAGAAAGTTGTTAGAGGAAGCGTTTTGGCTGATCATTTGGCTCACCAGCCTATTTTGGATTATCAACCTTCAAACGATGATTTTCCCGACAAGGATGTTATGTTTTTAAAGATGAAAGATTGTGAAGAACCCTTGCACGGTGAAGGACCAGAACCAGGATCTCAATGGGGTTTAGTTTTTGATGGAGCTGTCAACGCTCATGGAAAAGGGATAGGTGTTGTTATTGTGACTCCTCAAGGGTCCCACATCCCGTTTACTTCCAGATTAATATTCAAGTGTACTAATAATGAAGTTGAGTATGAAGCATGCATTATGGGTCTTGAGGAAGCAATAGATTTGAGAATTAAGAATTTGGATGTGTTTGGTGATTCTGCAGTGGTAATCTACCAGATCACGGGAGAATGGGTAACTCGACATGATAACTTGGTCCCATACAGAGACTATGCTAGAAGACTGTTACCATTCTTTGACAGAGTCGACTTTTATCATATCCCTCGTGATGAAAATAGAATGGCAGGTGCATTGGCAACTTTGGCCTCCATGATTGTGGTGAACTTTTGGAATGATTGTCCTCGGATTGAAGTAAAACGTCTTGACAGACCCGCCTACATCTTTGCCGTCGAGGAGGTTGAAGATGGAAAACCCTGGTACCATGACATTGAAGTATTCCTTAGAACTCAAGAATATCCTCTGGGAGCCTCCAGCAAGGATAAGAAGACACTGAGAAGGTTGGTCGGTAACTTTCTCCTGAGTAATAATGTTTTATACAAACAAAATTTTGACATGGTCTTGCTGAGATACGTTGACAAGCAAGAAGCAGATATCTTGATGACGGAAATTCACGAAGGATCCTTTGGCACTCATATCAATGGACATGCCATGGCTAAGAAACTTTTAAGGGCTGGTTATTATTGGATCACAATGGAATCAGATTGTTACAAGTTTGCTAGAAAATGTCACAAGTGTCAGATTTACGCAGATAAGATTCATGTGCCTCCAACTTTGCTGAATGTTATCTTATCCCCATGGTCGTTCTCTATATGGGGAATTGATGTGATTGGTATGATAGAGCCAAAAGCATCTAATGGACACCGATTCATCTTAGTAGCCATTGATTATTTTACCAAGTAGGTCGAGGCAGCTTCTTACGCTAATGTAACTCGACATGTGGTTGTCAAATTCATCAAGAATCAACTTATCTGCCGATATGGTGTGCCAAACAGAATTATTACGGATAATGGTTACAATTTGAATAACAGAATGATGAAAGAATTGTGTGAAGAAGTCAAGATAGAGCATCATAATTCTTATCCTTACAGACCAAAGATGAATGGGGTTGTTGAAGCCGCCAACAAGAATATCAAAAAGATCATTCAGAAAATGGTCATTAATTATAAGGACTGGCGTGAGATGCTCCCGTTCGCCTTACATGGGTATCGTACGACGGTGCGCATATCAACTGGGGCAACTCCGTTTTCACTGGTCTACGGTACGGAAGCAGTACTTCCGATAGAAGTCGAGATTCCTTCTATGAGGATTTTGATGGATGCAAAGTTATCAGAAGCTGAATGGTGCCAGAACAGATACGATCAGTTGAACTTAATCGAAGAAAAGAGGATGGCGGCGCTATGCCATGGACAGTTGTATCAGCAAAAGATGAAGAAGGCATTTGACAAGAAAGTTCGACCTCGTGTATTCAAGGAAGGTGACCTCGTGCTTAAGAAGATTCAGTCTTTCCTTAATGACATCAGAGGAAAATGGGCCCGAACTATGATGGACCATATGTAGTAAGAAAGGTTTTTTCAGGAGGTGCTTTGATGTTAGCAACAATGGACGGAGAAGAAATCACTCGCCCTATGAATACAGACGCTGTCAAGAAGTATTTCGTTTAGAACTCGGGGAGTTCTCGTTAACTTAGGAAGAGCAAGTTGTTATTCCCTTGATGTAATCTCTATTATTTTCCAACACTGTAATCTTGGGGTCACGCCTTTCTGCTGACCACCATTCAATAAAAGTTTTTCATTTATCAAAAATCTTTATTCTTGATAGCAAAATCCAGATTGATTTAAACTTTTTCAATACTTTGTGTTTTACTTGATATATGAATAACAAAAGGATGACCATGGACGTTTATTTCATCCATGGAGGAACGACAATCATTCATGATTCCCAGGGACGAGAGGATATTTATTTTATCTAGAGATGAAGTTTGTTTACGTTCAAGATTTCTTTACAGGTGGTAAGAGGTCTGTGGAGATTTTGCTTGAGTACCTTTCCGTTTGAGATGTTTATTTTCGCCTCTCCCAGTTTTGTCAGCAATATGCATAGCATATAGATAGATAGCATGGCATGTGCATTTTGTTGCATCTCTTTGAGTTTGTTTTATTCTATCGCTTTGGTCGTGGTTACCCCCAGGCGTTTGGGTATGTCTCATCCCTCCAGATAGAGTTGTCAGCCTTATGCAGAAAGAGCACAATGTTTCTACTTTCCCCATGAAGTTCGATCCTTGTGGAGGACGGTTATTCCAGTACATTCCATTTGAGTTCATACCTCAATGGTCGGGTCTTGCTTGACAGTTTCTCTTCAGCTACTTCCCGAATTGAATTTCGGTCCTTGGCAATCACATTGCGGATAATCTCCAACTTTTGAACATGGATCAAGTGTGCATTTATTTTGCACTTTATTCCCCAGGAAGAATATTCATGAAGACATACATTGCTCCAACGATAATATCGCCAGGTTTCCTCAACCATCCACATTTGAACTATAAACAATATCTTTATTTGAGCAACTCATTTTGACTAAGATCTTATTCAAAACGACAATTGACAGTTTCTACAAGACAGTTCATTCACCCTCAGTGGGTCCTTCAACATCATCAACTCGTTAAATGGCATCACTTTGCAGATACATCAGAGAAGTCCGCCAAAGACATTACAAGACACTTCTCTTCATTTGAGAATTTCCACTACAAAAATTTCAAATATTTTACAACTACAATAAAAATGCTCCTCGGAAAAGAATTCCCCAATGAGTTCATCACACAAGTTTATTTCTATCAAGTGACGTCTCCCCAGAGAAGTCGAGGAAGTTTACCACATTAATCTCTTTATTTAAGAAGACATATTTTACATATCAACCGGCCTACATCTCCTTTGAAGACCCCGATGAAGTCTTACAGCCTCCGTTACATTACAAATTACAATCTGCAAAGTTCTACATCTACATTGACAATTACATCTATAGACTACAATGATTCTGCAATCTACAAAATTTGCAACCCCTGCAAAGATACTCTCACGGGCTTTCATCACTTCAGGTAGAGACTGAGACCAGCTCATGGTTCCTGTACCATGACGCTCGGGGAAGTTCTACATCAGAGATTGAGACCAGCTCATGGTTCCCATACCATGACGCTCGGGGAAGCTCTACATTAGAGACTGAGACCAGCTCATGGTTCCCATACCATGACGCTCGGGGAGGTTCTACATCAGAGATTGAGACCAGCTCATGGTTCCCATACCATGACGCTCGGGGAAGCTATACATTAGAGACTGAGACCAGATCATGGTTCCCATACCATGACGCTCGGGGAGGTTCTACATCAGAGACTGAGACCAGCTCATGGTTCCCATACCATGACGCTTGGGGAGGTTCTACATCAGAGACTGAGACCAGCTTATGGTTCCCATACCATGACGCTCGAGGAGGTTCTACATCAGAGACTGAGACCAGCTCATGGTTCCCATACCATGATGCTCGGGGAGGTCATACATTTTACTATTTCCAGTTGGATTTCAAAAGACAACGAAAAAATAACAAGAAAAGAAAAAGAACGAAGAGAAGAAAAAGAATACGAAACAAAACTGAATTATCCAAAAAAGAGTCACTTTGGTTATTACCATCGTCTGGATTGCTCCATGATGGTAATAAGTTATCCTTCGATTACAAGTTTCTCACCTACTGTCTAAATTGTCATATCCTTGGTGTATGTACCATTGCCATACTTCGGAGATTCCCCATTGGTGGTTGTTTCCTGTCCCCGTGGAGTCCTGCCTCGTTGGGTCTGTTGCTCCTTTGTTTCACGTGTTGTGTCTAGTTAATCCCCTGTGACCTCTGTTCCCCACAGGACCGTCTGTCTTGCATTTTCATATCATTGCATATCATTTGCATCCGGTGGCTTCTTAGGGCCAAAAATTAGTGCAATGTTTGTATTTAAGTCCCTCCCATCTCGTCGAGGCGAAGATTTCAATCTCCATATCTCCAGATAGAAGTAACTTAAATAGGGGCATCTGTCACACCCTAATTTTTGACCATAAGATTCCACCTCCTCGTGCTCTGCTTGCCAGTTTTATTTTATTTTTTCTTGCTTTTGTACGCATATTTATTATGGCTAACTAGTGTGTGCAGCTGCAGTAATTCCAAGTGGAGATAACTTTCATGCTCACTAATAAAATTATTAAGAGGATTCCAGGACAGTTGAAAAATCTCATAGGGTACTTCAAGAATGGAATACCGTGACATTTGACCATTAAGGCTAGTCGGAAGCAAGTTATGACGCAAAATGTGGAGTCGTGATCAAAGCGAGTTATGGGTGTTTGGAATACTCGAAATCAAAAGTTTCATCAATTTGAATACGAATTAGAGATGCACAAATATGCCATTAAACTCAATTTGGTTAGTAAACAAGGGCTCGATCGTACGGAGAGGAAGGATTAATGTTGTTTTCTTGGCAAGATTGATTGCACTTCTAATTTGATAGGACCGTGATTTCATGATTTCATCTTTTAGAGAATACAAAGAGCATATTGCTACGCAAGGCCACTGTTTTCTTTACAAAATGTTACAAGGCGCGTGACTTAAGGAGCGTGAATATAACCACTATTGCTTACAACTTTTCCTAACATTCAAAGGTCAATTCAATCCAGGAATGCATTTTAAACGGAAATGAACAAAATACCATTGTGAATTGTCTTCCTTTTTAATGCCAATGTACCATATAATCCAAGTCATTACACAAGAAGGACACCTCCTTAATCAAAGGTTCTAATTCCCCAAAGTACATTTAGTATTGGAAGCACTCAATTAAAGTTATACTTAAAGAGGAGGCAAGAAGCTCGCTTCAACAATACAACACTAAAAGCTACACGAATATGTCGACAAGAGAAAACACCCTATACAAAAAACTATGCTTCTGTAATGGGTGTGCCACATAAACGATTGCATCCACAGCATGGAACAGCTCGCCAGATAGTTTCCTCATCAGCACATTCAAACCATCATAGTGCGTTTACTGTTGGGAGAAATACCTGAACAAACTATCTTTATGCAGAAGGGAACGGAGAAAGCGCTAAGGCCTTATTTCGAGCTTATAAATGTTGTCCATATTGGAGACTGGGAGCTGTTTAAGAACATTTCAGATAAGTTTGTAACCACCTTCAGTGCAGATGGAACCCATGATTTGATTGTTCTCCTGCGGCATAATGTCATCAGGACTGGCTTACGTTACATCAACATCTCGTATTCTCGCATATCACTAGCTGACTCTGCTAAAAAATTGAGGTTGGACTCACCAAATCCTGTTGCTGATGCTGAGAGCATTGTATCAAAGGCTATTTGCGACGGAGCAATTGATGCTACATTGGATCATTCAAGTGGCTGGATGGTTTCCAAGGAAACTGGAGATATTTACCCCACAAATGAGCCTCAGCAGGCTTTTAGTTCTCGGTTTGCCTTCTGTCATAACATACACAAGGAAGTTGTTAGAGCACTGCATTTTCCAGAAAAAACACATAAGAAAATAATACCGAGAAATGCAGAGAGGTACAAACAACACATAAAAATGATAACTAATCAAACCATGATAGATAAGTGAGTCACCTAACAAATTCTGGTGTATTAAAGAGAGGCCCTTGACAAAACGATGGTCATGTTTTGAATTCTGGCGTAGATCCTCAGCTTATACATCATGAACTTAGCCTCACCGTTTGACAAGCAAATTTCCCTGAAATGCAACAGTTTTAACCAAAGAGTCTATTTGGAACTCTTAAAGAAATCCCAACACCTGGAATCATGAGCACCATTTTGTTACCATGTTTGCACTTTCTAGCAGGAAACCAATTTAAAAACTCTGCAAACTAAAATGAAGGAAAAGAGATAAGGAGGAAGGCTAACACATCTTGCCATAAAGGATACTTTCAGCACCATCCAAAGGATTCCAAACTGAAGTTTTCTCCTTCGAGTTTCGTACCTGGGATCACAAAGAGAATGGTTAATGATTTATTAAAATCTAACAGGAAGGAGATTAAGAGTCAGAAGGGATGTCCAAGCTGCAATAGGCAACAAAGTGATGAGCAACTCTCGCTCAATAACGCGTTCTGTTACGGTCACAGCGCACTCGAGAATCTCTAAGATTTACCTGCTGTAAATAAGAAGCCATACCTACTCAACACCATTGAAAAACAAGTAAATCCAAACAACTGTTAGACCACGAAGTTACCAGGTCCATTTGTGCATAATCAGTTCCAACAACAGGTCTGAAGGTTGTTTTAGGAGTGCTCAATACTCTTCTCATCTGATCAACACGGTTCACCATCCTAGCCCCAAAAAGCAGTGTTAGAAGTATGATAACTTGAGATAGAAAAACAAGAACATCAGGAAAAGATGAAGCTCATTGCATTAACTTGTCATCAGATGTATTAATGAGTAAACTGTTGCTCCTAGAGGCGCAGCTGATCCACCAATTCCGTTACCCTATTCGCTCTGGGCTGACCTTTTTCTCTTGGCCCAAATCCCTTCTTATCCGCCCCTGTCAAATCGCAAATCCAAGTTAGCAACTAGTGGAGGAATATACTGGTTTAAAGGAAAAAGATCCAATCCAAATCTTCAGAACAATGAATTTGGACAGACAAAAGCATTAAACATGATTGATACAGGATATCACAGATTGAGATTTTCATTAAACAAATATCATTACAATCATACGAAAGAGGGAAGATTTCAAATCTGGTCTACACCAAAACGGAAAATCCAATCAAGCATTCAAAGCACTTTAATCAGGATTTGATACAAAGAATTTCATATTGAAGCCTATAAAAGGAGGAACTTGAGACAAGAAAGAGGACAATTTTTGAAAGAGGAAGTTCGCAATCACAAAATCCTAAGTTCATAATCTAAGAAGATCGAAGGAACTTATCTTCTTCAACCATCGAGTGGAGTCGTCACCATTCGATTTCGCCACCGAAGCTCCGCCGCCGTCACCCGCTTTCGGTAAACCTTTGTTCATGTTAAGATTATTGAACTGCTAATGTTTTGCGTTGTGTTTCAGGAGGGGATAATGGAAGACAGAGGTGAGAACAAACAATGAAGGGAAGAGCGGTGAACCAGAATCGCATCGTGAAAGGAATGGGGTCGAGAGAAGAGGTCGAGCGATCGATTTAGGGAGTTGGGGGATTAGGGTTCTTTCGCCGTCAATTGTTTGTCTTTCGTTTCATTGTTTTGCTATCTCTGTATCATTATGAACTGTATATGCAGCACACGCACTACACCATACACCTGCACACACTCATGCGCCCTAATCAACCCTGTAATCATGTTTTTTAATTTAATTAACCTCAATCAACCTTTTAAAATTAAATAATGTTTTTAATTAAGTTAACCTCTTAATTAACTTTTTTATTATAATATTTATTCAGCAAAAATCTATTTTTGAAATAGTTTATTTTATTTATTTTAAAATCTTTTTTTCCCTTTTATTTAGTAAATCATCTTTTTTTATATTTAAAATAACTTAATAATAGTAAATAGATAACAAACTCTTTTTAAAAAAAAAGCTCAAATAACTTTATCTTTTATAATGATAATAAACTAGAATCCTTTTATTTAATAAATATTTTACAAAGACTTATTTAAAACCGTTCCATTTAATTTTAATTGAGTTAATTCAAGAAAACTTTCACTAATTAAAATAAACCAACTCGTAAATTTAATTTCGTAATTAAAATTGAGTCACCTCTTAATATAATCAACAAAAGTCAAATTAGACTTTCTCCCTTTTATTTAAAATCCACCTCACCGGACTAATTAACATTTTCCTGAAAATCTAATTCAACCTTTTTCAAATCAGCCAACTAAATAAATCAATCCAACCATTTTATCAACCCCAAATTAAAATTAATCAACCCTCGTAATTCAATCAATCGCGCACGCCCCGATTCCACTCACATCCACAATTTACACATTTGTGCACTTAGCGCTTTCATGCGTGTGTATGTTTATTCTATCTGTTTTATTTCTTTCCGCAAATTACATTATCACAATTTACCTTTATCGTATTGCATTCCGTCCAAAGGAAGAACCTACACATGATTTAACACTCGTGTGTATCGCATCTACATTTGCATCATATTCCCTCATGATCCTTGATCCCATTCAAGTCGATCTCTTAGGACCGATCCTACCCCATAGGAAGGACTTTGTCTTTTATTTTACAAACGTAGGAAAACGAAAACAACTCATACAATTATTCATTAGAGAAAGATGTTAATCATCTTAAGCGAGATAAAATCTCCACCCCACAACAATACAATCTCTTACACTTGTGGCGGTTAAATCTCCCTTAAAATGACAACCTATCTTTTCTCCTAAAATCAATCAATCAACTACCCTAAACCCGTAGGAACTTTGACCACAGTCAAAGAACTCCTCAAACCCTTTAGGGGAACTACAGATACTCTGATTCTACTCCCGTAAGGATATGTAGGCATAAGATGCGATATCTTATCGAGTATACTTAGAAATAAACCCCTAGGGTCTTTCAACATTTAAGCAGATAAACATTAGTAATGAACAAACATAAAACAAGAGGTTCCTGTAGAGTACTACAGAAACTTAGGATGCTAGCACCTTCCCTAAGTTTAACCAACCCCGAACCTATAACTCTCTAGCTTGCATGTGCATTGCATTGTGGGAATTTCGATCTTTATCCATTCCTTTGGACAAATCAAAGTTCGGTTGCAAATGAATAAGATTCAAACTAATCAATAGTTTGGTATCCGATTTTCACCGCGGAAACTAGCTATTGAATCTAAATGATTAAAGTAAAGTAAACCAATGTAATCTATTGAATCTATCGTAGGATTAAAACAAAATTAACTGGAATTATTTCTACCACATGTTATATGATTTAAAAAAGCTCATTGTATCTTTTTTGTCCAGTTTCACAAAGGATTTTTAATTAATTGACTTATTAGATATTGAATCTAACTTATTAGTTATTGAACCTTTTATTATTAAACTAAATATTAATTGAGTAAAACTCTAGTCAGCTTGACTGAATTCAAGTTCTATAAGCCTAAATTTTCAATCTCATATTTAAATAATGTATTTTTAAGTAAGTAGGTAGGTTTTTTACCATAAAATTGTTTGAACATAATCTTGTATGTACTAAGTTTGAAATTTGAATTATAGACTCTTTGATAGGAAAAATAGCAAGTGTACTATTTTGTCTATGTAGTAATAAGGGATAAAGTCCCTAATATCGATCTCAATGACTGCTTAAAGATATAGAGTTCTGAGTTTAATTCAACTAAACAAAAACTTAGGGGTTGAGGATTGTTTGATGAAATTATAAAAAAATTGCATAAAAATAAAGAAAGTAATTGAGTGGTTTAGAAAATATATGAGTAAACTACGCTAGAGATGGTATATGATCCGACTCAGTAACAACTCTGAATTAACACTACAACAACTTATTGTAATTAATTAATTACCTATTCTTTAGAATGTTTACTCCTAAGTCCTTAGTGAGAAAACCTTTAATCTTCCACCCTAATTCCTATGTCCATAGAGAATTACATATGAAATTAAGCAATCAATTATCAAGAATATTCCAGTTTCTATAGGATATCCCTAGTCCTAGGTGATATCTACTATAAAATAATTCAAAGCAAAGCATTAACAACGACGGTTCAGCCTAATCGTTAATAAAAAATTAAACCATGTTTGTCCGACAGGGAAAGCATTAAGAATAGCTAGAGATCAAATCAATTATGAAAAATGAAGAGATTGTTATTGCAATACTAATATCAGAGTCATTACAGATCCAAATCAGAGACACCCCCTAACATTGGGGGGTTTAACTACTCATAGTGTTCAAAGGAAATACAATATAAAAATTAGACATTACAAGGATTGGAATGAACTTGGATCGTCAATTGCTTCCGCTCATGAAGATCTTTCGCTCTCTAAAAACCTTCTCTTCTGGAATCTTCAATCGTGTATTTTTTCCCAGTCAAAAGTCCCTTCTTTCATCGTCCAAACTCATCTAAATAGTGAAAAGTCAAATAACAGTAGGTGGAAATACCAAAAATACCCTCCAAGTCAATAAACCGTTGAAATCAGCAAAAACAGGAAAAATCAGCGTCAAGGCTAACATGGCCCGTGTCAGCTGACACAGGTGGCCGTGTTGGCTCCCTGTGTCTTTTTCTTCAATTTCCTTGTCCCAGGCATGCTAACACGACTCGTGTCAGGTGACACGGGTGCCCGTGTCAGCCCACTGTTTCACCTCAATTTCCACTTTAAACTCCATGCAAGTTGACACGGGTGCCCGTGTTGGCCCCCCTGTAGGATGAGCAAAAATCCCGAGTGCCCGTGTCAGCCCACTGTTTCACCTCAATTTCCACTTTAAACTCCATGCAAAACTCCGTAAATTTCCTCTTTCTCGCACCGAGTTCTTCCTGAATGCTTATTTGAACCTAAAAACATTAAAGAGACACAACTAAAATATAAAATACAGAAAAAGGGAAATAAAGCGACTAAACATATAACAAGATTACATAAAAACCACCGGTCAAACTCCCCCATATTTAAACCTTTGCTTGACCTTAAGCAACAAGCTTGCTAAAAGATTTTTCAACTCAAACAGTACACATCAAATGAAAGACTTGTGAAGTTAAGGTGTTATACGTGAGCCTTTTTCCCAATCGGCTAAAACTAGTTCTCTTGGTAATCGTTCGTTAACGAAGGTATTACACAAACACATACCACGGTAAAACCACAGACCTAAATCCCCGTTTCGGTTATCTCTCCAACTATACTTTCGGCTTGAGTCTTTGATTTTCTACCCCTTTCATTCGGATAATCAGATTAAGGCATTTATGATTGTTTCCCTCACATGTACAAGATTGATCGAAACTTTTTCTAGGCACCTTTATTTTTTTTTCTCACTCACTGGCGTTTATTAGTCCACTTTGGGATGACAATTGTGATTCAACCTCCGTTAGGCTAAGTAACCGGGTGAGGGTTACCCAACTTAGAAGGACCAGTTGTCTTTATCGCCATTATTCACTTTTTTTTGGTGCCTTAAGTCGTTCTCTCAATCAAACCTATAACTGCAATTATTTTTAACCATATCGGACTATCACTAAGAACTAATCGGGGAATACTTCCCAAATCCAAGTACCATGGCACAAATCTACACGTTGGACTCGTTTCTTTACTCTAGGGAATCTAGGGTGTTCAGGTTATATCTCAATTTTCAAACTTTCCCAATGTCTTTAATTCTAGCTCCTCTTCCCTCAAACTCTATATACTGTCTTGACCACCTCACAATCACAATATTCACAAGAAAAATTTATATGGTCCTAATTCGAGGAGAATTCACAGTGATTTCAATAAAACAACACACAAAAACAGAAATAACACGTACTAAATGGGAAAACTAAAAACATAAATCCTCCCCCAAACTCGAACTAAAAATTGGCCCTAATGTGTTAGAACAAGAACGAGAAGGGTTACTCACAAAGATCCTTACCGAGGAGGCGGAAGGTAATGCAACACCAACTGCTGCATTAGAGCCTGCACCTGTAAGATCTTATTTATTACCTACAGACGAAACAAAACAAACAACAAAAAGAAAATGCTCAGTCAGTAAAAGCGTAGGTTGCCTCCCATGTAGCGCTTCATTTAACGTCGCATGGCTCGACGGTTCACTCCCCATTTTATAGGGGGTGTTTCAGCTTCCATGCCTTGTTGCTTGACCTTTTTGCAACAACGAACTCGTCTGGTTCATAGATAAGAGCTACTTTATGCCTCAAGTCACCTCTAACTTCCATATCCTTACCTTTTCTTTTCTTAATTTCTTGAATGAATCTTTGAGTTTGCATACTTGGTGAAGCTAATAACGATGACACCCTCTGATAGTTTATGCTTGAGACTTTTTCTGGTGGAGGTTTTGGGATTTGGTTTTCCCCATACATTCTGATCATGCCAATAGGAGAGCGATTACCCTTTTCTTCCTCCTTGTTCTTAATTTCAAACACTTTCAAGGTTATCTCTTCATCAAATGATCTTAAAGTCAGAGTTCCTTTTTCCATATCGACATTGCATCGACTTGTATGCAAGAATGGTCGACCAAGAATGATAGGGGTTTCTTCATCTTCTGGAATGTCCATTATCTCAAAATCAACTGGAAAGCTAAATTTATCAATCGTCACCAGTACATCTTCGGCTAGCCCATATGACCGCTTAACCGTGTGGTCGGCAAATTTTTAATTTGTCCTTGTGTCGCTCACCTTTTCAATACCCAACTTTTTAAAAATAGATAATGGCATGAGACTCACACTAGCACCCGAATCAATTAGGACCTTCTTGAAAGTTCTATTCTTAATAGTGCATGGGATGACTACAAATCCAGGATCTTTTTGCTTGATGAGGATTCTCCTGCCTTGTGATATTTCACTATACTGCTCAGTTAAAATTTTCTGCTCCTCTCCCATTGGTCTCTTTTTAACGATTACCTCTTTCATGAGTTTTTTGTACAATGAAATTTGCTCGAGTGCTTCAAAGAAAGGCATATTGATCTTTAACTTTTTGAATATTGTGATAAATTTCTCAAAGTATTTCTCCTTTGGATCCTTCTTCGTCACTCTCGGAGGATAAGGTAGCTTGATCTTGGGTTTAGCCTTCTCTTTCTGATTCTTTCTTATTTTCTCTCACTTCCGGATCCACCTCTATACAATGATAATCATTTGTTACCCTTTCTTCCTGTTTTTCAATTCAATAGTACAATCCACAACCGATAACGAAGAAACCTTTTGATCTATGTGTTTAGAAGATATGGAGTCGACATCAACAGGCTTAGAGTTGTAGTCTCCCGATAGGTCAAAAAACCTGTCTACCTTACCTTCAACATCTTTTTTACAATTGCTTCTCTTTCCATTACTCCCACAGACACTGGATTTGCGGCCCAAATAATATTTCTCTTTTTGGACTTTTTAACTTTAGGCCTCAACCAACTTATCAAAATAC